>WEKW01021910.1:1877108-2043775 GCA_013389905.1 Sula dactylatra | reverse complement strand
GGACCGACTCCAGCCCGCCGCTCAGGTCCGCCCCGGCCGCCATCCTTCGCCCGGCGGGGATTGGCTATTCGGGCCGCAGCTGCTCCTTGATTGGGCAGAGGGAAGAGCGCGCAGGCGCTGTGCTCGCTTAGAGCGGCGGCGCGGGAGCGGTAGGCGCCATCTTGTTAGCTCATTCTGTCAGCGAAGCTGGGCTGCCTCTTGCTGTGGGGCTGGGCTAGGCTGGCCTGGGCTGGGCTGGGCTGGGCTGGGCTGAGCTGGGCTGAGCGGCGTGGAGATTTTCGCCTCGCCGTGAGCTTGTGGGGCGAGCTGGCCCTTGGCCAGGGGCTGGGGCAAGGCAGTGAGGCTGCTGCCATGGGTCACTGTCTGCAATGGGGTTGCCCCTCCAGAAACCGGTGCGGCTTTTTGTGATGTGAAAGTACTCACCACCGAGGAATTTTAAATGTTAATTTCTAACTAATGAGTTATTTTAATTTTTCATGTGTAAATCCTTGCTTATTTTGAAGGTATTAGAGTTTGGGGGTTGTTTTTTGGTGTTGTGGGTTTTTTTTTTAAAATTCTTCCTGGCTAGCTTACATTTTCAATTAATCTTTTAGATTTTTGTTTTTTAAATAAGTGAACGTGTTTTGTAATGTGGTGGAAGTCTTGTGTTCAGATCTTACAAGGCATGGAAATTCTGCCAGGTGTAGTCGGGCAGTAAAGGCAGTGGGCACCTCCTGTCTGGGGGTGGAAAAAGATTTGGCAGGTCTGGTACCTACAGGAGTCCAGAGCAAGACCCTGCTTTTCCTCTTGGCTACTTTGTCAGGAGATACTTCTGTTAAATTACTTTTCTGGATGAAGTGAGATAGGGACCCACAGAACGAAGCTCTGGCTTGATCTGGAAGGCCTTGCCAGTACTACGTATGATGTTCTTCTAAAGCAATCGTGACAAATTTGTGTCTGTGGAGCATGATAAGTGAGGACCAGTTATGACTGGCCTTGTCTCATCTCTTCTCTGTGAACTGCAACCTGAGCTGTGGCTGGGAAAAGGGAGTCAGATTTGTGTTCTTTGGATGCTGGTCATTCCACTGGCTCTTGTAATTGCCCCTTGGGTCAGTTGTTTTGGGGCCTAAGGTTGAGGAAGCTCTTAACCATTGTTTCATCTCCTTTTTCCCTTTGTGTGAACCATGTGTTTTCCTTTTTAAATCAATTATCACTTCCAGAAATGAGCTCCTTAGGCTTAGGAGACAGAAATCCCTGGAGCATGCTCTGTGCCCCTCCAACAAGGTATTATTTGTGTCTTTCTTTCCATGCGGTGGTTACTGACATGACTTTTCTGATCCCTCTTTCTGCAGCATTCAGGAAATGGAAAGTTTTCACCTGTTGTGTCCCCTTTCTCCTGCCTGTGAAGAGGAGCTGAGCAACACTAGGAGGAGTACAGGTGAGATGGGATGGTGAAGTCCCTGTTTGTGGGTTGGACAGTTAATGGGCATTGCAGAATTGATAGGTAGATAATGAACGGGGTTGTTTAGGATTGCACTCAGCCAGTAAGAGAAGGGAAGGTAGGGAAGAGGAACTTCTGTGAGGTCAGTGCCTCCCGATATCTGGCCAGTATTAATTTTGGGAAGACTTTGGTCGATTTAAAACTTGGATCAGTGAGTGCTGCTGTGAATGTAAAGGAAATGTACCTGTAGCATCAGCACTTCATAACTGGAATGGAACATGAAAATGGTGGGAGGCTTTAAATATGGACTCCCTGTCACTCAGGGTTTGTCCACCCAAGCAGCAGTACAGCTGCTTCCTGTGGCTGCCTCTGAGCCCTGCCTTCCTGGGGCTGATGCTTTCATCCTGTGAGCACTTGTCATTGTGGGGAACATGTAGATCAGTTTTATGAGAGAGATGCCAAAATGTTGAGTGATTGCGGATATTAAAATAAACTTGATTTTGTAGTTTAAGGCTTTATGTTATTACCAAATTGACCTTTAGATCAAGACACACGTAATTTGGCTGCTAATCCTTAGTGCCAGATGGAATTCTTTTCCATTTTTACATGACAGAAGGAATGAGTCATTACTCTGTAGTAAAAGAAACAGATTGCTTACATGTACGGGAGATGGGGTTTTGGAAATGGGCAAAAGCTCGTGGCAAATCCAGTGTTTTCCTCCTCTTCCTCCTCCTTCTCCCACCAGGGCTTTTATTGTATTGAACTATGGATGGGTTGAACTGTTGAGATGTCCAGGTTGGGTGAAAAATTGATGAAAGCTCATTTTAGTTTGTTATGGAAAATGGTTGTTGAAAGAAAGCTGTTGAATGGAGCTGAAAGAATGACCTGTATGTGAACTTTGTGATGGTGAACTAAGGCACGTGGTGCAGCTCTGAATTTCTTTTGCAATGCTCTAGGATGAAACTATGAATAATGTTTCTTTGACATGTTGAATGCAACATTGGTTTTTCTACCTATATAAATAATGTTTTCTGCTCATTAATCATTTTTATGACTGTTCTCTGCATTTTCTCAAATTTCTTACTATCCATCTGATTAGTTTGGAAGGTTAACTGTGCCTGGATCATTGAGCTCATTTGCGAGCTGTATTCACCTCACTTCACTGAATTTCCGTGGTTGATACTGTATATTGTAACAAGGTGGTGGAGCTCCAGGGTATGTGTGAACTGGTGACTCAGACTGCAAACAAGGGAGCTGTGCTCAGGAAACTGGGCACAATCCTAGTCTAGAAGAAATTATAAAGTTTGTCTTTTCTGGTAGGCAGGAGGCCCTGCAATCAAGGAGGCCTATTCTAAGAGATTTCTTTCTAATGTGATTGTGGTGGAAGCTAGGAAATCTCAAGTGATTAATACGTAATGCAGTGATTTCGTATATTCATGGTGTCATCATCAGTACTGTTGGTTGAAGGCAACTCTGGTGATGTGGTGCAACCCTTTCTTCAACTGGGAGTGTTGCCAATACTCAGTTACGTCAGCTGTGGCTTTGTTGAGCTGACTGCTGGAAAACTCAAAACCTGAGATTTCACAGCCTCTCTGGGTAGTGGTTTCAGGGCTGTACCAGCCTCCCAGTGAGAGTTTTTTCAAAATGTCAAACCTGAAATTCCCTAGCTGCAGTTTTTTTGCTTTAATGGCTTATTTATCGCTACTGAGAGGAGTTTGATTCTGTCACCTTCATAATTACTCTTCATAGTGTTACTTTAGATTACCCCATAGTGTCTTCCGTGCTGGAATAAACAAGCATATGTCCCTCAAACTTTTCTTATTGGTTATATGCTCAGTCTCCTGACCATCTTGGTAGCCCTTTGCTGGATCATCTCCAATTTTTCTATGTATCTTTTGAGCTGGAGGGCCCACAACTGGCCGCAGCTTGTATTGCTACCTCATCATGCGAAGTAGGGAGCATTAATAACTTCTCTTGTGTTCCTCCTTGTGCAGCCTCGTGTGAGGTTTGCCTTATTTGCAGACAGAGTGCACTTTGGGCTTATTTGCATCTTGGCTTCCATTGTAACCCCGGAGGTGGTGTTCAGTGGGATTGCCACTCGGTCACTTCACAGTGCACTGGTGTGTGTGGATGCTCGGCCCCAGGGACACTCTTGCACTGGTTTTCTGTTTGTCTGGACAATTGGAGTATCTTCTGGCTCAAGTTTGTCTTAAATTACAGCGGCAAGTTAATAGGCCGTGCAAGATGGCTGCTTTCACTCTAAATTCCATAGCATAAAAGTTGTTCGCAGCCTGCACCAGGAAGACATGATCTGAAGGCGGCCTTTTGCTAAAAGAGCCTGCTTTAAGGCTCCCTTCAGCTTACTAGTTTCCTGGAACTGATCTTTGGAAGAATAAGGTATTCCTTTTAAGTATTTTATTTTACATTGCACGTGGTTTCTGTCTGACTTTGTTCTGAATAGGCTATTCAGATAGTTCTCAGATATTTAAATTTGCTATTTTACTTTAAAAGGAAGCACATCTCCGGTGTGATATACTGGAGATGTTTCCTGCAGGAGTCCTAAAGTGCTGCTTAAATCGTGGCATTGAGTGCAGACAGTCCCAAGGATTTTATCAATCCCAAGTTGAGGGGTTGTTAGCTGCCTTATCCACGTTCTGTTTAGGTTGTGTCTTCCTTCTACAGTTAATTTAGTAAATTTTTTTTTTTTAATTCTCTTGCTTACAGACTGTTCTTTGTGCTGCTGCTCTTCTCATGTCAGGTTTAAATTTTCCTTTGATTTGACCTTCATTTCTGAATAATCATCTCCATCAGGCTAGTGGGCATGTACTGTCTATCCTTCTGCCAGTCTATTGTGGGTCTATTAGAATATTGATTTGCAGAGAGTGAAGTATAAAAAATCAATATCCCATTAAGTGGAGTAGAATGACAATGTTCTGTCTAGTATCTAGACACTAAGGTGGTGTGTTTTTCCCCCGTGGGGTCTTGGCTAGGCAGATGAGATAAAACGTACACACCCTGTTAGGGTTTTGTTCACATGTGTTTGTGCCTGGAAGACTCATTACAAACAACCAAATTTTAAAAAGTGTTGGTAATGCAAAAAGGTACTTTGATTTATAATGATACTTGCAGTTTATTGGTTTTTAGTAGTAAAACAGTAGAATATAAATTTCTACAGTGTATTTAGGCAGGATATATAGACATGAGCAATCTGATATTGCATACTGGTGACTGCTCTTAAGTACCCAGAGAATTGTGGAAACACCAGGTGTAAACGTTTTTGGTTTGGGTTTTTTTTGGGCAGTATGAGATGCCTACCACATGCAGGTGATGAATGCAGCTCCCCTGCCTGCCCCCTGGTCCTCTGCACAGTAGTCTGCCATTTGAAGATGGGGAGTCAAAACATACACATTTTTCTAGTTCCTGCTTTTGAACCATTTACAGACCAGTCTGCAGTTATATTAAGATATGCTACTTGTACTTCAGTACTAGTCATAAGCATCTGACTGATGGCAGATATGATTCCCCTCCATACTCTGGATTGCTGTTACTGTCTTTTTAAAAAGTAAGTACATCAATACTCTACTAATTGCTCAGCTAGGAAACTAGGCTTTGTCATTTACAGTTCAATTCGTTTATGCTTTTAGCTTGTAAAGCACATTAAAGTACTTTATGAGCTGAGAACTTGAAATGATGAGAGACTGCAGTCTTTGCAGTGAGTCTGCAGTGGTGTTGTGCAGTGGAGTTTGGCTGGCATGCTGCCTGCTTTTTGCAAGGCCGAGCTCATTATCTGTGAGTCACACCTGGCCCTCGCTGAGTTTGGAAGCAGGACTTCTGAGAGTCATTCCTGTGCCTGGGGCTCCTGCCTGGTGAAGCTGTCTCCTGCTGTGTGCTAATGAGCTGGCTAAATCTTCCATAAGTAAATGGGTGCTGGAATGAAAAGTCTGGTAATCAGGTTTGTAAATCCAAAGAAGTTGAAGATCAGCTTATTTAAGTATGCCTTAGCTATGCAGAGAAGGCTGACCTTGGAAAATGCTGTGTTTGAATAACATAGCTTATCAAAATATCTCCAAGTGCTTTGAAGAGATAGATGAACTTTATTTCCTTTCTTGTACAGATAAGGAAACTGACGCAGAAATGCATGAAATGAGTTAAACAGTGGTTGAGCTATTGTTCTTGGTTATCACAGGGCTCTGCATTTCACCTCTTGTGGTATGCTGCTCTTGCAGCATCCATGAGGTAATGTGAACCGTAAATCTCTTTGCCAATACACAAAAACTCACAAAGCCTTGACTTTCATATGAGTAAAAAAGTTACGTAACTTAAGATTTTGGCACATCCTCAGAGGTAAACAGAACAAGTTTAGAACAAAGGGATTAATTCAGATCTCACCATGCAAATTGCTTCCTGATTAATAGCAATGTGTTTCAGTGAAAATTAGTCTCAGGATGTATTTCAGTTAAATAAATTCGCATCTATAAAGTATTTTGGCCTGTCAGCAGTAGGTGAGCCACTTGCAAAGACTAGATGGACTGCCCATCTACTTGCTAAAATTGTAATAAAATTTTGAAGGGAATATGTCTTGAGTGTATTATTCTAATTTAGTTAATAGAGAATGCTGTATAACAGCATTCCAGTTAAACAGATACTGTGTAACAATATTTCTTCAAAAGAAACTCATTATAAGTGAGACGTAGAACTGCCTTGCAGACGGAAGGAATTTCTTCCCTTTGAAGTGCACATCAAATTTCTTCTATGCTCCCCATCTGCCTTGTATGAAAAAACTTCATTTGACATCAGTGACCTCTGGCAAGCTCTGTACAGATAAGGAAAATGTATTTGCCCACCATTCAGTCATTTATGGACTACGTATGTAATGGACAGTTTTAAGGGATTGAAGCCAGTGTTTCAAATTGATGCATTAGTACTATAGTGCGCTTAGCAGGCTTCTGCTGCAAAACTTGGTTCATAGTTTCACTTCACATGCTGCTTCTTTTCAGCAGTTTGCCAGAGACAACCACACGTTCTAGCACTTGCAGGAAATAAGTAAATGAAGCTGAGAGAGTATCTGTGTAGATTTGTTGGGCTGCCTTTCACCAAAATGATTGTCATGCAGTTTCTCTGACCCTTGCCTGTACAGGGTGATTTAGTTTATGGTTAGTGTGGCACAGTAGCTTTTGCATTTTTATTAGTCTGTGCTTCTAGTGTCTTTAGTGCTAGAGGTATTTGACTGCAGTAGTCTCAGTTACTGTTTACACACAGTAAGTCACCTGTTTTACTCACCTGGCCATTCAGGTGGGTATGTCATGATCCTTTAGGTTTGTGACCCCCATGTGTTGTGGAATATGCAGCTGATGCCAGACTGAGGTCAAGCTTTGGTTTCCTGTTAGAGCTGACAGTAACAAGGGCATCTTGTGGCGATGGGCTGGAGCTTGTTGAGAGCTCACCTGTTTGGTGTGCATAGGGCAGTTACGAAGGTGGTTGTGATTGATGTGCTCATGGTTATAAAGATACGTGTCTGGTGCCAGGGTAGGGCTCGCTGCTGCTCAGAAAGTTACTGATAGCTTTGCATAGCTGGGTCTTGAGGGGTATCTAAAGTTTATTTCAGGGAATCATGTCGTCTTAGCCTTTACATTGCATTTTTATATGTAGAAAGCAATACTGACTTTTTTTGCGCTAAGGTGTGGCTGGTCACTGCAGAGGTTGAATCTGCACACTGTCAAGAAAGGTTCACAATGCCGGGACCATCAGGTTTCTTTTGTTTCGTGAAGATGTATTCCCCTACTATTAAGCATATTCCCCAGACCCCACCTTGTTTTTCTTGGAGACCCAACTTCTTTCTCATCACAAGAGATCTGTTTAACTGTTGCCTAAAATTTCCATGGAGAATTTCACTTGGGAGACTGAAGGAAGATAATGTCAGGCTAGAGACTTAAGAATTGTTGTGTGCTGTAACTGCATCCTCAATCTTCCTCAGTATTTGCCAGGGAAGGGAAAGCATCTGACCAAGGGTAGAGAAGCAGAGGATAATATACTTTAAGGATGACCCTAAACAGCAGTCAAATATGTTTTCCAAAATACTGTTTTCCTGGGATGCACAGCTAGGGAAGCATTGTGTTCCTCCTGAAGATAGGCACATACTTTTTGAATTTTTAGTTATAAATACAAAATTATGGTGTATTTAATTTTTAATAATTTACATAACTTTAATGCATATTTAATAAATAATGAGAACTTCAGAATGGGTTTAATGAAACTTTATGGAAGTTTTGGTGAAGTATTAGGACTTTATTTGGAAACTACTTCTGTGGGACTCTGGAAGTCTTACTTTCAAGCAATTGTACCAAACCCGTGATTGCTTTTTTTTCTTTGCTTAACCTTTTGTTAAAGGACATAACATTATTATTAACCAGTATGGTGTATATTATCACACATGTCCTACTTAAACATAATTTATGTTTAGTTAATGCATGTATGAGTATTATTTAGACTTGCTTTTTTTATAAGTCAGATTGTTTAAAATGTGGTTAGACTTCATGTTGTATTTAATTTCATATGTATTTTGTGAATTATTTAATGTATACCCTGTTGGAGCGAGTCGAGAGGAGGGCTACGAAGATGATCTGAGGGCTGGAGGACCTCCCCTATGAAGACAGGCTGAGAGAGTTGGGCTTGTTCAGCCTGGAGAAGAGAAGGCTCCAGGGACACCTTATGGCAGCTTCCAGTACCTGAAGGGGGCCTGCAAGAAAGCTGGAGAGGGACTTTTTATAAGGGCATGTAGCGATAGGACAAGGGTTAATGGCTTTAAATGGAAAGGGGGTAGATTTAGATTAGATATAAGGAAGCAATTCTTCACTATGAGGGTGGTGAGGCACTGGAACAGGTTGCCCAAAGAATTAGTGGATGCCCCATCCCTAGCAATGTTCAAGGCCAGGTTGAACTTGGAGCAGTCTTTGAGCAACCTGGTCTAGTGGAAGGTGTCCCTGCCCATGGCATGGGGTTGGAACTAGATGATCTTTAAGGTCCCTTCCAACCCAAACCATTTTGTGATTCTATATGTGTTGAAAATTTTTGTTGGAATTGCACAATTGTAACTGTAATTTTTGGATGAACCTATAATTAAAGTGAAAATAACTTTCAATATGAAAAAATAGCTCTTCTGGGAGTTCTCAAAATATGTGCTTTGGCTTTTGAATTTATCCTTCTCATTTGGCAGTCATTTAGGAGATTGTGTCCTCAAGGATTACTTTGGCTTAGGTATTTCTTGTAAGCCAAGAAGAATGTAGTTTCCATGGGATCAGGTATTTTTGTCCATTCCCATTTAACTTGGAAATGGCTCTTTACATAATTGAGAGTGCCTGGAAAAGCACGTTCTCACTGTGCCATGGTTCCCTGGTGCAGTGAGCCCCATTGGATAATGGGCATTGGCTGTGGGCTGAAAGTGAAGAGCTTGGGCTTGCTTAACTTTTCCCAGCCATGGGCTGGAGTATGAGTGGTGCTGTTGGGCAAAACAGAAATTGCATTATTTAGGGCAGAAGCACATGCCAAGTGTGTACCTCAGTATTCTGGTGGGTACCTTTGTATATAAATACTTCCTTGGTGTGTGTATGTATACATTTAATTCATGTTTGCTTAAATTTCTAACTTAATTTGTTCCAAAGGACTATATTGATTGAAGTTATTGTCTCTGAATTAAGAATCTAGATGCTCCTGGTTCTTTCCAGATCTACTTCAGGCTGTTCTGAAGGCTATCTGAGTGAAGGTCCCAGATGATGGATGAGATTGTACTCTTGCTTTCCCTTCTCCCTTCCCTCAGAATCCCTGTCGCTTCTGGAAACTTTTGTGACTTTGCCTGCCTCATCTCTATACCCCATAAAATATGGTGTAATGAAAATTTCTTATGATCAAGTCTCCTTTTTTTTTGCTTCCTTTTTTGAATAAATAATTTAGGTTCTTGCTATTGATTTATTGTTGCTAGTGTGACCTAGTGTGTGTAAATATTCTTGTTGGAGTAGTCCTTTTCAGTGGCTTACTGTCAATTCTGTTCTGTGTTGTACTGATTCAGGGTGTCTTCAGGAATGTGTGCTGTGCATCAGCCATATTTCCAGTCAGCGTGAGCCCAAAACCAATGCAGGTGTAGAGGGAAATGTACAGTTTTGTCTTGGCAAACACTGTGGTCATCTTCCGAGCCATAAAAGATGAGCACGCAAAGGCTGTTGCACTGAATGTGAAATGAACTCAGTGCACTCTGAGACTGTTGTGTTAACCAGGTTTCTCCCCAGGGGTCTGTGCTGGGTCCAGTCCCATTCAACATATTCGTCAATGACCTGGGTGAAGGGACAGAGTGTACCCTCAGCAAATTTGCTGATGATACAAAACCAGGAGGAGTGGCTGGTACACCAGAAGGCTGTGCTGCCATTCAGCGAGACCTGAGCGGGCTGGAGAGCTGGGCCAAGGGGAACCTCATGGAATTCAACAAGAGCAAGAGTAAGGTCCTGCCCCTGGGAAGGAACAGCCCCCCACACCGGTACAGGTTGGGGGTTGACCCGCTGGAAAGCGGCTCTGCTGAGAAGGCCCTGCAAGTGCTGCTGGACAGCAGGCTGACCATGAGCCAGCAACGTGCCCTTGCAGCCAAGAAAGCCAGCAGTATCCTGGGGTGCATTCAAAGGAGTGTGGCCAGCAGGTCAAGGGAGGTTATCCTCCCCCTCTCCTCCGTCCTAGTGAGGCCACATCTGGAGTGCTGTGTCCAGTTCTGGGCTCCCCAGTTCAAGAAAGACAGGGAACTGCTGGAGAGAGGCCAGCAGAGAGCTACCCAGGTGATCAGGGGACTGGAGCATCTCTCTGATGACGAAAGGCTGAGAGACCTGGGTTTGTTCAGCCTGGAGAAGAGAAGGCAGAGAGGGGATCTTACCAATGCTTATAAATATCTGAAGGGTGGGTGTCAAGAGGATGGGGCCAGACTTTCTTTCCAGTGGTGCCCAACGACAGGACAAGGGGCAACGGGCACAACTTGGAACACGGGAAGTTCCACCTCAACACGAGGGAAAACTCCATTCCTGACATGGTGCCAGAGCACTGGAATGGGCTGCCCAGAGAGGCTGTGGGGTCTCCTTCCCTGGAGACATCCAAACCCCACCTGGACACGGTGCTGTGCCCCTGGTCTGGGTGTGCCTGCTCGAGCAGGGGGGTTGGACGGGATGATCTCCAGAGGTCCTTTCCAACCCCTGCCATTCTGTGGTTCTGTGATTCATCTTGCTGGTTAATAACTCCCAAGAATTGTTGGAATGCAAGTAATCTGAAAATGCACGTAAGCCAAGGCTGATGGAAAACTATACTGCTCTGTGAATAAACTAGAATGTTGAGTCAGGACTAATCGTTTTTATCTTCAACGAATGTTGGGTCAGGCATGATGGATTGTGGAACAAGTCCTTCCAGTTCTTGTCACACGTAGCATCTTGGACTGCAGCCTTTCCTTTATTAAATGACTTGACAGTAATAAAAATGGGTTTGGGAGGGGCCTGTGTTCCCCCACTCCCCCAAGCAATATTTGCTTAATATATTACAGAGTTTTCAACCTGATGATTCTGTACTATTTATGCTTTCAAAAAAGATTGTGTTTGCATTTTTTATTCTATTTCTATTGTTGAGAAACATGTCTCGGAAGAGAAGAAAGAAGTCCCTTACCTTATCTTGCTGCTCCATAACCGTACTTTGGTTTAATTGTAATCCATAATTTTTCCTTGTTGGTATGACAACAAAAACATAACGTTGAAATTAGAATAAGAATATAGATGAATGTTAACTGTATGTCCTGTAGCAGTTAAGTAAAACACTTGATGATTATAGAATAATAATTCAGTGCAGCATGCAGTCAAACCGAATGCTCTTAAGAGGGGAGGAGCAGTGCAAAGAATGATATGTGTTTAATGTAGCATTTCACTGTGATAGTAAATCAATTCCCCTTGTCAAATAATATGAACAAATTTATGAGTATGTGCATATCTAGGGCAATTAATAAGCCATCTTGTATAGGACTAAGACATCTAGTTTTGCACTGTAACCTTCAAATACAATTTATCTCAAAGGCATAATGCTTAAAACCTCCTAAAATGTTCTTTCTAAAAGAAAATTTGGGGAGAAAAAAGAGAAATAATGCCTTTACTAAAAAAAAGTTTATATAGCATTCCAGTTGCTTAGAATTTAATTACCTTTCAAAGCTATTAATTTTGATGTAATATCTTAATTTTTATCATAATGTTCTCTGCAACACTTTCTAATGAAATGAAAGTCTTCAAGTACCTCTCAGTTTTTTCTGAATGCTTTATAGACAAGTGCAATCCCAGCAACTGGGAGCCATGAGAAGAGGTCTAATTCAGTACTTTAAAGCATGTGCAAGTCTCACACAAGTGACAGCACTGTGTGTGCAAATTCCAGGTAGCAGGAGGCATGCCCCCCCGGGTGCCTGAGGAGTGAATCAGCAAACGTGATCTGTCTTCATTACCTCGGCCACTAGGTTCCCTTGCAGCTTCTCTCTGTGAGTTCTTCAGAGCTGGGACCATGAATGTGCACTGTGGAGCCATGCTCTTGAATGATGCTGGCAGGTTCTAAAGCAGAAAAAAGGGGAATAAAAAAAGGGAGTTGGAACTGAGCTGTACCTGAGCAAGTAAAAATTCATTTTTTTTGTACAGAACTTTAAAGATACGAAGAATCCGTCTAGATATCATCTTGTGCTTGGTGGCTACATTTGTAGTACTGTCTTCCCCTTAATGGCCCTTCCTGAAGCAGGTAACTGCGTTGAATGAGGGTTCAGAAGTTACTTACCTAGTGAGGGTCTACCTAGAGAAACAATTTTCCATGAAAATTTTTTGGGATATACACAGACAAATTAATTGCTCTTTTTCTGGGAAGAAGCTGAAATTGCCACCATCACCAAATATTTGAACACCGTTAGCTATCCTCTGTTCTGTGGCAAGTTACTTGCCCTTTCCTGTTTCTGGGGAGTAGGGATGGCAGCTACCAGTATGGGAGGGGAAGAACAGGGATTGTTTGATAAGGTCAGCACTGCTGGTCCTAACCAGCTGCAGGGCTCTGTGAGAAGGACATGTTTAGAATATATTTCTAAGCCATCTCCAGCCTGCTGTCATCCTTGTTTGTTGTAACTGACGACTTTGAAGTGCTCATCCATATAAAATGAGCAGACTACAATGGGGTTGTGTGCTGTACAAGTCAGTTGCATACATACCAACGGCACTGTTGACAGTGTGGGTAAAGGTGTGGAAAGCAGGTTCCCTGGGCTCTGCTACCACAGCCCAGTGTAAGGCAGCTCAGGGGGTTGAAAGAGAATGCATTACATTAGTTCATCACAGAAGTCAAATAATAAGGAAGAGGTAGAAGACCTGTACTTATCAAAGCTGCAGGTAAGCCGCTTGCCTTCTCACAGGGCAAACCATAAACTAATTTGAATGCAGTGGATTTAAAAGCTGCAACTAGTTTTCTATGTCCACATATTTTTTTTTAATCTTAGAAATTAAAAAAAAATTAATCGGCTGCAGCTAGTATTTCTGGTGCCATGGCCACTAAGAATAAGCCATTTTGACAGAGATCAGGATGTTTCTAGGATTAATTTAGGAATGGTTTAAAAAAAAAAACCAAACCAAACCAAAACAAAAAAAAACAAACAAAAAACCCTAAAACAAAACAACCCAACAAACCAAGAAAACCCCAACCCAACCAAACAAAACCAGGGAAATTTCCATCTGCATCGTATTTTATGACCCCCTTTAGGGAAGGGGAAGCAAAGACTGAGTGTCCAGTCCCAACCTTTATGCAGACCAACTAGCATAGTAAGGTCTTCGGCTCCTCTACTTGTTACCAGAGTGCAAATACTGATGCTAATACTGTAATACCTGGTAGCAAATTATTTGTACCAACCTTCTTACTGACCATTCTTACATTCTTGCTGGTGATTTTGGCACATCTAATAAGGTAATAACTACTGAAGGTAAGGGTAAAGCTCTTTCTTGGCCAAGCACCTGTGTGGTATTGCTGTTGTGGACTAGTCAGCCCTGACGATATTCTGTGAAATGTGGAAAAAGTGAAAAGCAATCTTGCTTTCAAAGGATTGTTGGTGACCTTTAAATTAGGGCTGGGAGTCTCATCATAAACTGCAACTGCAGGATACATGACTTACTTCCCTTGCCTTCTGAACTGAAAGGCTGTTTTCAGTGAAATTACCACTTATTGCAGAAAGGTCAAATTCATATAACTGCATCTCAAGTAAGTAGACAGTGACCTCGTTTATCTCAGCACAGTGTTCACAACATCATAATTCTGTGGGGTTTTTTTAAGATCATGCTTTTGTCATTCTTTTATAACATATGGCAAATAGACACATTTGATGGGCTAGGCTTTCAACTCCTGCAAATTGTTTCTGTTTGCTCAAATGGAATAATGGTAAATTACACTGGTGCAAAGTTTGGCGCTTTGAGAGCTGGTATTCAACTGCTCTTTGTCCACTGTCTCCCTAGAAAACAAAGCTTGGAGACTTGTGTTCTATGGGTGTTACTCTGTGTGTGCTGTCAGGCCCACCAAGAGTTTCTGTGTCATAGACTGCAGAGTAGCTTAAGTCTGCATTGTACATTCTAGGTGATGACTTGCAC
This sequence comes from Sula dactylatra, assembly GCA_013389905.1. Lineage (NCBI taxonomy): Eukaryota > Metazoa > Chordata > Aves > Suliformes > Sulidae > Sula > Sula dactylatra. The sequence goes on along the minus strand of WEKW01021910.1, from coordinate 2,029,699 downwards.
ATCATTACAGAAATCATGGATCACATAAGAGCCCCCTAAGTGCCGGTGGGTTTCAGTATGACTGAATTCTCAAATTGTTTGAGGATTTGCACTTAGACTACATTATACAGCCACGAGTTAGATATGTCTTTACGTATCTAACGTCTTTACGTATCTAACATCTTTTCCCAAGGCTTGATAAAGGTATTTCGAAGCGCAACTCAGCGCTATGCAGAAGGTTCCTCTCCTACAGGGGCATCGCTGTCTTTGGGAAGGAGCTGTGTCTTGCAAAACCGGAGAAGTCTTCACTCTTCTTCCCGACTTAAGCAGGTGACTGTGTGTGCATGTTCTCCCTCTGTAGCATCTGTTAAAACACTTACTGACGTTGAGGGAGGCTTGCCTTTCAATCCTTGTTTTGTGTATAGCTTCAGCCACGGAATGTTATGGACTGTGTACGTGTAGAGGAAGAAAGGATCTGCAGCAGGGGGTGAGACATTTTGAGTGCCAGACTGGCCTACCGTAGATGTGGAAACTAGAGTTGGGAACATGTGGGTGTTAGTATGGACAGCGTTTCTGCCAGTGAGTTGGTGACGTGTCTTCATGCTTAATGCTGAATTGTTTCTTTAACTGGTCATTGTCAGAATTTAAATCCTGATGATGTTTTGTGGAGCTGTTACTTGCAAGGTTTTGGTGATGTCTTAGACCTCATGTTACAGGGAGTGTAAACATTATACATCAGAAACTCTTAGTAACTACTTTCTCCTACCTCTGCATTTCCAGTACATATAGGTGGCATTAGGCTGTACTCTTGTCTTGGTCTTGTCTGTATGTTTTAAATTATGTTATTCATGGTTTTTATTAACTTGAAAGGACTTTAAGCCATCTTTTTGCCCACAACTCTGCTGGCATTTTGGTACTGTTTTAGTCCAGTGGATAAAATCTTGAATTCAGGCCAGTGGTTATGTGCTACTCATATAAGCTGGCTATAAAAATTAGTTACTTACTTTTGTGGAAAAATTTTAAAAAAAAGGGATTTTTAGACCATATTTAAACTCTTAACGGTTGTTTTTTTAGGTGTGTCTAAGTACAAATCTTTAGAGTCAGGAAATAGACTGGATATAGACTAGAATTCTGAGAGCTTCAATCTGTTTTTGTTTGGCTAGTAAGAGAAACATGTCTATGTATATATTTTTGTATCTTCTAATGTCTTTTTAATGTCTATTTATTCCTATACTTGTATAGAACTTAAATTGTTATCTAAATATCTGCCAAGAGATGGCAGTGCAATGCTGCTCAATGTGCTGGATGAGATCGTAGGAAAATCCAGTAGCTATGACAATACAGAGCCTTCTTCCCTGAGGTTTTTGGTGGCCTCTCCTAGATCAGACCGACATATTTATCAGCTTACTTCCTACACGCTGTAGGTTGAGGAAATAGGCAGAAGTTAAAACAATTGCCTGTTTTGCAGTGCTCTGTTCATCTCTGGAAAGTTACACTTCCATCCTGCATGCAGGGTAGATTTCTAAACTGTGCCTGGGTTTCTTAGTCTTTCTCCAAGAGAATTCCAAAGGCAGCTCTTAGGCTGGCATAATTTCCAGCTTGTGTACAGCTGACATAGACCCGCGGACAGTAGTGGTGCAACACTGGTTTCTGTTAGCTATGGAGTACTGGGGAAAAAAAAAGAAATCCTAACACCAGCCCCCCCAAATGAATCACCTTGTATTTCTACTACGTGTATATATTCAAGTGAGGCAAGGCTTTTAGAAAGAGGTGATCTCTCTTATTTGTCAGAGTTACAAGAACAGACAAGCTTTCTTGTATGAAAGCACTTCTTCAAATCTTTTGTTGTACACTGAGACATTCTAGGCACACCAGAACACAGAGCTGTTAATAGTGTAAAATTTTCTCTTCTGAATACCAAAGTGTTTCTTGGAAAAGGTGGGTGGGAGATCAGAGGGATAGCGGCAGAGTGCTCCATTTCACTGTTAATAGCAAATGGACTTGAGATGATGACTGAAATAGGCTGCTTTGTTCTGTTTTGGTGGGTTGTGCCTGCATTTGACAGATGCATGTCAAGTTTAATAGTTTGTCAGTGCTTGTACCTTCCTGTACCTCTAAGTGCAATTTAGTTCTTCATGTCAGTCAGAGGCAGTCTGTTTAGATGCTGGTGTTGATAGAGTTCTGATTTAGAAGAGAAGCCCCTGAGGAGTGAGTGAAGCCTTGGTGTTCATCTTCAGAACAAACACCATCACCTGACCTGAGCTAACCCGCCATCAAGCATCGTACTGCAGATTTAATGCCGTCTAGTTGTGCATTGCATTCTGTACTGGTGACACTGGAGACTTTTGTTTGTGCTGCACTGTAATCCTGTTGCATTTGCTCCCTTGCCATTGCATGTGAAAGGCTTAAATTCAAGCTGAAAAACTGTTCTTTGAGCATGTTCCCTTTAAAACAAATATTTGGAGAGAAAACTCTTCAATTGGTACAGTTCATTGCTAAAATCTGAGACTACTTGCGTGACGTTAGTACTAGACTGTGAAGTAGCTGTAACTAAGCACTATGTTCCTTCTTGTCTCTGTAAAAATGTGTTTGGGTACCTCTGAAGAAGGATACAGTAATAGTTTTTGGTTTTGTTTTGTTTTGTTTTTTTTTTTGTTTTTTTTTTTTTTTTTTAAAAAAAAACCCAACCCTTATTTTACTAACACTCCAGCTGGCAGCAATGTTCCTTAGCTTTTCTGCTTAAGGATACCATTCCAACCCCAGCCATTCTCATGTATTTTGCTCCTTTGCTGATATGTCTGTAACAGTTTAAGCATATAAGTAACCCTCCTTCTGTCCTACTTGGGTTGTGGATGACGAATTCTGTCATCAGGTCAGTGAGTTTCAGGTGTCGCCTTGCTCAGCACAGACCCCCTGCCTGAGCAGCAGTAGAGCTTGTGCTGGGGGACGCCAGCAGCACCAGGAACCTCTCATCCACCAGGATACAGCCAGGCACCCACATGCATCTCTGCTAAGCGCTTCCTCTTGAATTCTGCTCATTTCTCCCCAGCTACTCTCAGTAGCAGCTATGTTGGATGTAGCTTGTATCTGGCTAGCTGCTTTTGAGTAACAAGGGAAGTGCAGTGACTGGCAAGAGATAGAAAAACTGTATAAAACAAAGATTAGGAAAGTTTCTTGGATATTTAAGTAAGCAATCTGTACCCAGGACCTGCTTGATGCAGGAGAGTTCAGGCATCAGTTTCTACAGGTATACTGAGCAGACAAAGCTTCAAAAGCAAATGTGAAAGCCCACCAGAATAACTCTTTCTTGAGAATGACTGGCCCACTCTGCAGTCCAGCTCCTCCAGGCTTTGTGCGTGAAGTAGGTCTGGATGTGGCTGCTACCTTTCAGGGCTACCCCCGTTCCTACACCCCAAAGATGTGCCAGTGAAAGTGCAGGGTAGTTGCTGCAAGCTGCTGCTGCACGAGTGCCGGTGATCCTGCTTTGGGTGAGGTGATGCAGGAGAGACCGAGGGGACGACGGTGTGAGGCAGGGCACAACTCTGTTCATTTACTCGTCTGAAGACTCGTCCTTGAGGGTGCAGATGGCGCTGGTGTAAACCAGAGTGGTCTCCAGATGCTCCACAGGGCAGTGGGGTCAGGAGACCAGTGGAGTTAAAAACCTGCATTCTGTTTCGGGTGATTAAAGTCTTTCTCAAGAGCTTTCTACTGTTCCACATGAATGACCTGAAAGTTACCAGTAGTGGGCATGGGGCAGAAAAATCTGGTAATGAGCTTAATTTCCTTCCTCTGCAGGTATCAGTGTATCTGGAGCTGTGATAATGGCTCACCTTGTGTGAGAAGCTGGTCTTCACCTGACCCACTTGTGCCTGTAATTAGTAACACAGGGGCTCTTTTCCAAGCTTCTATGACTGATAATAATGAACCCAAGGCTGTAACAAAATATTCTGGTGCCTGTGGTGAAGTGTCAGGTTGGTTTCATTCCTTCTGAGCTTGGAGCAAGACTGTGTTGGGAGAATTTGCCATTTTTGGCTGCCTGTGGGAGATGATGTTAAATGTCACATTCTGGGTTTGATCAGCCCGCTTCTACAGCTAGGGTCCTACCTCAGAATAACTTTCTAATATTTCTAAAATACGTTCAGAATATGGAACGTAAATAAAAAGCACTCTTGTCTGGTGAGTTTCTTTTTAACAGTGGCTTAAAACTGCTTTAGTTAAGATTATATTTTGGAGGGCGGGAGGGGAAGAGAACCCGAGTACCATTTGAGGTGGGCACTGCTCAACACCTTTCTGTGGGCAGAAACAGCCAGATTCTTACAGAATTATTCCTCCTTGTACATTTACTGGGCTTTTTTTCAGTCCAAAATTGTTTTAATTGTCAGCTGAAGAGGCTCCCTCTGTTCATATAGGATGTTACTTCTCTAATCAATAGCACTTTGTCAGGACACTTTACTAATATTCAATTCAATATAAAATTCTAAATTTTCCATTTCTTAATACAGTCCAATACTGCTAGCTAATGTCTCCCTTACTACAATAAATATTTTATACTCCTATTCCAGTTTCATAGCTTTTTATAATTGGTACTTCTGAGTCAATGTGAAGTTTCTTACCTAGTGCCCATCTTGTCCATTTTTTCATTTACCTTTGAATTTCATTGGTCTAAAAGCTTTAATAAATACTCTAGTCATTCTAAAGGCATTCTTCACTTGAAGAAAATGAAGGAGTAACCTGTGTAATGAGTGAACAAAATTTATAACCATTTTAAAAATAAATCTAAACTCAGCTGTCCTTCATGGTGCTCCTGTTGGTGTTACTGTTTCAAAGGCATGACTGCAATCATGATCTCTGCGGTTATGTGTTTCAGTTCAGCTATATTGCAGATGGCTGGCAACGAGACAAAAAATTGGTTCTTGGCCAACAAGATATAAAAGTGGGAAGCTAAACTCTGAACAGAAGTCCAGAGAGGACTGGACCTTGATCAGTGTCAGCAGAGGCCAGTGGAGCTTCAATGTGCTATGCTATTTTTTTTTTATTTTTTTTTTTTAAAACCACATCAGGAGATCTTGGAGACCTTTACAAAAGAGGTGAGTGAAGGACTGCAGAAGCGAGGTCCAGAGGACAAATGACTCATCAAAGATTGCCTAGCAGGACACGGCCTGGGACTCGGGTCAGCTGAGTCCATCTGAGTCTCCTGGCCAAACTGCCACAGCTAGAGCAGAGCAATGAAGCCTGCTGCTGCCGTGGTTCTCCTTACCCCTGGGCTCCAGCAGTGCTATTTTTTCCCTCTGTGTTCTAGCCAAACACCAGCGAAGGCAGCAGGAGTCCTTCCATTGACATCAACAGCCTTTTGGTTAGGCCTGGTTTTGCAGAGGAGGGAACGTAATCTTCAGCATTAAGCATCTTTGTAATTCTTGTGGTGGTCAGGGGTTTTTAGATCAAATATTGACTAAATTCTTGCTTCTTGGAAATGATGGACCGTGTCTTGTGCCAAAAGCATGCTGAGGCTGTTGTGCGTTATCACATGGAAACTTGTGTACAATGGCCAATCTGTGTTCCCACTCGGTCAAAATAAACTGTTGCTTAGCATTCAGAATCGTCCCTGCTCAGGATTATCTACACATATGCCAGTATTGCAGCATTTAAATGATTTGAATGTGCAGGGCAGAACAGAAAGAGAGAGCCTTTTGTTGATAATGTCTGTACAGTCTTAGCTGAAATGTTTTGGATTATTTAGCAGTTGACTAGATTTTTATACGCTTACCTGAACAACCCATTGGTTTGCTCCTGAGTTTTTAGCTGATGTGTTCACAAACCTGTGGTCATGGAATGGTAATGAAGAAAGTATTATTATTAACATCACAAATTTATTTTGATAGCAGAGTATTGAGAAACTTTTAAGATTAAGGAGTGGGGGGAAGTAATTCGTATTGCTAAGAAAACTGAATGCGATTACCGAGGCTTTTTGCCATACGTCAGCATTGTATACAAATCCCCCCCCGCCTCTTTGTATTTTATCCCCTTCTATATATTCTCATGGACTGCACTGTTCTGTACCTCGGTTGAATTTTATGCCACAAACTGCGATTTGTTTGCGTTGCTGGAATTAACTTTGTGTCTTTGCTGCACTTCCTTGTTTAAAGGGCTTCCAACATAGTATATTCATCCATGTCTTTATTTGCCATACATGCTCAGAATATTTTTTGGGGTTCTTAGGGTTCCATCCTTCTCACTTCGGAACTTTTTACTGCAGACAGCAGTTAAGGGGTAAAAAAATCACTTGACCTAGTTACAGAAATAAAGACTGCAAAATGTACACTGGCGGAGATTCTCCTTGCTGGAACTGTGTGTTTTGATTCCTGATTGGCTTTGTCTTTCCATCTGTTCATCTCATCTGCAGCTCTTCCACTGTCTCTCACCGAAGTCTGCTCAGAAGCTGGTAATTACTGGTGTGTTTTATTGTGTGCCAGACTGTTTTGGGACTGGCTGCTGACTTGTTTCTACTGTACTGATCTGCTTTTGTTCCCCTGACTTAGAGCTGCTTCTCTCTGTTCCTCTCTTTCTCTGACATAGACACTTTCCTTCCAGTGAAAAGACTGTACAAGATTTTTATAGAAAGTAACAAAACCAGAATCCTTTCTTTTTTCTTTCTTTTTTTTCATAGGCTCTACTGCTTCATGTGGCCTTTTATCTGAGTTTGCTCTCGTATTCTACCTTCACTATGTCATTTCAAAACTTTGTGTTCCCTGTAGTTCTGTTGCATAATCTTAGTGTGATTTAGGTTATTTTCTGTTATGGTTGAAACACCTTTTCTTTCATCAGTGTGAATAATTAGTTGAGCAGTCCTTTGAGCTGTGTATTTGAAATATTCCTCCCCCACCAGGTTTCTTCCCCCCGCCCTTTATTGTGGGAGTCAACTTGATTGAATTTCATGCTGGTATAAATGCAGACTAGCTATACTAGTTTCTGTTGGGTTTCACTGGATTACCTGCTGTAACAGAAATTGGAATCTGTCTGCTGGCTTTCTTTTAGTAAATGCATCACAAGCTTTAAAAATAGAAAACTGGTAGTATTGATTAGCAGCAGCTGCCCTTCAGTTTTGTTCTCACAGCTCTTTGTAATTTTGGTTTTTCAATGAAGGTGCTGGTGTTCCAGGCTTGGCCTGTTTTGAGGAGATATTTTCAAAGTGACTCCAGGATATAAACAAATACACAAGCCTGTGATCATGAAATGCACTTCAGCTTGTTTCTGGTGGCTTGAATTTTAATTCCAGTCACCTGAGAATGATGTACACTGTGTTAAAGGAATTCAACTAAGTAGCGTGTGTCCAATAATCAGATTTTTTTTTTTTTTAAAGGAAGAACTGTAAAAGAGCTTGAGAATGTTTCCCTCCCTCTTCTCACGTGACCACTTTCCACTGTTTTCCCAGTGGTTTTGGAAGCCTAATTAAGTTCTAAATAAATTTTTATATCACACTTGGCACACAGTACTATTGACGATATAAACAAAGCTGACAAAATGTTTAATGCACGAGAAAGAGATAACAAAAAGGGGAAATAAACCCTAGCTTGCTTACAGTGGCTGCAGTGAGGACTTACTTTTTGCATTTCCAATATCATCTGTAGCAAAACCAAGCAGTTTCCGATTCTTTCAGTTCTAATATCCCTAGCCATTAGTCACAAATTAAACTCAACTACCCTGCATTTCCTAATGTTGCCAGTCCCTGGTGTGCTGGGAGGTCAGGCTGACTTGCAGTTCCTTGCTCCTTTGCTTGACTCTGCTGCTGGCTGGACTGCAGGGTGCACAGTCTGCAGAGATCTCCTGTGGTGGAAAACAGCCATGGAGTGGAGTGGGGCCAGATCTTATGGATCTTTGCCCATTTGCACATTGCTTCATGTTTCCTGCACTTAAACGTTCTTGGCCTTACAGAGCCACTTCTCGGGGTACTTGCTGCCAAGGGAGATTCTACACTTGGTATTTATTTTTGAAGGAAGTCTGTTTTTTGGGAAATATAATACAGTAAAATGCAGCTCTTTCCTAAGGGAGTAACTGGTAAAAGTTAGTGGACTCTGGTTTTTGGGAGGCCAGAATATATAAGCAATGGAACTTTTTGGTCCTAAAAGCTGTAAATTGAATCTCTGGCTACCCCACATATTGTAGCTAAATTTCCAGAAGAGACAAGTGATTGTGTTTGCCTTTGTTCCTGAGGTCACAGTTTGAGACTCCTCAGGGGAAATGGTAGAACCTGTCCCTCTGCAATCAAGCTGTTGTACCAGCTTTTGCTGTGTGTGCAGTGTCAGCATATATCTTGTATACAAGGGTCAAAAGAGCCATATTTCATAACGTATCTGTGCTTCCTATTTTTGTACCAAGCAGTCAGACACTTCAGAAATGACAAAATAGTTGTTGGGCCAGTTTAAATGATTGTTTGTGATTTGCATCTATAACAGTGAGAAATAGATCTTAGGTGATACAAATTTTCCTGCCTTCACTGAGGTCAAGAGAATTGTGACAGTTGATACCAGCTGAGAATCTACTACTAAGGGACATCAAGTTGGTGGTTGTTCGATTACAGAAATGAAAATATTTTCATAGAAACTTAGTTAAGCTTCTACATGACTGACTTACCACGACTTGTTGGTTTTGTTTCACTGAATTTTGAGTGAAATAATAAAGTAGTATAGAAGGCATTATGGTAACATAGAAAATATTACGGTATTTAGAGGACTGAAGGAATGATTTGAAGTGCTGGGATTGTGTTAGCATCTCTTTGTTTGTTTGATAGGTTTTTTGTTTTGTTTTGTTCTAATGTTACCTTTGCCATTATGCACTTTGCCACTGCCGTTTCCAAATCTCTTTTCTGAAAAGTAACTGAATCCAGGAATCTGACACAGTCCCTGAGGTTCACAAATTAGTGTTTCAATATACACTTCTGGTACACATTGATTTGGTTTTGTCAGCCTGAGGGAATTTGATAAGCTGTGCCATCCTTTTTCCCCACCTCTACATATTGTATAAGTCCTTAGTTACTCATCTGAGATTTTGTTGACTAGTGCTCAGTAGTATAATGAGTACTTTTAAGCATTTAAACAAAATAGATATTGAATTACTGAGACACTGGGCTTTAAAAAATGTAATTGCTCTGTGTGTAAGGTATCTTGTCCTCCTTGAAGACATCCTGAATTTCTGCTTACTCTGCATGTTTGTTCAAGTAAAAGGGTTTTAAGCATATTATTTTTGAAGTATGTCAACTCCCATTGGTATAGTAGAACATAATGACATTTCCTACGTCACAATCTCCAGACTGAAATTCTTTTAGTATACATTGCCCTAATGGTGAACAAGCAGTTGTAGTTTAGCATTTTTTTTTTTAATCCTTTTAATAAGGGATACTTTTGTACGTGGAATCATTTTCTGCGGTGTCAGTGATGATTGGGTAAGATGTGTATGTGTGGGTACCGAGTACTGCAGGCTTCCTGTGCTTTTTAAGAAGGAGCTCGTGTTTCTACAGTTGCATCTAAGTTCAGCTTGCTCAGGCCGCTTGGGATGTTTCACGTAACCTTCAGTCTAAGCAAATTCTATCAGTTTGTCTTCTGAAAGAGAATGATATACATCTTACCAAGAAATTTAAAAACTACTTTAAATGGTATGGCACCTGTAACCTTTAACAGGCCACTCTGAAGTGAAGGTAGTTTTCCTGCAGTGCTGTTGTAATTCCAGACTACAGGAGGCCATGCAACCATGGGAAAGGCTGGGAAGGAAGCAGCACTAGTGTTTAGTTCCCCCAGTGAAAGCTCCTGTCTAACATCCCCTCGTTGTTGTTCGGGGGTTTTGCATGGGGTGTCCTGTCAGCTGCAGTGTCCTGAAGCAAACACCCATCTCTGTTAAGCTGGGACTGGTGAAGGTAACTTAAACAGAGTAAAATGGTGGGGTCTGCAGGTTAGTGGTAGAATATTTTACTGTCCTGTTACTTTGGGAGGGGAGATGACCTCTATCTTTGCTGTTCCTCCAGTCCATGTGTAGTGTTGCTTCGAAGCCTGGGATGCAGTCCTTCCTCTGATATTTTGCCTCCCTTATGCCTTTAACAGTAGAGGGAAATTCAGAAGTTGAAAACCTGCTGAGCAAAACATTCTCTAAATTGCCATTCCAGTGGCTATAAAGGTGGTGGTGGGGGAAGAGACCCTAAGGTGACCTACTGTTGTTTGCTTCCTACTTGTACAACTTATTGAAGCTGTCAGTTGTATTGTGTGGTGTTTGCGTAGCAGTAACAGCAACATCCCATGCTTTTCATGGAAAAGCAGAGTAAGAATAAGAGAGTGAGTATTTAACAGTAAAGTCAGGTCTTTCAAAATACAACCTGGGCTGTTTGTGAAAAATTTTAATGAACTTCAGTTCTAAAAATGTTTCTTGACAAGTTGTACAGGTATATTCTAGGGTAGAGGTGTTTGCATAGGTGTAAGTTACTAAAACAACTGAAAAGAAAATTGTTAAAAGCAAACTTCAAAGTTTGAGGAGTACTTTAAAAAGAAACCTAGACTTGAGGGGAAAAAATATAAACATAGCATTGCCTTTCTTTGGGATAAGGTCTCTGAGCTTTTTCTCAAATAATTAGCGGGATATAAATATATCAGTTCAAAGAAATGTGCAAATATCTGCAAATATCTGACAAACATTATTAGCTGGAGGCATTCTTTTTATTTGCAAGCATTGTTTCTTGTGCATCCATGGTTACTTACTCTCCCAGAAGGGTAAAAAAAACCAGGCTATCTGTTACTAGGTATGGTGTTTTACCTCTGGCTAAGAGCGTGCTATGGATGAAATAGTTTTTCTGCATAATCTATCCTGGGAAATGGTCAATAACTAAACCAGAGTAAAAGGTAATTACCAGCCAATTGGTAATACCATTAAAAATGTGCCCAGGGGTAAGAAGAGGCACACGAGGTAAGAAGAGAACACTTTTCAGTAGGACTGTGTGTGTGAAAGGGCAGGCAGTAGTTTATACACATAAAATAAGAGAAGGCAAAGATTGTAACTCGGTGATTAAATCCGATATGCTGATGCCTTATTCAGTTAAAAAAAATTATTTCAGATAAGCTGTTGTTTACAAAAATTGAGAGGCAATGATGTCCTGCATGATGGTGCTCTGGGTATATTTACTTCTGAGATTTCTTTGTGTACATGCCTCATCAAAGAGAACCATGTGAAATAAGGTGTCAGGAGGGCTCCGACAGCCTTTCTGACCTCCCTTACGGCCAGCTCAAATTTTTACAAGTAGATTTGTTTGTGCTTTAACAGATTTCTGTATCCAGCATCGCAGTCTGTGGCCACCTGAGACTGCGTAGTCTGAGGGGTAAAAGCAAAGCCCCCCCAAACCACCAGTTCCTCCTCTTCTGTCCCGTTTGACTCATGAAAAGTAATATCACGTGGGTATGACAACAGTCTTTTCACTGGTTAGATGCTCTCTAGTCAGATTTCTCTACAGTTAGATTGGGTGTGTGCTTTATGATCAGAGCTGCAGCAAAATCAAGTAAGCACGGAGGTCCTGGTGTGATGAGCATACATGCAATGCTAGCGACTTCAGCTCTGGACAGCCAGCAGCAGCCTGCTGCTGCCTTACCCTGAATTATCCCAGTCGCTGCAGTCCCCACGTGCCTTGTGTGCTGTTGTTATGGCAGCAGTCGTGCTCAGGTGCCTGGGTACCTGCAACAAGAGGAGGGCTTCTGGAGCATCGGAACGGGCTGCTTTGGAAAGCTGGCCTGGGTGCACACTCAGGGGGAGATCCTGTACAGTAGGTAGGGAATTGATAATGCAAGCCAAAAGCGAAGCACTGCACAATCAAAAATCAGCGGCATTCACATTTGACAAAGCCCGTAGAGATACACAGAAGGAATCTAGACTAAAATGCTGTCAACACAGGCTGTGAATATATTGCTATTCCAAGGAATGCTGTCGTCGCCAGACACCTTGTCTATACAATTTTATCACTGCAGTTCTTGTGTGTGCAGTTCTTATCAGGCTGTGCTGATACCTGATAATGGGCAGGCTGCAAACACATACTTGCTCTTGTTCTTTCTGTTTGTATCTGGTTTATTGCAGAAGGCAAAGATCATGTAATATTGGTTTCAATATATCCCAGGCAATGTATTTTCTAAGAAAAGCTGTTCTTCATCTTGCTGAAGGAGGGAGTTTATCTGGGATATCAGTGGCCATTCCCTCTTTCACCATTCACACTCTTGACAAAAGACAGAATTGATTTATGGTTATAGTTGTCAAGTACGTTGATGAGTTGTTAACTTTTTCAAGCATTGGTGGTGGTCCACACAAAGATGCCCTGTAGCGTGTAGCAAAATAGCTGTTTTTCCTGAAGGACTGCTGGGAGCATCTGAGAAAATCCAGTTTCCTACTGAAGTATTTTTCCCAGTTTCTTTTGCCAGGAATCACTGCAGCACAGAAAGGCAGCAAGCATCACCTTTTCTTTAAGGGGGTGCCTGTGTTACTTTGATTTGCCACTGATGGGGACATACAGGAGCTGGTGTTGGGCTGGCCAGCGCAGGTCCTGCCGCAGCGCGGCCATGGTAACAGCGAGCTCAGGGCAGGCTGACTGTCGACGTCTCAGACAGCTTCAGCCCTGACATCAGGAGTAGCCAAGCCAGCTGGTTTCAAATCAGCACAGTATAGACAAGGTCTAAATAACTGTGATGGAAGATTGCACACTGAGATGCCAGCTGCGATTCTGTGGAAAGATTTGTGTGTGTTATGAAGCTCAGATAATTTTACTTCCTTTATTTGCCATTTTGGTGGCTTCTTGGTAGCTGTTAGCATTTTTGCTTTTACCAAGTGTAGCAGGAGAAACAGTAGAAAGGTGGGGTATGGGCAAAAACTTATCTCTGAGATACTTTACTTGGTTTAAGTTCCTGCCTAATGTGCTTTTTAGTATGAGTTTAATTTAACTGCTTGAGAAAGATGCCTGAATATTGTTCAGCCTTGGTAAAAATAGCCCCGTTCTGTCAGATATCTGTGTTTTAATAAGGCTTGTGCTAAAAGTATTTGTGTTTCACAGTATAGCAGAGGTGACCTAACAGACTTGTGGGTAATAATTCATATTCTGTAATAATGAGTTTAACCCTTCTTGCTGCTTTCCATCTGTCTTAGGTTTTTCACTAAGTAAAAAATTAAGAGGTTTATAGATGAGAATTCAAATTCTGCTTGTTGCCATAAAGGGCAAACATTTGTTGTGTGACGAGACACAAGACCTGCCGTCAGGGTAGAGGTGTGCATGCCCTTTGCCAGGAATGCCAGGGAACAAAGGCCCTACCAAATGTGAGCAAGAGTACTGAATTGAATCTTAAATGTGGAGTAGGTCCGCGTTCAGTCAGTGGGCTCAGTAGCCGATTGCAGTCTCAGCTTGGTGTACATTGGCAGCCTTCCTGAAAGGGTAGATGCCTCATTGCTGCAGCTCCAGTTAGATGAGACATGCTGAAATATCAAAGACACAGGGAAAAATATGTAAACTCTGGCTGCAGGATGGTGCTGCTGCTGTAGTGGTACAAGGTGAAACACAAAGCACCGGAGACAGGAACAGGCTGTCACTGTGGCCAGCTTTTCCAGAGCGCTCAGGTGAAGGCTGAGCACTGCCAGAGCCTGAAGGGTGAGTAGGAGACAGGAACTTTGGGAAAACTGGAGCTGTGCTTTGCTCAGGTAAAAATCTGCAGGAGACCTGGAAAAGCGAGTTCACGCTAGGAAAGACTGCAGAGAGCCAGCAGATGCCTGGCTGACAGAGCAGCGATGGGCCACCGTGGTGCTTCAGGAGCAAAGGGGAGAACTCATTTCAACATGCCTGTGAAAACTGCTGTAGTTGTTTACTTTTACTAAGATTTGGTTCATTTAAAATATTCTGTAAGAATTGCATTTATATCAGTTGGTTTATAATTTGGACCCTAGCTTTCTAGGTGTGACAAAAGGAAAAAATGAGTATGAAAGGCAAGAAGAGTGTTACAATAAAGGATACTTCCCTAAAATGGCAGATATGAAGCAAGATAGAAAAGTAGCTGAGACATGGCATTAGGAAACATACCTAACATTTTAAAGCTGTCAATAAAGCATTCTCATCCTTCCCTCCTTTCTAATACAAATTAGTCAAAAGAAGTCATTTTAGTTGCAGGAGACTAAACTTTCTGATATGAACAGAAATACACAACACAGACAAGTGAATGAGGACATTATGGTACTGAGAAGTACATTTATGAAAGAGAGCTTCACATTTTACTGACTACAGGGAGAAAAGAATAACTGATAGCTAATGCAGAGCCCTGTTCTAGGGTGCTGTCAGCTTGAATATGTCGCTTGCATGGACTTCCTTTCTTCCTGTGTTGCAAGCAGTGCCTCAAATCCTGATAATAAACTAAGTGAAAGGCAAAGTTTGAAGACTATATATAAACTATTTTTAAGTAACTGTGTCAGCAAGGATAAGAATAACCAAGCAGCTTTTGGATGTACAGGCCCAGCTTTTGGTGTTTTTTCAGGGTTTGGGATCTTCAAAGTTTATACGATCTTTTTTTTTTACCCCCAGTTACATCAGTTGATCTTATTAAGAGGTAGCCTTGATGTTCAGAGACCATAACAGAGGTGAGATTTGTAGAAAAAGGTTATATCATCAGCACTGCAGAATGTGGAATTTGTTGAAACTTTTTTTCTCTGCTTGCCTTTGATGCCACAAGGTGTACTACGTAATTGGCACTGTGGTGGTTTCAATGCAGCAGAACTTGGGCGACTGTTCATGTAAAGGTGGTCCTTTGGGATTGAAGGTTGGTTTTCCATTGTGATCCATTGCTGTTATGTCAGTGTTTGAGTTGAAAAGTCTCTTCTTTTAAGGAAAAATAAATTTTTCTTCTTTTTAATTGAAGGTTGTAGCAAGTTTAATCTTCAAAATCTGAGTAGAGCTTGGGTAGCTGTTGAAGTGGTATGGAGGGTGAACCTCTGACCTGTCAGCAGATCCAGTGGAGGATGTTTTTATGACAAACACAAAAGTAGATGATGTAAGCGTTTCAAACGATAGATTGTTGAACTCTGTGGGTAACCATGTCTACCTGAGTGGGAGTCTGCAAATTCATTATTAAGAGAATCATGTTTTATGCTGTGATCATGGGTAGGTCCTATTGTTATGTTTCAAAAGCTAAAATGCATAATCTCAAGAGTTCTTGTAGTGTTCTTTTTGGGGTTGTGGGGTCCCTTTCTGTGTTTGCTAAATTTGTTTAGTAAGGCTAGTCCACAGGCAGGCTCCAGTCTGAGCATTAGACCATGTTTCATCCTCTCCTCCCCGGGGAGGCAAAGCATAATGTATGACTGAATGGTCTTTTTCAGTCTTTGTTTCCTAGTCAGTTTTTCTGTGTCTTGTATTGAAACTGTTGTTGTGGAATATACAATAAAAATGAATTTGTATTGTACAAAATTTGTATTGTGGGACCGAACCCACAGGGAAGTCTGCTGCTTCCCTGGGGCCAGGGTAAGGGATGTCACTAGAAGACTCCCTAGTCTGGTAAGCTCCTCAAACTATTACCCACTATTGGTTCTTCATGTTGGCAGAGAAGAGGTAGCAAAGAGAAGACCTAAGGCAATTGAAAGGGATCTCAGAGCCTTGGGGCAGCTGGTTGAAGGATCAAGTGCTCAGGTAGTATTTTCTTCGATCCATTCAGTAGCAGGGAAGCGTATTGAATGGAACAGGCAGACCCAGCTGATCAACACATGGCTTTGAGGTTGGTGTCATCGGCGGAACTTTGGGTTTTTTGATCATGGGATGGTCTCTTCATCACCAGCTCTGCTGACATCCAATGGGATGCACCTTTGTCAGAAGGGGAAAAGGCTTTTTGCCCAGGAGCTAGCAGGGCTGATTGATAGTGCTTTAAACTAGATTGGAAGGGGGAAAGGGACAATACCAGGCTAGTCAGTGATGAGCAAGGGGATGGCACGCCAAAGTCTGAGGAGCTGCGTGCTGGTGAGACTCTTCAGACTGCCCCATGTGGCGATGGGCACAATGAGCCACACTTGAAGTGTTTCTACACAAATGCGCGCAGCATGAGGAACAAGCAAGAGGAACTGGAAACCTTGGCCCAGTCCCAGAGACAGACGTGACTGGCATAAGTGAAACCTGGTGGGACGAGTCCTGCGACTGGTGTGCCATGATGGATGGTTACAGACTCTTTGGGAGGGNTGGGAGTCTACTATAGGCCACCCAACCAGGATGATGACACTGATGAGTTATTCTTTAAGGAACTAAGGGATGCCTCTAAGTCATCTGCCCTTGTCCTTATGGGGGACTTCAGCTTGCCATACATCAACTGAGAATACCACACAGCTGGGACAAGCAGGTCCAGAAGATTCCTAAACCATCTGGATGATAACTTCTTGGTACAGGTACTACGGGAATCGACCAGGAAAGGTGCCTTCCTCGGTTTGTTGCATATTAACAGAGAGGGTCTTGTGGGTGAAGTGGCAATTGATGGCTGCCTTGGCCACAGTGACCATGAAGCAGCCAAGTTTAAAATCTATGGTAACAGGAGGAAAACTGCCAGCAAGACCTAAACTCTGGATATGAGGAGAGCAGGCTTCAGGTTGCTCAGGGAACTACTTAGTAAGATCCCCTGGCAAAAAGCTTTTGAAGGTGCCGGGGTCCATCAGTGCTGGGCACTTTTTAAGTAGCACCTCCTAAGAGCGCAGGAGCAGGCAATCCCAACGTGTAGGAAGTCAAGCAGGTGAGGCAAAAGATTGGCTGGGCTGAGCAGGGATCTTCTTCTAGAAATGTGGTGAAAAAAGACAGAATATGGCCCGTGGAAGCAAGGTCAGGTGACATGGGAGGACTACAGGGATGCTGTTCTGCTGTAGGGAGGTGCTATAGGAGGTGCAGGGATGCTGTAGGGAGGAAGTTGATGCGGCCAAAGCTCCGTTAGAGTTGAAGCTGGCCAGTACTGTGAGGGACAATAAAAAGGGCTTTTTAAAATATGTTCATGGAAAGAGGCAAGCCAGAAATAACTTTGGCCCATGACTTGATGGGCATGGTCACCCCACAAATAGGGACACAGACAAAGCAGAGTCATTTAATGCTTGCTTCGCCTCAGTCTTCAACACCGATGATGGGCTCTGGGACCCCCAGAGCCCTGGGCTAGAGAACCATGACTGTGGGGAACAATCATCTCCCAGTCAACCCTGAGCTTGTGTGCGACTTGCTGCTCCAGCTAGTCTCTGTAAGTCAATGGAGCCTGATGAGATTCATCTCAGGGTACTTAAAGAGCTGGCTGATGTCATAGTGAGATCTCTTGTCAATGACTTTTCAATGCTTTTGGGAGTCTGGGGAGGGCCCATTCGACTGGAAGCTGGCAAATGTTGTCCCAGTCTTCAAGAGCAGCAACAGGGATGGCCCTGGTAACTACAGGCCTGTCAGTCTCACTTCTGTGCCTTGCAAAATTATGGAGAAGATTATTCTGGGAGTTATTGAAAAACACCTGAAAGACAACGCAGCCATTGGTCCCAGCCAGCACAGGTTCACGAGGGGTAAGTCCTGCTTAACAGACTTAATTTCCTGCTATGACAAGGATACCCACGTAGTTGACCAAGGGAAGCCAGTCAATAGAATCTTGTTGGATTTCATTAAAGCTTTCGATACTGTCTCTCGCAGTATCCTCCTGGACAATATGTCCAGCATACAGCTGGATAAACAAATAATGCAGTGGGTGAGCAATGGGCTGATGGGTCGGGGCTCAAAGGGTCATAGTAAATGGGGTCACATCGGGCTTGCAGCCAGTCACTAGAGGGATTCCACAGGGATCCATCTGGGGGCCGGTACTCTTTAATCTCTTTGTAAATGACTTGGATGCAGGACTTGAAGGAATACTAATTAAGTTTGCTGACGACACAAAATTGGGAGGAGCTGTTGACACTCTCAAGGGCAGAGAGGCCCTGCAGAGAGATCTGGACAGACTGGAGAGCTGGGCAATCACCAACCATATCAAGTTTAACAAGGGCAAGTGCCGGATTTTGCACCTGGGATGCGGCAGCCCTGGCTGTACAGACAGACTGGAAAACGAGAGGCTGGAGAAGCAGCTCTGCAGAGAGGGACCTGGGGCTTCTGGTCGATGGCAAGTTAAACATGAGCCAACAGTGTGCCCTGGGGTGCATCAAGCACTGCGTTGCAGCCGGTCGAGGGAGGGGGTTGTCCCGCTCTGCTCTGCACTGGTGCGGCCTCACCTCCAGTACTGTGTGCAGTTTTGAGCGTCACAGTATACGAAGGATATAAAACTACTAGAGAGTGTCCAGAGGAGGGCCACGAAGCTGGTGAAGGGTTTAGAGGAGAAACCGTATGAGGAGCAGCTGAAGTCACTTGGTTTGTTCAGCCTGGAGAAGAGGAGGCTGAGGGCAGACCTCATGGCAGTCTGCCACTTCCTTACAAGAGGAGGAGGAGGGGCAGGCACTGATCTCTTCTCTCTGGTGACCCACGATAGGACCCAAGAGAATGGCAGGAAGATGTGCCAGGGGAGGGTTAGGTTGGGCATTAGGAGAAGGCTCTTCCCCCAGAGGGTGGTGGAGCCCTGGAACAGGCTCCCCAGGGAGGCATCACAGCGCCAAGCCTGACGGTATTCAAGAAGCACTTGGACAAGGCCCTCAGAGCCATGGTGTGAATTTGGGGTTGTCCTGTGCAGGGACAGGGGTTGGACTCGATGGTCCTTGCGGGTCCCTTCCAACTCAGGGCATTCTATGGTTCTATGAATTTTATTTATGGTAATACATTCCTAGCACTCCAGATACCAAGGGAGGGATTATTAAGCTTGCTTTTCTTCATTGCTAATGATTCTAAAAAGGTGATGAGATTAGTTATCTTAGGAGTATGAGGTAACTGTTGTTTTTATTAGTTACTGGCAGATGGTGACTGGGTAATGAATGCGGATGTAGTGACAATTCACAATCACAGTAGTTCCAGAGAGAATTTTCAGTCTCTGGAGCGTGGAAATGGGCCTGCTCAGCATCTGTGAGAGAAGTTCCTGATAACCTTAGGAAATTCCTTTAGGCAGGAAACCATTGGGTGATGAAAATCATGACTGTATTCTTCTCTATTGTAAGTATGGGGTGGCATTTGTGATCTGTGGTGTAGAATGCACTGAAGACCAGTAAGGGAAGAAAACTATTAAAATTCTTTGAGTTAGTGAAATGTGTTACTTTGCAGAAAAGCACTTATATCTGTTTTATCTGTAGCTCTGTTTCCTTTCTGTGAAGATGAGCGTTGATTCGTGTGTATTTGTGCTTCTGTATGACTGTTTTCCTTTGAATTCTGAGTCAAGATCTTTTAGTGGCTAATGTCCTGCTTTTCCAGCAGTCTTCACAAATTTGAGTTGCTTTCACACGTATGTGTAGCCCTAATGTTGGAGAAGATACCATCATTTGGAAGAGTGGCCTTGTCTACAGCCTCTCCTTGCTTTGGATACTTTGTCAACTTGGCATTTTCTCCTGATCTCTGGATTATTTTTAATGTCTTTTTGTGGCCTTGTTGTTCAGAAAAGGATATTGTACCTGACAAATTCCGTGTGGTAATGAAGGAATTGGACTAAATGGATCCCAGACTAGTTTCTGGCTAAGAAATCTCTCTCTCAAGAACAGAATTATTCTTCAATGTTCTTCTATGGCTTGTATTTATGAACAAAGAAATTGTTGACACTCCAGTAAAACAGTATTTAGATACCCATGAAAATTTCTGTGCTTTTTCTCAGTGGTAGATGCCCACTAGCTATTTTCCAAAAATGATTCTCCTTCTGTTAGTAGAATTCTCTAGTTTACTACTTCTTTTCTATAGCATGAAGAATGGCATGTATTAGACCTCCTGTGCAGTCTTTCTCAGTTTGGGTGGAGGTGAGCATTTCTCTTTCCAGCTTCTCTCTGCTTCACAGAAATTATGTATCCTTTTTTGAGAAGGGAAAATTTTATTTATCAAATATGAAGACCAGTGTAAGTTTCCTTCAGAGTTACAACTGAGGAGCTGCTCTGTACATTGTCTTGAGTGTTAAGCACAGGTGTGTTTTTTGTCAGTATAATACTTATTTGCAGAAACTCTTCTGTCCTGGGAGTCAAATCTCTGAACTTCTTCTGTATCAAATAGGGGAAAATCATCTACCTTTTCCTTTCCTCAACCTATAATAATGTGTTTTCTAGATGGAGGCACAAAGAGGGTTGGGCTATGTAATCTGCGATTCCTTGGTCTTGTCTGTATTACTTTCACAGAATCCGAGAATGGCAGGGGTTGGAAGGGTCCTCTGGAGATCATCCCGTCCAACCCCCTGCTCCAGCAGGCACACCCAGAGCAGGGGGCACAGCACCGTGTCCAGGTGGGGTTTGAATGTCTCCAGGGAAGGAGACCCCACAGCCTCTCTGGGCAGCCTGTGCCACTGCTCCGGCACCCTCACGGGAAAGGGGTTTTCCCTCGTGTTGAGGTGGAACTTCCCGTGTTCCAACTTGTGCCCGTTGCCCCTTGTCCTGTCGTTGGGCACCACTGGAAAGAGAGTCTGGCCCCATCCTCTTGACACCCACCCTTCAGATATTTATAAGCATTGGTAAGATCCCCCTCAGCCTTCTCTTCTCCAGGCTGAACAAACCCAGGTCTCTCAGCCTTTCGTCATCAGAGAGATGCTCCTGTCCCCTGATCATTTTGGTAGCTCTCTGCTGGCCTCTCTCCAGCAGTTCCCTGTCTTTCTTGAACTGGGGAGCCCAAACTGGACACAGCACTCCAGATGTGGCCTTAGTAGGGTGGAGTAGAGGGGGAGGATAACCTCCCTCGACCTGCTGGCCACACCTTTTTATACACACCAGGGTACCCTTCCATATCTTCCTGTATCTACCACCCAGAAAAAAATATGCAATTTTCAATGTGCTTGTCCAGATTAGCTCCGCTGCTTCAGCGCTTTCCTCCTCAACCCATTGTAGCCTTCTTCCCTCTTCCCCCAACTCATTTTTGTTGTGGATTCCTCCCTGGGCCAAGGAGCACTCTCCAGCCATACTTCACATGAATTATGGGCATACAGCTTTTTTCCAATCTCTTCTGTAGTTAAGGGAGAACACTCCATTTCCTTGAAGAATGGAAAGCTCAAATCCATTTTCAAAGCATATTTCTTGAAATGCTCGATAATACAGTGTTGTTTATGGGGCAGTATTATGTTGGGGTTTGGGAGAGTTATGGTAACTGAATACCAATTCCACTTCTTCCAGGGATTTCCTCTGTATTGCTGGACAGGTTGCTGTGGATAGTTTCTTTGTCTATCAAAAGATGATGCAGATTTGCATTTACAGAGTACTGTAAGGTACTTGTAGAAGAGCAGTGTGTGTTGCAAAGCAGCATTATGATGATTAAACAAGAAAGATGATAATCTCAAAAATAGCCAGAAATATAATTGAAATTAAAACCTTAGTATTTAGATTCAGAAAAGAGAATTTTTGCTTAGTCTAGTGACTCCATTAGTTTAAAGACCATTTCTATGTACCCAGCAAAGATTATGCCCCCAGAGCAGATGTAGAGTTTGGAGTCCTGCTGAGGTGAATCATCTCTTCAGAGCTTGAGTTTGCTGGCAACACAAAGAAGGAAACAGCTGGAGAAAGCTGAGAGAGGCTTTTGGGGGTAGGCTTCCTATAGATTATTCTCCTAATTGCTACAGCTGAGCACACAAGAAGAAAGGCAGAGCCAGGGGGAGGTATATTTATGAAAAATGTGTCTTTTCTGTTAGCTGATTGTTGGCCTTCTGACTATTGTGCTGTTAGGGTTGAAGCTTTGCTTCCGAATTTTATCATTTAACACAAATAAAAACATTAATTCTTAATAGCAATCTTTCTTTGCAACATTTCACCTTCTCAAGGTACATGGTGCACTTCTAATTGCTACTAGGTAAGAGAAAAAGAAAAAAGAAAATGCAGACCTAGGCTAGAAGAGACTTGTTAAAGATTTATCAGCTTCTATCTTTGTTAGTGTGATTTTGGCAGCAGTTTTTTGGTCAAATGGGCCCTAAATTCGACTAGTTTGTGCTTGGTGCCCGTAAGTCCCTAGAGGAAGGAGGATTAATCAGATCTGGCTTGTTATCACTGAACACTTAGGAAATAATAAACGGCAGAGACTGCCTAGTTGTAGTTGTTAAGGGTACTTGTTGCAAGTAACAGCACGTGACAGTAATCCTCCAGGCTGAAACTAGTGCGATTTATTAGTATTGCATTTATGTCTGATATCAAGTTTTCTGCTCTAGGCTCAGCTGCATTTTGTGAATTACTGCTTCCTCGTTTTTAAAGTCATCCATATAATCAACTAATTGCGTTCCAACCAGGCTTACTATGGGAAAGTATACTTCTATTAGATACACGAAAATAGCTCCCAGTGAAGTCATGACACCTGGGAACCTAACTATATTTGACAATTACTTGTGGTGGTGGTGGGCTATGTAAGTGATATCATGTTCAGCTGTGGCCTAACCCTTTCCATGTATGCAGAATTGCCCAGTGTGGGCAGTATGAAGCTGCTGAGTCTCTCAGCAACGTTTAGGATCCTGGGATCCCCAAACCATCTTGGCTGTGGGTCATGATAGAAGTCGAAGCAAACGTACCTGCACAGAAACGCAGCTAGGAGGAGAGACCATTGCCCACTTAGAGCCACCAGCCACGACTCTCTCCTGTGGAGCTGCCCGGTCCTTCCCGACCTGCTAAGTTTGTCCCAACACTTCAGCAGGTCTCCTGGCTGCTTACCTCACTGGTTAATATTGTGTGTTCCTGGCAGCCCCTGCACTGAGGTGCTGCCAGCTGACTGTTGGAAATTCGAATAGAGAAAACAAAGTATGTGCACAGAATAGTTGTTTTGATGACCTTATTTTCATTTAACTTTAGAAAATGAGTACACAGTTAGAATAAACAGGAGTGACTGTTGGCCTTGCTCTTTGATAGAGATGAACTAAGTCCATGTGTTCTTTTAGCATTGTTTCAGTCTGTTTCCACTAATAAATCCAACCTCCTCAAGAGGCACTTCAGTGAAGATCTAATACAGACTTCTGGAAATTGTTATTGCCCTCAGATGCAGGGAGAGTTAAGGGCTATATCAAAAAATGCAGTTATAAATCTGAGCACTTTGGTTTTTTTTTCCTTTCTCTCTGCTTTTAAATCATGAAATCATGTAAATGACTTTATGCTTTTTTAGCATAAGAGGCTACCTAAACTATTGCAAAAAAATGAGTAGCATTTTGGGAACCTCTGAGCACTAGTTGCTGCTCTTTTTACCACTTACTGAAATTGTAATGCGGGAATGGCCTGAAGAACATTATCACCTCTTTTTTTTTTTTTTTTTTTTTTTTTCTGTGTTCTGTAAAGGTATTTCACACATACTTTTGATGCTGCTGTCTTTACAGGAAACCTGCCTTTAATTCTTTGTCTTCCCTGAGAAAAGATTTCCCTTTCCATTAAAGCAGTTGTTGCAATTTAAAATCCCAGTAGAGGGAAGATCTAGGTGTGGTTTTGTTTTGGTGCTTTTTTTTGAAGGCTGCTGTAGCCTCTCCCAGGGTTTAAGTCCTGTTACATACATGGAGCTAAAATTTGCCTGTGAAAGAGGTGGGAGTATATGCGGATCCACAAGCATGAGCTGTAATGTAGAGAAGCTATACTGTATCATATATTGCTTTGGGGGAACAGAGAGCTCTCTGGCCTCCGTCCTGGGCAGTCTGTGCCCAAGACTTGTTAGCACAGCTATGTGTTAATAAAAGCAAACTAATGTATTTTTTACACTGAAGACATTTTGCGTGCCTTCTGGCATTGTAATTCTGTACGCCGTCTGCCTTCTGGTCAGTCAGCTGTTTCTGCTGTATACTCCTATACAAAGTCAAACTGGATGGAAACTCAGCGATTTCACTGTAGAGAACTGCTGCACTGAGCTGGATGTGAATAGCTTTTCAGGGCTGAGATCCTCCTGATGGCAAATTCTTGGGAGGTCTAAAACCCTGTGTAAAACTTGGTTACATCTCTGCTCTGTTTAGTAAACGTCAGCTCATTGGTAACTTCGGTATGCCCACAGACACACTGCTGCTGGCAAAAAATTGTTCTTACTTCCCCTGTGTTTCCCTGCTGTTTTCGTTAGGTTTGTAATGTCATTTTCTTCAGCTAGATGATTAGTGTCTAACTGGTTTTGTGTTAATGCTTGAGTTCAATTCATTTAAAAAACTGATAAGGAATCATATTTCACTTTTGGAAATTGTGGAGGTATTCAAAGAGCCTTTTGTGTTCATAATAGATTTAATAATCACGTCTGGTTGGGGTAATGCTTGAAAAACTAGGACCTTTAAAAACGCCCTACTGCATATGCCAAAGGTAAATGGCAGCACCGCTACGAGTCAGGAAAGATCGTACTAAACGTGAACCAGAGGAAGATGGCAGAAGTTATATTTGCTGTTGCAAAAGCGTAAAGCAGTCCACTGCCTTCAGACAAAGCAAATCCTGCATTCACAGCCACGATGATCTTGGCCAGGTTAGAAGCACAATATCCCAAGGAGGACATGGAAACTTTTTAGCTGGGGCTATGCATCAAAAGAAGAGGCCAAAGATGGCAGAAGGGAATTGCAGGTTGATCTGTATATAGAACTAATATTTCTGGAAACTGGTAGAAAGAAAATCAATTTACCCATCTTCTAAGGGCTTTGAAATGGTCAAATGGAGGGAATGTGTGAATCTTCAAGGTAGTTTGGTGGGTGATGGCGTACTTCAGTGATGATAGGTGCACTCCTCTGGGAAGTTCCTAACGTTTTTAGAGGTATGGGTTATTCAGTAATGTACTGCTTGCCTGGGAGCTCCTTTGGATATTATTGTTTAGTTCTTAATAATTCACTTTTAGATGATTAAAATATGTTGAGGTAGCTGGTGGTGTTGATAGCACCTTTAATTGCCTTCAGTGAAGCAGAGAAGCTCCCAGAAAAGAACGTGTAGATGTAGGCAGGGTGGGGGTTCAGCCTCACTGAGCTCCTTCCCCGTAATCAATACCACGCAACAGCGAAGCCTTTTGCTAGTTCTGTTGGCGTTTCACGGGGTATGTTGTGATAGTTTGGCTGGGGACTTGGAAGATGCTATAACGGGTCCCACCTGTCAGCAGCACCTCCCTGCCTGGATTTAGTAATTTGAGTGGGGGGGAGCGTGGCCTCCTGTGCAGATTTGTCTCAGGGGGATTATCAGGTTTCTTGGAAAATCTGTTTTGGGGTACAGGACATGCAGTGATGCAATTTGGTTCTTCCCTTTGTCCCTGTATTGTAGCCATTCTGGGTACAAAACCCTGTTTTGCAGTCTTTGTGGTGCATTTGCTGTGTATCTTTGGGATTGCTTTGTACAAATAGTTTACTCAGTGCTAAGAGTCCTGTATACACATCATTAATTTCTTCTAGTATGGGGTTTGTGCTCAATTCTTTATTTTCCTATAATATCCAATAAATATTCTAAGCACTGTGCTAAAGAGTATTCTACAGAATGAATTTCTCAATCTTTTCTACTGAAGTTGTTCTTCTTTTAGAGAAAACTCAGTGTTTCAGAGAGGAGTGATGCAAAAGAGTGATTATAGCCGGTGGGGTAGAGAACTCCTGGGATGGACAAAGTGATACAGAGAGAGCCTGGATTCTAATTCTGTCTCTTCTGAATATTTATTTATGCAAAAAAGAGTAGGTTCAGTAGGAGAAACAGAACAAGGTCTTCCTCTCAAGTATTCCAGAGTTCAGCTTTGAAGTAATGGCAGCTGAACAATTCCAAGTGAAAATGAACCAGTAAAGCAGAGTGAGCGCGGCACTGGAGCGTGTTAGCGGAGCTCACAGCGCCGAGCCAGGCAGCGCTGCGGGGCGGGCTGGGGTGCTGCAGGTGGGTGTGCAGGGCTTGCAGCCCTCTGCGATGGGCTGGGCAAATACCTGTGAGCTCTATTTGACCCACCCGTGGTGGCAGAGCCAGAAGGCCTAGCAGCCTAAAATGTGTTGTTGGCATGATAACGGTTCTTGTTCGATCGCAACAAAAATTGTAGTTGAAGACAAATTGCTTTATTTCATCTGCAGTCATTCATTTGCATTAGCTTTTAAAACCTTGGGCTAACCAAAATAACCTTGTTCTGCATCTGACCTCTGCTGAGAGGTTGCATTCTTAAAGGAACAAGATGCACCTGAGTGTTTCTCTTGATGTCTTGTGTTCCCTTGGAAAACTGTTTGTCTGCAGGAAGCCCAGCGGGCAGAGCTGCAGGTGCCCGTGTGCTGTTGTGCGTGCCGTAAATCTGCTGCCTCGTGGAGGTGTGGGGAGCGTTTGCATGAGCATGGTGCATATGTATGTATTTCTGTACTGAGACAGAAATATGGCAGCCTGAGGTAAAACAACATTTTTTTAATCCCAAACCCTATTTAGAAGACCCTGTAAGTATTCTTAGTTCATCTGAAACCCTAAATCTGTCCCTCATTTAGCTCCAGCCCCCAGTGGGGGAATCGAGACAATTTTATCATCCATTTATGTAAGCTTTTGTCACTGAAAAGTTAGATTTATGCAATGTAGTTAAGTCAGATTTACGGGACACCGTTAACTCTGAGAGAATGACCCAGGGGATATAAAGAAACTTCAGCTGAGGAAATATTTTATTTTAGCGTCTGGAGGAGTTTTACACCAGACAGACACTTGCGCCCTCATGCTGGTAGGAGTCACAGCAGCATATTTCTGGCTGTAGAGTTAATGAGGTTGCTTGAGTGCATTTAAAATTCTGTGCCTGTAATTGGCTGAAAGTCGTCTGCAAACATCCAGGTTAACACTATCCCGCTGGAGCAGGGTCTCTGGTGCCGCTTTGGGTCTGGAACTGGCATGGCTTGTCCCCTGGGCCTGGCCAGGGCGTGCTTGGTGTCCTGGACCCACAAGAGGTGGCAGGAGCACCTTCATGGGCCGTGCAAAACTTCAGCCCAAATTTCAGCAGGTTGGTTTTGAAAATAGTCTTTCTCATCCACAGATACCAAATAGTTTAAAAATACCTGTAGCCCTTGGATCGCTTTATGTAATCAAGGGAACTTAGTGTAATTTAGCAATTGAATACTTGTGAACTGCAAGGGAGGAAAAGGTCCTTGCCTGGTTTTCTGGTCCATATGTGTCACTGGAAAACTGGACCTTGCTTTGAATCACCAGGGCTGAATTCCATCATCTTTCCTTCTTCTGCCAACACCTGAAGCTATGAGGATTCAGCATGATGGGTTTGATTTGTGACGTGAAAATCAATTAAGTCTCCTTCTTGTATCAAGTGTGGCTGAAGGCGTGAGCACTTGTGAACAGTCTCAACAGAAGCTCCTTAATATTGTCTGGTTGAACTGAAGTTCATTTACCCTGTTGTCCTGACAAGCCTGGCAGGCGCTGAGGGGTGTGCTCGAGGGGAGTCTGGGTGAGTGCCCTTGTCTTTGGGGCGAGCTCAGGAAGAACTGAGGGAAGTCACTTCAGCCAGGCTTGTGCTGGCTGTCTTGGGGGTGCCAGCACTACTTACTGATCAGGGATGATGAAAGCCGTGATATTTTTAAAAAAAAAAAAAAAGTCAGGAAAGGGGCTTTCTTCTTCCTTTTTTCTTCTTGTGGACCAGAGAGATGACAGGTATTCCCTTGTGACACCCAGGTCTGGATGTTCTGCGCACAGGGAATGTCTAAGGGGAGTAAAATAAAAGATCATAGCCTAACCAAGAATGGTGAAGGTTTTGGTGTACTTCAGCAATCCTGTTTGAGAAAACAGCTGTAATGTTTGCAAGAGTTGGGTGTTACATGGATTTAACTTTCTCTGTCAGTAGGTTTTGGCACCTCAGGCTGAAAGGAATACTGATCCAGTTTTCTAAGCCTTGGAAAATATTCTCATTTAGGATAAAACTCTAAGGAAGTAATTTTCTGTTTATTTTCCCCTTCTGATGGGTAGCTCTGTGAATTTTGATGTTAATCTTTTATGCTTGGGTCCACATGGCATTTCACGTGGCTTAACGTACCAGTGAGTAACCTGCAGCGCTGTGCTCTGGCCAGGGCACACCGGGGTGTGCTGCACCCGATCTGTTCCCCGGGCTCCTCTGCTCTCTGTAACTGCTTTTTCTGGGTCCCCTTCTCACATAGGTGCTATTTCTTGCTTCTTTAAAAGCTTGGTATGGTTTTTCTGCTCTGTGCACTAAATCATTTTGTTGATTCTCCTTAAATCCAGCCTTAGGTATACAGGTATTATTTTGATGAGTACAATAAAGGATCCAGAGAGAACAAAACCTTTTTTCGAAGTCTGTCTACCCTGATCTGCATGGATTTTTCAGGTCTGAAGTGTTATGTGCATGATAAGTCTGAATTAAATGCTTGCATATCATGCAATTGCCTGTTCAGGCAAGCATCATATACTTTCATTTATTCTCTGAATAAAAAGGGATTTTACTTAGAGAGATGGCCTTCTCCAGGTTAAAAATTTTATAGGATTGGTAGAGCAGGACATGCTATGGAGGAATTGTGCTATATATATTCATGACAGCTTTGAGTCAAATAGGGTAAATTAATAAATTTCATCAAAAGGAGCTGTGAAATTTCATGAATAAAAAAATCACATCTGTGCGGAAAGATTATAATCTTGAGACAATGGCAGAAGTTATCATGACAATATACTGATGATGTCCATGAAAGGCTAAGTGAGATCAGCAAAGCTGCAAAAGCAGAAATTAGACTGTAAGTATGGGTATATTGGCTGGGTTTGGGGCTGAAGGTAAGAGGCAAAAGATTTTAAACCTTACAAACCACCAATTTTTGGAGGAAAATAAATAACCTAATCTGAAAAGGTGTAGCAAATCTTGATTAATCCTGCATAGCAAACTAGTCATGGTTCAAGATACTCCAGTGAAGTTGGTCATCATGTCATTCAAACTTGATTTCCTGGTAGAAGCAATAAACCTGGCACAGGAAAACATTTAACTTCAAAAACCTTGCCTATTTAACAGGCTGCTTATAAAGAATTTTAAAGGAACAGCTGAGAGCATAATGCTTTCAGGCAGAATGGCTTGGAAAGGACACCAAAAGCTAGCATGATTAAACACTGAAGTGAAAGAGCCTCTTCAAAAGTGGACGTAGTAGCAAGAGAAGGACAATTTAAAGAACATACATTCTGATTAGTTTAAAGGTAAAACTATAAGAGAAGCTAAAAAGATTCTCATGAATTGTCAGTCATAAAAAAAACCAAACCCAAACACTCTGAAACCAAGTCTTTAACAGTCTGGCACTCATCCTGTTTTTGCAGTTAATGGGTAATCAATAATAAAGTCACATTCAAGGAAGGTAATGTGACAGTAGAGGAGTTAAATGCATTATTTGCCTTGGCAGGCAGTATGGGAAAGCTTAGGGAGGCTCCCCATCAGCTCCATATTGGCCCCTTTCCTTGTGGGAATAGGCTAAGGAACTGTCACAAAGTGATGTGTCAGTAGGACATGGTCAAAACAGTCGATAAAGTAACAAAATGACAGGAACAGATGGTAGAATCCTTGGTGAAAAAGGAACTTAAATATGGACTATTAACTATAGAGTAACCTGTCATTTAAATCAGCCTCGGTGTTATGGTGACAAAAAGGACATACTACTTCATGTGAGAGAGTAGGAGAGGTGGTGTGGGGAACTACAGGTAAGCAACTGGCTTCTGTACTGGCACACTAATAGGTAATAAAGATTATTAGACACATGCATAAATATGATGTAGTAGGAAAATATAAATTTTCAAGGGAGTCAGGCCTGACAAATCAATCAGATTTGTATGAAGGGCTTAATGGATATTTGGATAAGGGTGGTCTAGTCAATGTAGTGTATGTTATTTCAGAGCACTTTCAGCAAGGTCCCTTGGGAAAAAAAAAAGCACCGCTTTATTTATAGTGTAAAATGGATTAGTAACTTGGTAGCATATAGGAAACAAGGTAAGAATAAAGGTGGTCTTATTTGAATTGAGGAAGGCTTCCATTAGTCAAAGAGATTAATTATTGGATTTGTTCTGGTCATTGTATTTGTAGCTGGTCAGGAAAAGGAATGAACAGTGAAGTGCTAAGGTGTGACTGTACATACTGCTCTATAAACAGCACGTGTAGAGAAGGCTCTTCAGGAATGAGTGTACAGCATATCATAAAAAACACAGTGACTACATAGTGAAATTATTAGGCAGTAGATTTAAAACAACCAAAAAGAAGCAGTCTTTCTCCCCACAGCATGTAATTACGTTGTGGAGCTCATGAGCACAGGATGTTGCAGAGACTGGAACTACAACTGTATTCAAAAAGAGATTCAACAGATTTTTTTTGGGAGGCTGAGTCCGCTAATGAATATTAAACAAAACCATCTCATGCAAGTCTCTGGCTCAGAAGCTCCGCAGCCTGGGGATTATGCCATCTTTGTCATAAAAATCTACAGCTGGCTGTTGTCAGGCAGGGTGCTCTGCTTCATCAGCCTTTTCCCTTACCTGCTGTGGCAGTTCTTAGGTGTTCATGTTGAAGACCTGGTAATGGTACTTGGAAAAAGGTCTTTGGGCAAGATGATGTTAACTTTGAAGCATATTTTCTGTTGAAATGAGTTGGCAACTTAAAGATATTTTTAGATTATTTTTGTGTTTGTGGGCAGAGGGGAGGGTAAACTGCTTCCCACCGTTTTTGGGGAACGAGCATCTCTGAATTTCTTGTGTCTACTCTTGTCCTGCGCTCATCAAGTGTGTTTATTTGTGCTGTAGGCAGACACGGTCAGTGCTTACTGCAGTGTCATTGACCTACAGGCACACCTCTAGAACGGTTTTGTTATTTAAGTGGAAAGTATTTGAAGCAGCCAAACCACTCCAAGTATCTTCACCTGTGCTGGAAGAACCACAAAATGAGAGGTTTGCTTCCGTTAAAAGAAATTGTGCACTTCGCATGACCAAGAGATGTTGCAGCTTCTCCATGTTCCTTACAGCTTTTTCCTTTACCTTGGAGTGCCTCGTTACACGTTGTGCAAGGGGCTCGATCCTCAGCTCAGTGCCAGGCTTCACGCAATCAGGTAAATATGTCATGGTTCTGGCTGTGCTGAGCGACTGTTTTCAGTCTGTGTACAGAGAAAGGTGGCAGTGCCACACTGACAGGCAATGGGTGCTGTGGGCCTCTGAGCTGGCGCGCTGCCTGCGCCTTCTGATAGCTTGTGGATAGCAATAGATACAAGCTGGCTGCAGCTGAGATCTGAACCCTGAACTTGTTTTCCAGTCCCTCCAAAATTCTGCACAGAAAGAGACATTTTTATTTAACTACTGCGAGTACAATACTGGTGGGATGTAAGAGGAGCAGAGCTTGGCAGTAAAATATGGAAAGTGGTGCACAGCAGCAGTGAAGGCCTTGTAAAAGCTTGTAACTGGTTTACTGTCACTAATGACTGGGCTGTGTAACCATTGCAAAATCAGCAGTATTGCTGTCTGCTGTAACCTCCTGGAACTAGAAATGGAAATATTGGTGACGAACTGTGTGTTTAACGTGTGAAAAATTATTTTTAGCTATCCACTTGGAATAAAAAGTCTCATTTCATTCTAGTGGGTTAAATATTTTCTGACACAGTAATTAACAGCCTTGTTGACAGAAGGATTGCATTGCTATTAATAGATAAGTATCTCTGTTTCAGTAAATTTTAGCCACCTTTGTTGTGAGCTGTGGGAATTCGTAACGTAGCTAATGTAAACCATGTGAATGAAGATTGCTGAGGTACGTGAGAATGGACGAGTTGCGTACGGTAGTATATGAGATTTAGATGTTGAAAAGAAAAGGTAACCATTGAGGCAGAAAATTATGTGAGGGAATCAAAATAGTGAAATAACAGTTGCTATGTTTTAACAAAAAGTGAAGAATTTTTCCTTTGACGTTACCGAGTTGTTGCAGTATCTCTTCGTGATAGCTCTCCTAAACAGACCAGGCTTCTCTCAGGGATTTAGCCCTTAGCTCCAGGTTGCTAACACTTACGCTGTGTTACATGTCTAGATGCACCTGTCGTATCCCCCAGGCCCAAGCTCTTCCTTCACCTAAAAGTTGTAAGAGTTGGAGAAGTGGATGCCTTATCTGTGAAGCAACCTCAGAGCTTCTTTGACTTCACGTTGGATTTGTGTTAGCATGAAGCACTGAAGCCCAGGTCTAGCGTGCAGAGGGGGAGACAGATGTGCTGGGCTCTGGTCCCGAGCCGGTGTTGCTGGGCAAGCAGGGATGCCGCTGGGCTTTGTTCTCATGACAAGGCTCTGCACAAAGCAATTAAGCATTGTCAGTGTAAGCACCATGCACCGGAGAATGCAGTTACTGCTTTGCTTTGGGGCTGGCAGGGCAAAGTGTACGTGGGGGTATAAAAACCACCACAGTTTCCTTTAAGTAACTCTTGCCCAACTAATGAAATGTGTCTAAGGTTTATCCTTGCACATTTAAAACTCCTCTGAGAGGAAGACTTCATTTTAATACACATGGAAATGTTTTCCGTCTTCCAGTGTTTGTCCTTGGGTTTTCAACACCGGAGCACAGGAGTGTAAAAGGTCTTGGTTATCACTTATGTCCTTATATTATGTCTTTTTTTATATAGTTCTCTCCCCCTAATTTTTACTACTAAAGTATGCTTTGGTTTAGGAATTAAAAAAAGAAAAATATGTCTGTTAGCATTCTTTCTTGACCACTTCTGCTACTGAATCCGTGGAATCCATTTCTAGTTTATTGCTATAACTTATTTCCATTTCTTTTTCACTCTTTCTCACATTTAAAAAATTCAGAAAATGGAAAGGATTTATTTTTTTAGGTGAAGTCACATGCCCAGTCCTTGAAAGTTATCCAGCCTGGTAGATTCCCAGGAAAGAAAATCCTGGGAAAAGCAGAATCTGCTCTGTTGAATTCTGTGTAATGTAACTGCATTGTACTGGGGAATGTGTCCAGTTTTAATGACAGTTAAACTCTGCAGGACTTTCTCATGAGAGCAAGAAGTCTCTCTGTGACTCCCTGTTTGCTTGGCAAACTCATCTCAGTCGCTCTTCCTTTCGATCGGCTGGCTGCTTCACTCCATCCCTCTCTTCACAAGGGAGAGGCTAATGGGAGGGAAAATAAACCAGACACAAGGGGGTTCCTTCCTGAAAATGTGTTGGCACATAACTGACCTAAAGCTACCTTCAGCTTGTGGTAGTCTGAACACGCAAGTAAATAACTGACCTTGAAGAATGACTCATAATAATGCACTTGTGGAAATTTTTCTGTGTTCAGACCTAGTTTAATTTTTTATATATATTTTTTTAAAAGTTGATAGTTAATCCTGTAATATTTTCTGATTTAATGGACACCTGCTCTGATTATAATGAAATTTGGAATTGGGGAAACTTAGTGTCAAGTGAAGGAGACTTCAACAGTTTAAAAACAAAGGAAGTGTTCTCTTGAGTGATGTATGTTGTATACCATTACCGTGGATAAGCTGTTGCATTTTGTATTCTTGTTCCTTATTAAAATTGTCTCTCTTGCTTGCTTAGGGCTAAATTTCAGTATCGCTACTTCATGGTAACACGCTTCCAATTCAGTCTAAGCAGGAAAAAAAAAAGCTGATGGTACGTGCTAAAAATTGTATATTAAACCACATGACTAATTTTAGTTTGAGATTATTCTTTTTTCTCTTTTGTGCTATAAGAGGCTTATATTTTACCTGACTTCAGACTTCCCACACAAAGCTAAGTGAGATTTACCTAGCACAGTGTGGAACAGCTTACTTTAAGGTGGAAAAAGTCATTAGCTGTCTCCTGCTGAGACCTTGTATTGAGAAAGCTAAATTATAAACCAGTGAAGTTTAGCATGAAGAAGGGGTAAGTTACTGTTTATTATTTTACTGTTTCCTGCTTGGGGCTCTCAGGCTTGTTAGTTGAGTATGTTACATGACCTTTTTGAGGTGGTCAGGAATGGGGCAGGAATTGAACTGAAAGAAGAAACTTGTTAGAACACTTAAATAAAACATGAGTTTCTCATTGCACAGATTGACGGGAAAACTGTGCACCCCCATCTGTTGAATGCTCTTGCCGCCATGGCGTGCTGCAGTGTTTGTAGGAGTCAGGAGCAAAACGTTGGCTCTGCTGCTTTATCTTAGGAAGTTTTTCAGTGATTTTTTTTTTTTTTTTTTTTTTTCCCCTTGCAGCAACTGAACATCCTTAGCAGAAATATCTTGTGGGCAGATTTAGACTAGGCAATACAAAAAAAAAAGTATTTTAGGGTTTCTGAAAGAATGCCGTGTCTGCCTGAGCAAAAGAGGTGTTCCATGGAACCTGAGGAAATAGATCAGTACCCAGTTTCAAGGATGATATCCCTCTACAATTAGTGGTTCTTTATTGTTTTTTACAAGCCCCATCTAGTTAAAAATGTTTCAGGGCTTTTCGGAATATTTCCTAGGAGTAGTTTCTGCAGATTTTATTAGGTAAAACATATCTTTGTCCAGCACAACAGAAGTAGATACATAGAAAAGGATGTTTAAAAGAAGGACCAATGACTCGTTTTCACCTGAGAAGGAGGATTTTTATTCATAGGAACTGGGGAGCTTGTTGATGTTAAATAGACTCAATCCTGACGTTTTTGAAAACTTCACATTATTTGTCTTGTCTTGTGGAGGGCTCTAAGATGGGCGAGGGCCTACCTCTTATGTCACATCACTTTGCGAGAAGTAGGAGCAATGTGTCTGCAGTGTTTCATGGGCTTCATCTGTCCTACAAAGCCTTTTGTTTACTTCTGAACTAACCTCTGGTCCATGAAAAGATACAGAATGATATGGCCCATTTTAAAAAAAAATGAAAAGATGGAAAAGGCGGTAACTGCATGCCCTCTGGGGTACAGCGTGCTGCGCTGCAGCGTGGGATGCTGACACTGTAAAGGTTGAGAGGGAAAATAACAGCAACTGAAACAAATTTCAGAATTTAAAAGACAAAAAGACATAGAAGTTCAGTCTCTGTTGATACGCTGATTATTTCGAGGTCAGGCTAGCAGTCATGAATTGTTCCACTGTCACTCATTAAGTTGATAAATCTATGTTTAAGCAAGGGTTCCTCACTGCTCTCATAGCAGAATTCAAAATTTAGCTATTTATCCTCCAGAGCCTCTGCATTTATTCTTATGGGGCTTCAGGGGGAATGTGCAAGTCCTGTATTGCTTTTATAGAATTCCCCAGTGCAAAGGAAGGGGATATTCTCCTTATATGGGGCTGGAAAGAGGTGGTCAGGAGGACAGATCTATGAAGAGGACATGAGGCTAAATTTGGGAACCCATTTCCTCTTGGCAGCTGTCAGAAACCAAGGTACAGATACAGACAGAGTTGTAATTGAAAACCTATTTTTGAAATGATATTAAATTCAATTCTATGTACTTACTGTTAGGAGAATAGGGTAGAACTGCTTGTTGGTATTGCATATATTGAAATAAGAAATATGCATATCAAGTTAGAAAAACAGCAGAGCTTCGTTTTATGTTGAATTACCACTTTTTATTTAAATGGAAAACACTAGCGTGTGTTCAAAGGGGTTTTGCCAAGACTTTGTGCCTTGTACGGTAGCGCAAGGAAATTGTAATACACAATAAATATATTTTCATAAACTAAATTCTTGGCTTCTTTAACTGTAACCTTAATATGTACAATATATAATTACAATGCCTTATAAGCATTTCTTAATAAGACATTTTTTTTGAGTAGTCACTAAAAAGCAGTGATCAGGAATAAAAATGAGGTCATTAGCGCTCAGGCCACAGTAAAAGCATCATTAAAATGTGAGTTCGAAGGTACACTACTTTAAATTTGCCTCATTACGTGTGCAATTAGGGAATAAACAATAAAATGACCATAATTTTTCTGCAATTTCTTATCCTAACTGCCTTTTTAAAGTTTAATTAATGTTTTTTAAAAAAAAAAAGAGAGAAAAAGTGGTGGGATAAGCCCAAGTTTAATGAGCAGTACCATTCTTTAGAGTGATCAATGATCACTGCCTGCTCATGGTTCTGCAAGTTGCTCTTTGCTACGGCAGTAAAAAATGTGTTGCTGCATTCAGATACTGCGTGTGGTTTATCCCCCGTACTCGGAGAAGTGAGGAGAAGTGTGACTCCACACTTGTGGAGTAAGGAGGGAGCAGTGCTGCCCGCCTCGATGTGAGCAGCAGCTTCCCGCTCCTGTGGGGAAACGGGAGCAGGGCTCCAGAGTTAACACTGCACATTTTGTTCTAGTAAGATAAGATGTTAATTAAGATAGCAGTCACTGAAGGTCTGATTTTAATATATATACGCTGCTATTTGTGTGTAAATTTCGTAATCCATCATTTTGGTTTCATCTGGACAGATACATTAGCTGTGGGTTTGGCACTTACAAAAATCAGCAGGAAAATGTGTTACGGAGCCAGAGCTGTTCTAGCAAGGATAAATGGTGAAAGTATCTTTCTTTTATTTCATATTTACTAACCCTCTTAAATATTCATTTGGAATACCATTGTAAATGTAAGATATTTTGGTCTTATTTATTGCTGGTAACTAGCATTTGAAGAGATATTGGGTATTAAGTAGACCAACCTATTGAGTTGGAGAGCTTGCCTTCCCAGATGAAAGAACTGACCTGCCATCTAACTGGTAAGAGAGCTAGAAGGGGCCAATTTGGGGAATAGGAGATGAGCTTGCACAAAATCTTGACCATCCTTCTGTGTAACGGGATGTTACTGAGGTTTTGTTTCCCTTAATGCAGCAATTCCAAACTTCCAGTGTGGTTCCTCACACTGAGTGGAGAGGTCTGTCTCTGTGGATGCAGAGCAATCACAAGTTACCTCCACTTCTAGGGTGTCCAGTGTGTTCATGTGCGTGGAATACAGACATCTCACTGCTTCATCTGCCCTCAAGTTTGCTTTGTGCATGAAGGTAATTGAGATGCCTCATCTGCAATGTTAAACCAGAGCTATTGAAGTGCATGGTACTGACCTGTCATTTGGAAAAAGCTATGTTGGCTAGAGCTAGCTGGGGGTTGTTACCTCTGCTGGGACCGTGCTTTGCCGGTAGTTACATTATTTAAGGTTGAGGGCACAAAACAGATCTCTTGAAAATGTTGTTTCTAATCCACAGCTTACTGTTTACCTAGATGGATACCTACAGTGGGGGTACATTGCAGACCTTGAAGTTGGATTTTCTGAACTGATTCTAATGAAAAATAAGCTTCTTGTCAGATGTTACTTAATGAACCTCATCATTCAGTGTATTTAGGAGGCTTGAGGCCAAAGGGCGAGTTCTTTGTTGACAAGAAAAGTATTCTTTACTGGTGTCGAATAAGAAGTTCAGGAAAGAAAAATCTGTATTTATTAATTTTGCACATATTCTGTTACTGGGATTTGCATTGGTTGAGAAGCATCTGGAAAAGAACAGGACAAGGAGAATTGTGTGGCATCTAGCAAGTGTTTTGTGGAGAAATTCACCTGGGAAGTGGGTCATTAATTAAAAGTTTTACCAGGAAATCATGAGCTAGGAAGATTAATGAAAGCATGGCATGAAATTTGATCAGTTTTTAACATTGCATTGCTACTTAAGCAGTCATTACTGAAATTTTGGGCCTGGGTTAGAGATTTCATAAATGCTGAAGATCACAGAATCCGAGAAGGGCAGGGGTTGGAAGGGACCTCTGGAGATCATCCCGTCCAACCCCCCTGCTCGAGCAGGCACACCCAGACCAGGGGCACAGCACCGTGTCCAGGTGGGGTTTGGATGTCTCCAGGGAAGGAGACCCCACAGCCTCTCTGGGCAGCCCATTCCAGTGCTCTGGCACCATCTCAGGAATGGAGTTTTCCCTCGTGTTGAGGTGGAACTTCCCGTGTTCCAACTTGTGCCCGTTGCCCCTTGTCCTGTCGTTGGGCACCACTGGAAAGAGAGTCTGGCCCCATCCTCTTGACACCCACCCTTCAGATATTTATAAGCATTGGTAAGATCCCCTCTCTGCCTTCTCTTCTCCAGGCTGAACAAACCCAGGTCTCTCAGCCTTTCGTCATCAGAGAGATGCTCCAGTCCCCTGATCACCTGGGTAGCTCTCTGCTGGCCTCTCTCCAGCAGTTCCCTGTCTTTCTTGAACTGGGGAGCCCAGAACTGGACACAGCACTCCAGATGTGGCCTCACTAGGACGGAGGAGAGGGGGAGGATAACCTCCCTTGACCTGCTGGCCACACTCCTTTGAATGCACCCCAGGATACTGCTGGCTTTCTTGGCTGCAAGGGCACGTTGCTGGCTCATGGTCAGCCTGCTGTCCAGCAGCACTTGCAGGGCCTTCTCAGCGGAGCCGCTTTCCAGCGGGTCAACCCCCAACCTGTACCGGTGTGGGGGGCTGTTCCTTCCCAGGGGCAGGACCTTACTCTTGCTCTTGTTGAATTCCATGAGGTTCCCCTTGGCCCAGCTCTCCAGCCCGCTCAGGTCTCGCTGAATGGCAGCACAGCCTTCTGGTGTACCAGCCACTCCTCCTGGTTTTGTATCATCAGCAAGTTTGCTGAGGGTACACTCTGTCCCTTCACCCAGGTCATTGACGAATATGTTGAATGGGACTGGACCCAGCACAGACCCCTGGGGAACACCGCTAGTTAC
Organism: Sula dactylatra; assembly: GCA_013389905.1. Lineage (NCBI taxonomy): Eukaryota > Metazoa > Chordata > Aves > Suliformes > Sulidae > Sula > Sula dactylatra. The sequence goes on along the minus strand of WEKW01021910.1, from coordinate 1,991,115 downwards.
AGGCCTGCAACCATACTCTGCCCCATTGATTACGACCCTCTGAGCTCTGTTGTTCAGTCAGTTCTCCATCCACCTCACTCTCCACTTCTCTAACCCACACTTCCTAAGCCTACCTATGAGGATGTCATGGGAGACAGTGTCAAAAGCTTTGCTGAAGTCAATGAACCTTACAGATCACGTGTAATAACTTTTTGCCAGTCTACAGGAAAAACAGACCTTGCATCATTTAGTGTTTTCCACATCAAACTTTTGGGTATGTTACTTTGATAGCGATGTGAATGCATCAGCCTGTAGTTCATTTGTTCCTGGACTGTCCAGCACAACATGGCTGAGGACCGTATTATCTGGAGTGATTGCCACTGCAGATGCTCTTTCTGCCTGTGTCCCGCTGTGCTGTGGCTGGGAGAAGCTGAGGAAATCGTACAAGCCGGTGCTGTGGTTTGGAACAGGAAGCAAATGACACTGTGTTAATTGGAACTGCAAAAAGGAATTTAAAGTGGAGGAGAAATAATTGACAGAGTTGAAATTGGGCCATAAGGTGGTTAACGCTGCTGATAGAAAAGGCCAGTGGAAGATTGTAGAGTTGGAAATATTTGGAGAAATGTTCTCAGTATAATTAAAAAGATGACCTAGGTACATTATTTTGAAGTGATGGGGAAACTTAGGTGATTTCTTTGCAGATAACGAGGTAAATTTATTTTTCCACTAGTCATGTTTCCAGGAGATTTTTATCTAGTAATTGTGTTTGTCTGCAGTGTACCGATGGCGAACTGATCCTGCTTAGCTTGTGAAGTCTGTCAGGATCATGGTATTAGAAGGTATGACTGACATGCTGATTTTTCAGGTATTACCTTCAGGAATCCCAGCCCCCTGAAACAAGGAAATGAGAGATATTAAACAGATGTGCAAGTTTGCAAATACAGCACGAATGCCAGCCTGAGAGTATCAAGGAGCTGTGCAGTGAGGATATTGTGAGATATTTTTCTGTAGCTTGGTTAGGTATCCAGATATATATCTAAATCTTCACGAACTAATATATTAAACCTCCTTCCTAACCCCTGAAGTACAAAATGAGGACAGTGAAGAAGGAGCGATTAAAGTAGGGACAAAAATACCTATTTGTCACAGAAAGAGTTCAATAATTTTGTTTCATTGCTAAAGGGTGGGGGAAAATAAAAAAAGATGTAAGCTCAGGCACTAACTTTAAATTAGCTTAACTTGCTGATGCCTTAAGACTGGGGATTAGTGAATTTAATTATGGGAGCCAGGAAGCACATTAAGATAACGTTGGGCCTTAAACTAAAACCCACAAAACAATGAAATTAAAGTTGGTGGTTTGTGTTCCATCTTTATAATGTTCTAGTCTTACTGCTTTGCCTCACAGGAGGCCCTTCCGGCTCCACTTGTCTCTTGGCATATGCTTTCAGGTACCTTCCCCCCCGCAATGAGTGACCTTTATGGGCTTTTCATGATGTAGGGAACGGTCTGCTTGATTGTCACAATTGTACGTGGACTAAAATTTGTTTTGCCCGGTAATGACGCAGCCGGCATGGTCAGGTAGGCCAGGTCAGCTTGTTGTCGTGCTTCGTGCTATTACAGTCCAAGTCACTCTTCAGCTTCACAGATGTGATTGCGAAGCACCAACTGGAGTCAGATTGCAGGGGCTCTAGCAAAGAATATTTGGTGCTCTGATGAAGACAGGTTATCACTGTAATGCTGACTCAATGTGTGAAGAAAATCTGATTTTATTCCTGCTTTGCTTTTACCTTCCTGTTCAACCTGGTCTACTATTAATTATTGGGGTTTGTACCTGCACTTCATATTTACTTTTTATTTTTTGAGAGAGACTCAAGATTAAACCCTTTAAAGACTGTTTTGATGAAGAATCTTAATTCTTAGTCTGTTTGCTGATGAATTATGTAATATTGATCTTTCCCTTGCCTACACGGGATGGTGATTTTTCTTTCACTTGCTGGTATTGGGAGTTGCACACCCCTTACCAAGCATTTGTAACTTAAAAGTGGTATGTTTCTTGGTGGAACAAGGAAACCGTTTTACTTGCCTTGGGTTATGTCATCCTTTCCCGGGCTTTCTGCTACTTAGTGTGATCTTTTTTGTTTGTTTGTTTGTGGTTTTTTGTTTTGTTTTGGTATTTACAATTTGTCTTTCACTTGATGAAAGTGCAGTAGCCTTTAGAAAAGACTGCAGTTTAGAAGTACTGTGCTCTCCTGCTTCAAACCAAAGGAGCATGGAAGGTTACATCTGTGAATCTGGAAAGGTTTTGAGGAAAAGAAAAGGTTAAGTCCCCTTGAAAGACTTAAATCAAAGAGCTTGAGAGTCAGAGTAATCTTTGACTGCATTTATCAATAAGATAAATGCTTGGGACATACCAAAGGGAAAAAGCGTGCACAGCCTTTTAAGTGTTGGCACCTTACTGAGGAAAGGGGCAGATCTCAGGACGTCCTGTGTTTATCTTCATTATTAGTTATTAGTCCTTAAGTACTTCTATGAAGCTTTTACAATTCCCATTATTTTACCGTTTCCCAGTATTCTGCAAGGAGTAAGAGATCAAAGAAACCACTGCTCAGATTTGAACCTTTGTATTTGAATCATATGGCCCGAAGCACATGGGGAGGGGGCAGAAAAAACTTAAAACTACTCTTTACAGGAATTCGTGCATTGTCGTCACCTGGATTTCTATAGGGAGGAAACGTGTAACTAACAAATACAGTTATTTATATCACTAGTAATTTAGCAGTATCATAAAGATAACTCTGAGTTCATTGTATTTAAATTATATTAAAAATACAGGGAATAACAGACTGAAACTCAAAATAATGCTTCTTTCTGCAAACGTCTGGTTTTGTGGCTGTTTGATGTATTTAGCAGCCCTCTTACCCACGCTGTAGTCTGAGCTTTATGTCAGTTTGTATATTCCCTGTTTTATGGATCACTGCAAGAAAATTCTGTTATTTTCTATTGAACCATTAGTGAATAAAATGTGAGAATTTTTCTGGTGCTGCTAATCCAGTGTCTAGCTGGTGCATCAGTTTCCGTCAAGTGCCTTGGCATCTTATTCTTTGTTCCAGTAATTGTTTATTTCCCTGTTGGTTTGAATCATTAATCCTGACCCTATTTTTCCCAAAGTAAAAATAATTTTTTAAAATGTGTGCTTAACAGTGTCTTTTTCTTACGTCTTCCACACCCTTTCTAAAAACGTCATTTAGGAAGAAAACAGCCTCTGAGTTCAGTGTATGTAGTACATTTTCTTTAAACCCACACCAGCATTTCGTACCTTGTATGACAAAACAGCGCCGGATTGCCGGTTCCCAGCAGGTCCTTTCTGGAGAGACAGCTGGATGTTCAAGCCCTCTTCTGGGTTTGACAAATGTGAAATTTACAGTTTGGGTTAACAGATCTTGAGACTGACTTGGGAGTTCAAGAGATTTTACCTATCTTATGTACTGTCCTTCAGTTTTCTGGATCACACAGCAGCACCTCTACAAATGTTTGTAGCAAGGTGTCAGTATGCCCTCAGAAGGAAAGAATTTGCCTATTCCCTAATGAAGTAAACTGACATATGGAATCCAGAGGCTTGTAAGTCTTACAAGCCTTCTGGTTGAGTTGTGACACTAGAAATTAGAGAGTTAAGTTGAAACTTGGGACAGTCCCATCTTCTGGTGACATGGGAAATGTTACATTACTTTGACATTCGACTTCTGAGTTGTTACAAGATCTCAGAAATAGGTTCAGAGCCAATATTGGTCTCTTTAGTCTTCCAAACATACATTATTTTAAGACTTTCTTTCTCCATGTGTTTGCTAAAGTCTTTTCCTTTTTATTCTCTGCTTGGCATCAATCCGGTTTTATGTCTGTCCATTTTAAAGAACTTCTTATTCCAATAAACATTTTACTCCCTTTCTGGTTGGCATATTCTTAAGGACCTTGTGGTCACTACATGGTATGCAACTTTATTCTCTTGGTATGCAAATTTATTCTCTATTTTAACTGCGTATTTCAGGGTAATTCTCTTGGGTTTTGTTTTATTTTGTTCCAGATAATTAAAAAGTGTAGAATAGCTTAGTAGTTAAGGTGGTTGTGACAAAAACACTCAGGTCATTCAAAAAACTAATTAGTCAGCCTGGCAGGGAGTATGGTATAGTGAATGGTTCATCCCATGCTGGGCCAAATGGCTTGCTTTCTTCCTAGAAGCTCTCCTGATTTTTACTCTGAGTATTAAACAATGCAGTTAGAGACTGAGGTTTCTGTGTTTCAGGCTTGTTTTGAGATGCTGGTGTTTCAGGGACAGTGCAATGTGAGAATGAACAGGTGCTTAACACAACGTGCACTGGGAAGTAGTAAAAGTAACTTTTCCTGAAAATAGTGTATACAGCATCTCACCTCATGAAAAAATTTTACTCCCTAATTAAAAACACAATTAAAAATAAAAATGAACATCCAAGCTTAATATTGTACGTTTTAATTGACTATATTTTTAACATTCAAACATCCTAGCAACATAGTGAATGGCTAACAGGGCAATTTTGGTGTACAGGCCGTTTGCAGATACCTGGTCTCCATCAACACAGTTGCTCGTGCTCTTCCTCACTGGTATATTCACACCCTGTTGTGTGAGTTCCTGTTGGGATCTTTTTGAGTCTTGAGTGTTGCCTTTTTCAGTCTTGGGGTGAGCTGATGTCTCATTTTGATGCTGTAGACATTCCCTTGTCACTGCCATGATGGGCATTTCAGGCTTTTACTGTTAGCTCTATGTCCTGGAAGTCTGCTACTTAAAAGCCTGGAAAATTCAGTCTATGTTAATGTCATGTAATTGCAGAGAAAATGGAAAATTATTTGAGATTCTACTTATTCAGCACTTTCTTCAAAGGAGTCCTTGTTGATTGTTCTGTAAATACCAGTTCTGATCAATAACAGGAATATGCTTACTGAATGTACAGGATGTGATCATCCATCCCATTCCTCTGTCATTGCAAGGCAGCCTACGATGTCAGGCACATTTTCTCCTGCCTTTTTGTAATTCGAGGTGCAGTGTCACATTCAGTGGGGACGCACCGTCTCCCCGGAGTAAGTTTCACTGGTGCTGGCTCCTTTTCCTACTTCCCTGCCCCAGCCAGCCTGTCACCGGTGTCCCTCTGCAGTGCAGCCGTCAGCTCCAGCTCAGGCTGGCGTTGAGAGGCGTGGATGATGCTGGGCCGAGCGCTACCTGAAGCCGTACTCCTAATTGCAACATCTAGCCTGCAGTGTGGGAAACCAGTGGCTTGGAGGTTTGAACGTTGTCTGGGTGCAGGTGGTAGGGCCCTGCTTCTGAGTCCAACAATAAATACTGACTGACCTTGCCAAGCCTGCTGGCTTTTTTGTCTGTCTTTGCATGGAGTTTGCATGCATGCTAAATAGTCTCTTTAAGAAAAATCCTTGAATTCCGAAACTACTATTCACAGTAATTGCACTTTAAGAAGGAAAAAAGATAACAATTTTGTTATTTGCAGTGCTTTCTGCACAGTGTCTTTTGTAAGTGGTTGAGCTTACAAAAAGCAATGCTTTTTCCTATTTTGTTTGGTTTTTGTTTTTTTTTTTTTAAGGTGTTGGTCTTTAGTCTCCACAGACTTAAATCTGTGAAAAGTTCTGGATAAAGTGATTAAAGGCAAGGATGATTAGAGATAGAAAAGGGTGACATTTTTAACAAGGGACTTTTTAATTTGAAAAGAAACCTGATAGTAAAGCTTTTGGGTAGAGGAAGTGAAAAATGCCACTAATCAATGAATCACTTGTTTCTCTGTCACTTCTCTGTGAGTGAGATGAGTTGCCCAACTCCTTCATCTCCTATTTTTTTATTTGGAATCATTGACCTAATAACTGTTAGACCTTTACATTATTGTTTTTTTTAAAATAACCAAGGGATAAGCCGTTTCTCTCTTGGGGTCATAAATTGCTGGAAAGAGCAAGTTACAGAGTGAGATGAAGCATTGGCAGCAGTGTACTGAGGTAAGAACAGCAAGCAATGGCTGTTCAGTGTTACAAATAACTTCTGTGCTTGACCTTCTGTATATTGCACTGTAAAACAATTTAGAAATACCTGGCTAAATAAAAGAGAACGATAGTATCAATGATGGGACAGTGCAACATGCAATACAGTCAGGCAATCTTAAAGAGACAAGATGAAGCTATTTGAAGTACAGGACACTTTTTATAGGTTTTTGCACTGAAATCTTTCCACTCAACGAGTCACAATTTTGTGGTGGTCTTTTGAGCTGATATGAAAAGTAACGTGGCATTGATTTAGCCACGCATATGCCAGCTCTGATGTAATTGGTTTGCAGTACTTGTTACTTGTTTCATTTATTAAAAATTTACATAGTATTTATTAAAACATGTAGTGGTGCTAGGTGTTTATTAAATTCTTTATGAATAGCCAAAAATTTTTGTCACAATTCTTTCTGATCGGCAATTCGTCCTGCATTACTCTTTTGTTTTCACTTTCACATTTGGCTAGTCTTGCTTATTAAAAATCCAGTAACGTGTGACTGGTTTGTGAAACCATCTGCAGTAGTTCCTTGGCTGTATTTAGTGCTCCAGCCAAACACATCACCTAGTATTCATTCTATAGATATTGATGAGCCTTGTGTTATAGCTCTCAATGCTTTATTGGGGCAAGACAGTAAATATGCCAAAAATACTCTTTATTCTGCGGTGGTTGTAAGTTCTGGAAAGTGTTTTTTCAGCTGGGAAAAGGCGAAGTGGTAATGGCTTTCCCTTTTCCAGCAGGCTAGCGGCTGTATCATTTATCCATCATGTCAGTGCTGGGCTCGACCTTTTCCTCTAGCAGAGCAGGTCTAAGCAGTTAGTGCTTGCAGGAGGGTGTAACTCCCAGGTGGCTGGGCTGTCTGGGCAGGTGAGGCTGTTGTGCTGCTGAAATTGTACTCGGTGTGAAGTCCCACGTTCCTGGAGCAGGACCGAAGCTGCCCCATAGGTGTTACCAAATCATCTGTGTCTGCCTTTGATGTTCAGAAGTATTTTATAAAAAGCGACGCAGTGCAGATGCAAGAGCAGAAAACTTTCTGGTTTAGGTGAAAAGTGGTGGTTCTAGCAAAGGAGGAACTTTTTTCACACTTCAGATGAATGTCTTCACCATTGGGCTGTTAGAGAAGAGACTGATGGTGCCATTTCTTGCATTTTAAGCTTGATCTCTTCATTGCCTTTCCTCATTTAAGACAAAATCCAAAAACCAACCAAAGAAACCCCGCTCCACCACTGGGCTTCTGTTCTGTGCTGGCAAGTGGAAAATGGCTTTGAATGTGCCTTGTTTGGTGGTAGCCAAACAGCTGTCCTTAGTTCACAGCAGTCTCGCTTGGCACGTTCGGGCATCCATGCTCAGGGTGTTTCCCTGGACTTTTCTCTGGATATTGAAATGCCCGAGTTAGCCATTGTTGATGGCCGATATCTAATTTCAAATTATATTTACAGCAAATATTAGCTTTTTGGTAAAACAGAAAGCTTGAAAGAAAGGGTCTAAGTGTGACGAGGTAGTGCATTAAGATAGTTGGACTGGAGCACTTGTACTGTCTCCCTTGGCAGATTTAAAGTTCTGTCTTGTGGCAGCAAATTTGGCAGCTGCAGCTGCAGCTGCTTTACCTTGGGGGTGAATTTGCCTGCTTCTGTGGTGGATTTGTTAGGGATCATCCTGTGCATCCAAAATCTTTCAAAACTGCTTTCTTAAATTAGATCTCTCATACTTGTCTCTTCTGCTGCGATCTGTTCCAGAACAGATCTTCCAACTTTCCTTTTTTCATGTCTAAATCCTGTGCTTTCAGTCATACGAAGTCATTGCTATTTTTGCCTCATACGTGAAGCTTAAGGCTGACTTCTAACAATTTGGTACCTGTTGTATTTATCCTGTCCTGCTAAATGCACTTCCATGATTTGCTGAGTGTTGCAGTGCTCTTGATGCAGGTGGGAGATCGCCGCCGCCGCCAATGTCAAACCACAGGCTCATCCAGCACAGCAGCGTGTCTCCTGCAGTGGTCAGCCGTGGACACCTAAGGAATTCGGAACAGGGCAGGCACCTCCGGCTGTTTCCTCAGAACACCCTCCCAGCCTTCAGCAGCTTGTAGTTCCCTTCTTCCTTTGACAGACGTGCTCCCAGGAAGCAAGGTGGGTAGCTACTTGTCATCTCCTATGGGAGCAAAAGAAACTGCTTATACCAGGTGTACAGAAGACCTAGATTTTCCTACTGCAACAACATCTGCATAGCACACTGTGCCTCCTGTGTCCTTTCACTGGATGGCAATTTACTGATAACACATTGCTAAGCCTTTTTATTTTAGTTTAAGGTGGTTATTTATTGATCTGCTTTTGGCAGTTGGTAAAATGCCAACTTTTAGTATTAGCTACTGGCCTCATTTTATTTAAACCTTATAAAATTTTATTGTTTCTCTTCAATGCTGAGGATGTGTAAATGTTTCTCCTAGAATGGTTTAGAATGAGGCTTTTGATATTTTCTGCTTTAACCCTTAAAACTCTCATTGCGCAGATTTCAGAAAGGGCACATGAAAGATTCCCTCACCCATCCTTCTTCCAGCGTTTGAAAGGAAACATTTTAAAGCCAGTGACCTGTCTGTAACAGCACTGGGAGGGAGGGAGGCAGGGAGAAGAGGCGTGATGACATTCAGAATTCCTGCAGATAGAAACACAAATTAGCAATAAATAAGTAGCAGCTCAAACAAAATTCTTGCCAACTCTTGTTTTTAAAGTATTGCAACATAATGTAATATTGTACCTCCTTAGAAAGTAGAAGGTAAAGTTTTTTTCTTATGAATATCTAGATACGAATTGATCTTGTGGTGAGGAGAAAGCAGGTGCAGGAGAACATCTGGCCTGAGGATTGTTCTCCTGCCACAGAAGTGTTGGAGAGCACGACAGGGTTTCTTGTACCAACGGGAGAAAGGGAGCTAGATGTGGCGAGAATCACAGAACCTATTTACACTCAATCTTCCTGTGTTATTATGCAGTTGCCACATGCAGGTGTCTGTGTATTGATAAAGGGAACATGTACAGAATGTTTTAATACAATATGCTGAGCCTTATTACTCTATCAAGAGGCTTGTTTATAAGGAGTCTCTTGGAAGAATTTCAGGAGTGTCACTTCTCAGGGCAGATACATGACTCAACAGTTCTTATAGATGAGAACTCTGACAATATTTTGCAGTTAGTTAAATATGTTGTCATTTTGAGCTGTCTAGCTATTCCGTATCTACTTTCCTGGTATTTAATCTGCATTATCTTTATCATTAAATTGTCATTTAAATTTTTATTGTCTCCTTATTACCCAGTTAGATTGATCCCTATTCAGGTGAGAACACTCCTAGCAGAGCTACATAGAATTTATCCTGTTGAAGCCTAGACATATTGCTGCAGACTTTTCCCTATTTAGCCTGGCCTGTTCCTTGAAGAAACTAAACATTTATAATTTTAAGGCCAGAGGAAGCAGTCATGATAACGGTGTCTGACCTTCTGTGTCACAAAAGCCATTACCTTTTACTGGGTCAAATAATTGCTTTGCTTGTATTCTTTTAGAATACTGCCATATTTTATGGGTGAAAATTTATTAGTGAAGAAATGGAAAATAAAGGGCTTGAAAACAGTTATTTATATAATGCAACTTGTTATTCATTATTTAAATTTTGGGTTTGAGATTTCTATAATTATACATGGAATAGTTGACTTCCATAATTCCAAATTGGGTAATAAAAGTTTAATCAGTTGGGAAGAGCATAAACTATGGGAAACAAAAGTAGGTTGCCACAATGTTGAGTGGAAAGAGCATACTCGAATTTCCTGGTATTTGTGATAGTGATTGACAACTTTTTGTGTCCAGTTGTAAGTTTATGGTGTCAGTTTAACTCCCAGACAGCTAGTTTTGTTTAGTTCCACGTACATAACTGAGGAAGACCTGGATGCAATATCCGGCGGGTTCAGAAATTTTATATAATGTGGGTCCTACCAAAGAGTTAAAGAAACGAATAGAATACGCTCATCCATATCCTTTCTGCACTCTTAATAGAGAAAATAATCTAGTATTTGTGGTAAGTTGCTTGTGCAATTAAAATTCCAGTCGAATTCAACTTCCATGTGTGAAAGACCAGAGTAAACCGACAGACTCTGTGCCCATTTCTCTGTCTTGCGATGCTTCATATTTCTCTTGGTGAAGTTAACTGTAGATTTCATTTGGGTTTTACTGCTGGAGGATGCCACTGCTTTGAGAGCACATAATGGCCTTAGAAGCAGGCTGTGAAAGCAGGGGGTTTTCTGCTTTATTTTTGTTTTAATTTTGCTAGACGTTTCACTTGTCTCTAAACCCTGCAGTACTGCAAAAATGGGACTGTAATTCTTTGTGTAGAAAATACTGGCACCAGATCTAACGTTAGCCTTTTCATTACTCACCTTTGATGGTAATAATCAGAGAGACCCAGAGAAAAGGGGTTGTATAACGTACAGTAGCAGATTTCAGCTGGGTCTAAACAGGTGGAAGTAGGAAGTGAGAAACAGCGACAACATTACAGGCCTTGTATTCTTTGTAATAAATTCATCTGAATGCTGAGTTGCTGTGTGCATGTGCAAAATCAGTCCTCTTCTAATTTTAGGAGCTCAATTTGTTTTATGTTTGGCATCTATATAGCCTTTGGCTTGTCCCCTGTGGCATTAGGCATATAATATGTTTTTTTTAGAGAGCTCTGTTTGCTTTTGTGTATTTCTTTGCATCATTTAAGTGTTTTAATTTCTTATCTCCTAAGGATTTGTTTCTGTTTAGTTCTCTCTTGTCTAATCCTTCTGCTTTGCTGCAAATGTTATCACTGCTATTCATAGGTGAGAAGGGAGTTTCACTGGCGCCGCAATAGAAAGGGTGAAAGATCAAACTAATTCATTCAGTCTTGCATCTTGTTACATCAGTGTCAGGTAAAAACAAGTATTATGACCAATACTGCACGGTGTCCAGGACTCACAGCCCTGAAGTTTGGTTTGCTTCCCAAGGCTGTAACACAAGGACCTACAAAATTCTTGTGGCTTCCAGAACTGCTTGTTAGAGATACAACAATTGAAATTCAGTAATGCTAATCAAGGTCAAGAGTAAAGTACTCTCATTCTGTATCTTATAAGCAGCAAAAGATGAGGATTAGGATTAGAATTAGAAAGAAAAGTCATGGCTTAGAAGAAACCAAAAATAACATGAATTGAAGGTAGTGTCCGTTGCCAGCTGTGCCTAATTATTCAAAAGCAGTATTTGCCCAAATTCATCAAATTAGACAAAGCAGCCCATTTGAGTTGTGACCCTCCAGAACTGGCCTGGGTGGTTATTTTAGGCAAGTTAAAGATGTCTGACAATAAGGCAGTAACACAGCGCAGATCTGAGTAGGGTTGAAGATGCTTTTTGAAACAAGTTGTACTATCTGAGATTGTTAATGTAGTCTTAAAGGGTTTTCACACAAGACATTTTCATTCAGTCAATTATCATTGCTGAAGAACTCAGTGATGAGAGAGAGGGATGTCAGCTCCAACAAATGAGGAGGTCTGGAGGCACCAGCCTGGAGGACTCTTCTGGTGGAATTACCCACACGGAGCTTCTCAGCTGCTGCCTCAGCTAAGCAGCTCCCACAAAAGATCATGTTTAAAGTCGGCAGAAGGAAAAGAAATGGCCAAGGCACACACAAGGTATCCCACTGTAATCCCGGGGGCTCGTATTGATGGGGCATCTCTACAAATGCACGTTCTCTGACTTCTTTAAAAGACCTCAGGTGGAGCTGGAAAGCCACAGATCTAACCCATGAATTGAGGCCTGTTCAGTGTTCTGGTTCAGGCCTTGCCTTGCAAAGAAGTCAGTGGTTTGACGTGACAAGGTATTTTGATTGTCAGAGTGGGTGTGCGCTGCTATCTGCAGAGTGCGGGAGTATGGATGTGTAGCACAAAATTTGGGTGATAAACCAGCACAATTTATTCAGAAACAGTTAATTCTATATTTTGTTGGTACAAAGTGAAGAATATTGCAGAACGGGACCATGTATTTGTACAAATAAGATCTTAAATTATTTGTCTCCTTATGCTACCTGTTCTAGCAGCTAAAAATAATACAGAATTTTATATTGTATTATTACTTGAAAATGGAAACAAATGAAACAAAGCTGCGTAGCAGTCATTTTCATTCTGTGCTTTCCATTCCCGTGTCAGGTCTCTATTAGTCATGATCAGTGGCAGTGCTGGCAGGGCTGCTGCTGCTTGTGCTTGTGGGCGAACGTTTGCATTGTAGCTCATTGATTCTGGGAAATCATAATAGAACTGAGACTGTGCTTACTCCTATGACTATTTGCTTACCTTAAGTTTGGGGAGACTGATTGAATCTGAAGGTAAACAGTGTAATATTTCCAGTAGAAGTATTGGATTCATAAATCTTCAGTTTGTCCCTCTCATAAAATTTCATATTCTGTAAAGAAAAGCTTGTAGATGGGGTAACCAAAATGTGGAACAACTCCTTCAATCATCCCTTCTGCTGATTTTCCTAGTACTGATTTATCCTTTCTTACAGTAGTGTGCGTGCCTCCGTTGTACGTGACTCCCACTTACCAACTTGGGGGTATTACTGTTAAGGTGCAGAATTACTGTCAGAATAATTTTTGGTAGAAATAAGACATTTACTCTCCCTTGCAAATATCAAAATAGTTCCTTGCACCTAGGGGTTATTCTGTGTGGATTTAATTACAAATAGGGCAATTCTCATGTCACTTGTTGACTTGCTGTACATTCTTTGCTTGGCATATTGGCAGTTGATGCCTGTTTTACTGGGTGCAAAGTTATTTAAAGGTTGACGTTAGTATATTGGGGAAAAAGAACCCAAACATACAACTCTGTACAATTGCTGGGTACTGAAGCATAACATTTTACAAACCTGTGTCACCGAGTGGCATGTCTACTAACATTTAGATACAACCTAACAAGAAGTTGGATAGTTAGGTATGAACTTACCTTACAGCTGGGACTGATGATAGTAAAAGTCAGCAATTAATTCATGTAGAATAGAGAACTGCGAGAAGAGAAAGATTAGGAAAGAGTTTTGTGTGAGATGCTGAAGTCAGGTCATGTTTTCAGGCAAATGGCTTTTAGGGGAACTTGTAACAACAGCCAGGTCGGTTTAGAAATCCTCAGACTGGTACAGATAGAGGTTTGAATTGCAGTACTGGCTTTTATGTGTGGGAAGAACAATAAATGTGAAGTATTTAGAGAAGAATGTGACAAGAAGCTTTATCATTCCACCTTTCGGGAAGTAGACCAACAGTCTTAAAAAATGGTGACTTCAATAGTATATCTAGTTTTGTAGTTATTAATGCTATAATTGCTCATGGGTTGAATTATTTTCTTCAAGGTGGGTACAAGAAGAAGGGCTGATGTTATAACAGAAGTTAGAAATGTTTCTTGGTTGGTCTAACATCCTTAGCTATTACAATGCAGTGCTAGTGTGAACTGTGCCATTCTTCTGTTGAAAATGCAATATGCTGAACATCATTTTTATATCTTCTTAAATCACTGTAATATCTTGGCAATGCTTGTACTGGATTCTGTGTAACACTAGAGATTTATCAATGCTGTGTGAATGCTTAATAATAATAATGCTCCTTCATGTACCTGTTTGGTGTCTTGGTCTGAGAAGTTCCTTTGCAAAAGAAGACAAGTCCAAGGCTAATATTTCTTGGAAATATTAATGTATTTGTTCTTTTAGGCTATGATTTTATTGCCCCTTGTTAGTATGATGAAATGGAAATTTTCTGTTGTCTATTTGAGAGACAAAATCTTGTTTAGAAGACCTGTAGCCGTGAAGTTTTGTGGATAATAAATAAAGGAACAAACAGATTTGTCTGATGTTCCACTCAAAGACTATGTGCCTGCAAGAGACAGGAGTTTGGAAGGATAAAAATTAGAGGACTTTTAATTCTCTAAAGTTTCTAAAGAAGTAGATTTGAAAGCACAGTTTTAAGTGCAATAATACAAGCAGTAAAAGGAGCTGAATCAGGAGGTGGACTGACATGAGAAGAATTTGTCTTACCTTTCCAAGCTCACCAACTTGGAATTAGTACTTTCTCGTCTCTGACTTGGAGGCCCTTTGTTTCATCTAGGTCTAGGTCCTGTAGTCCTTACTACCGCAGGTGGATGGTACCCATGAGTTTCATGTAGTCATGTAGGTAAGAAAATTCCATTTTATGTGCCTCACCTTGGATTCGGGCACTTGAAAAACCTTGCCCTGCAGCTCTAGCGGTATTAGAGCTGCTGTACTCAAGCGTGTAATGAGAGCAGTGTTTTTGGGAGCAGCGCCTCAGGAAAGCAAAGGCAGGCTCTCCTTTCTCAGCCTGCCGCCTCCTGTTTCAGATGGGGATCAGGTGTTGTGTGTATTCCTGTAGGACCTGTGTGCCCCCTGGCCTTGCAGGTGCTCAGTGGCACCTTGCGGGTCCCCCAGTCAATAGCCCTTGCCGTTACGGGGCCTTGTAATGGAAGGAAGAGTGCTCTCAGGAGGTTGTTAATGGTATAAGGTTTTCCATCTCACGGTCTGTCTTTCAGATCTAACACCTGTTTTGGTGATTGAAAAGTTGTCAACATTGTGGTAACCTTTTGTACTACGTGCTCTTGTCCTGCCTGTGCCTGCAAAATAGAAACTTGTTTTGTACCAGTTCACTAGAGAACAGCAGAGCGCACCTCACGCTTTTTTCCTCTAAGAAAAATGCAACCCAATCATCTCCTTCATATGGTTTTGAAAACACGGAGCTCTTTCTGCAGTAAAATTCTGTTTATAAGCCACATTAAAAAAAATATATTGCTTTAAAATACAGTCCTTCAGATCTCTTAGAAGGTATTCATCACTGCAAGCCTTAGTTTATCTCTCATCAGATTATGTTAGATTTCCTGGCATCTGTTGCCTGAGCATTCAGAGTAATGAATCGCTTTCATCTTGTGCTGGGCACACAGCGGGCACATACGTGCTGCCGCTGCCTCCCGCATGGTGAATGAGGAATAGGAAGGTCAGTTTAGGATGTGGAGTTTTTTAGAAGTCAGTGCGCACTTTTGTTGAAAATATTCCAGGTGGAAATATTATTTTTTTCTTCCCCTTCTTCCCCTTGTTGAAACAAAATAGCTCATCAAAATCCAGAGTATGCTCTAGGAAGTATCTGGCTAACTTAATTTCGTGAGTCAAAGGTTGATGCATATAAGTATTCTCAAATGTCTTATTTTTACCTATTTTAACTTTTCCAGTCTGAAAGGGGCCTTTTGTTCAAGGTTTAAGCTAAGTATAATACAGATGTTTTGGAAGCGTATCATGGAAAGGAACCTTTTTGACTTATTTTCATACCTTCTTTCTTTTGGTTTTAACACGCAGGTTTTTTCCTCCTGCTAGTTTGCTGAAAATGAGAAAATGTCTTTCTCATTTCCCCATTTTTGTGACAGGGATTCTTTTTAATACTTTTCCTGTAAATGATTTAGTGAAGAAAATCATCTCACTACCAAGAGGTAAAATCTTCCCATAACTTCAATGAATGCAGGGTTTGGCGTTGATGTTAATGGAAATGAGAAAGTTGTAAAATCCCTCCTAATATTTGTGGCTATTCTCCAAAAGGAAAGGTTTAAATTACATATACTTCTTATTTCCAGGTATTTGACAATGCTTCTTTCCTCCGTTTGTCTGCCTCGAGTTCTGTTCTTTTTCTATGTATTTGTCTGCAGTTAAGCATCCACCAAACCAAAGTTTTCATCCCTCAACACCAGGCATGGACTTCTCCTTATGAAAACTGTGATGGTATGAAAGCCCAGGACAAGGCAAAGGAAATAACGCAACTCTCTGAGATGAAATGGCACACCAAACCCAACGTTTCTTGGTTCACAGAAAGGCCATGTCATGTTGACTGTGTGGCACGTCGTTAGAGATGACAGTGCAGGAAATGAGAGCAGGGACTCTGCATCGTACCTCTGTGCCAGTGCTTAAATCTGCGTATGAGGCAAACGGTAACGCTGCTGCAGTCCTTCTGCCGAGCCAGTGCATCCTGACAAGCCTTAAATAGGGCATTTCACACTAGGAGCAGAGCTGTGTCAATCACAGCTTGTCAATTGTTAAACTTCTGTGAGCTTTCAGACTCCTGCGATTTGAGTAGTGTGTATCTTGGCAAAAGGACACGCATTATCTCAAATGCCATCTGTAATAGCTTACAGATCTTTTATAACGTGCCCAATTTTCATCTGTCAAAGAAAGTTAAAGGAACAATATTTTTTAAGTGATAACTGGAATAATTTGAATTCTGGTAGGCACAGCAGAGCAACCTTTCGAAGAGCGTCATGTTCAGAGGTGTTCACGGTCTGGTCTGAAGGCAGCAGGAGTTGATGGTAAGGTTCAGATGTCAGTGAGCTACAGAAGAAGCCCTTGGACAAGGGCAGCAGTTGAGAGAGCGGCTTAAATCTACTTTCCAGCTCCCCCAAAATAGGAATTTTTTTTTTTCCCGTGAGCCTTCCTGCAATCTCCCGTATTCATTTGAACATTGGCAGGCTTTATGACGGAAGCTGGCGTTAGAGTGTCGGGAAGGTCTGTGTGTTTAAAGGTGCCCCAGACTCTGCTTGTTGCCGCGTTTGAGAAGGCAGTGGTGCTGCGGAGCAGCGCATGTTTGTGGACCTTTGCTTCCTGTGTTCTTTTCTAGCACAGTGCTTTAGCCCAGATCCTGGGAATAATCGTGTTCTAACATGGAAGGGTAAGGGCAGCGGCTGCACTGTGTCGGTCTCTGCCCCCTTTCTTTAACAATCAGATTCACACTGGCTGGAAAGCTTGTGAGTCATGAGGGTGTTAGATCGTAGATTCGAACCCGAATTGTAAACCTTCCAAATAAGAGACCAAATTAATGGAATTTAATAAAGTACAAAATGTTTTTTGTTTTGACCTAAGTAACATCTTTCATTTGTTTGGAATCCATTTCCTTCTGCAGTTCTTTGGGGGAAAAAGGTGCTTATTTTCAGGTGTGACACCAGTATGGCTGCTTTTTTTGTTGGTTGGCCGTGCAGCTGAAAAAAATACTCTTTTATTGTTATAGCCAAACTTGTGCAGCCCTTCCTTGCATCAGTAGTCACAAGGGCAGCAGCGGAACAAATTCTGTGTTTGAGCCTACGTGTAAATCAGAAGCAAGTCCTTGATGACTATATGATTATTCTAGCAGGAATTTGTTGTATATTAAAGACTGAGCACATGGGACTATCAATACCGATTAAATTGGTAGCTAAGACAGAATTGGATTTTATTTCAGTTCCAAGATAATTTAAAATAAAAATATTGATTTTATTCAGTGGCCAAGACCTGCCAGTTTTGTTCAGAATATTTTTTCCTACTTTGCTGGAATCCTTCACCTTAGCTGGTACTTCCCAGGTACTGACGTGCTTTATTTTCAGTATGGATTTATAGTGCATTTTAAAATGGCAGATGAACTGTTTAAATAGAACATCATGATGACATAAAATTTAGTGCTTACTGTCATGATTATTTCATGGTGAATGATGCATTGAGAAAAATAGAGTAGGAAATAAGTAGAAAAACTGATACATTCAGGACTGAGCAATAAAGTACTATTGGCAATTATAATTTAATATGAAAAAATATGAATTTCTAAGAGTAATTTCTTAATGATCTTTAAGAGAAGATACCGGATGATTACAAGCAATTATTTTTATCGAACAGTAACTGCAAAGTATAAACTTATGGAAATACTGGAGATACTGTTGTACCTGTTCACCAGTCCATGCAATTTGTTATGCACTGAGCTCAATATTATGAGGAGGGAAAAAAATGTGGGGCGTGTTTAAGATATTTTGGGTAGTGCATGTTAATATGAAAAATATGCCAAAGGAAAACCTTTGTTCAGTTGTTAATTTAAACTTAGAATCCAAGCTAGTAATCCAGCAGAACCACAAATACTGGATTTAGAACTAACACTTTGCTTAATTAATATTCTTGATCAACCTTTTTCTGAGAAAATAGTCCAATTTTGAGAAAAAAAAGATAGATTAAAAAGTCTCATTTCATTGACAGTTTTCTTTTGCTGCCTCACTCATAGTCTACTGTTGCTTTAAAACAGAAAATTGTTTTGGCAGTGTCAAATACCAGGGTTAGTACTGGAGTTAAATTGGATTTTAATTCTTCACTCTGCTGAAAGTTAGCTGATCTGTTTGTTCACCAGCCACGTTGCATATGACCTTGAGCAAGACAGCAGCAAGGGCTAAATTTTTTGAAAAGTGGTCTCTAATTAGAAGAATTTCTATTCTTTGCTCTGTGCCTTGCGGGTACTTGAATCAGGATGCTGGAAAAACACGTTTGTTGGGCCTTGCTTCTACACGAAGGAAAGCCGAAACCTCATGAATAAAGAAACTCTCTGGCCTTCGCCACTCACTTGAAAAGAAGCACAAATGCAATTTTCAGTAGATGGACTCCTGTTTATAGGTTACATCCCAGAGTTTCCATGGAGCTCGCAGAGTGGGGCTGATTGGAAACTCGGCTTAGGAGCCAAGGCAGAGGACTGTCGTGTGCTCGTTTCCAAGTTTTATTAGTGTTTGGCAGCTTCTGGTTTTCTCTTTCCCCACCCAACACCCCTTAGAAGTAGGTGATCCTGCTCACGAAGGAACTCGGTAGCACGCGTGAGCTGAAGAGCGAGCTTGATTCCCAGATTTACCAAAGAGGAAATCGGTAGTAATCACAAACACTATCTGTAGCGTGTTGGCCAAGCAATTTTGAGGAAACACTCATATGAATGAGACCTTGAGCTGAACTTGCCAGCATTCAGTTTCTTTGCAAGGAAAGCCGGTGCACACCGCAGTCTTGCCTGTTTTAAAACGCGCAGTTGTAATGAAGTGCGCAGGTCATAGCCCTAGGTAAGGAGCATATCTGTCTATCTAGCGTGTCTGCATAGAAATATTATTTTCTTTCTTTCATTGAGTTAAAGCTTAAGAAAAGTCCTAGAGTTCGAAGGAGTGCGGAGGGATGTGACTTTGTTAATCTCAGCAATATTCTGAGCGACGCTGTGCCAGGCCATTTTGGAGATGTGGAGTCTGGGAGTAGGTTACTCACTTCTTGCAGCGGAAGGTGCAGGGCACAGTCCGGACATCTGTCCTTAATGCAATTAGCTAATCTGGATTTATTTACATCCTTTGCTGGATCAAGGCCAGCATACACTACTCTTTGTTAAATAAATTCCCCAAGTTTGTATTCTCCAGAAATAGTCCCTTCCCAATAAGGACATATATTTGGTTTTTTACCATCACTGGCAAATATAACATCTCCTCCCTGTTTTCTTAAGCACTTGTTGTGAAAACATTGGCAAAAAATACTGAAATAGCTAAGAGCCCTACTCTCTTCTTAATTTACATTAATATGTGTCTCAGTTTGTAGGCTTTATAAACAAAGAGATTTGCCAGCCACTTGCTAGATCCTCTACAGGCACAAAGCTGGAAGGTAGTTCCATGCAAATTTTTCACGCTTTCTGAAAATTAAAGCATCAAAATGTCAAATCCTGATGTGGCAAGAAAAACACCAGCAAAATAAAACGAAGAAAATATCCCAAACATTTTTACTTCTTCCATGGCTATTTAAAATTTTGAAAAACAAGACTTGTAGGCGTTTTTTGTGTGTCTCAGGGATGGCCTGTGTCTCCAATACTTAAAGCTTGTAACCAGTGTTTTTGCTGAATAATGGAAAAGGGTTATCTTTTATTATTGTTTTTTTTTGTTTGCAGGTTTCTGAAATGCAGCAATTCATTCTAGTTCATAATTGCTCGAATAATCTCACCACATTGGTTTCCAACAAAGCCACCTAGATTGGCATGTCAACACATTGAACGTTCAGTGTAGAATAAAAGTGACAAACCTGTCTGCTTTGTATGGAGGCATGAGATTAATGGTTAAAATTATTTACCTGCCATGCTTTGCTTCTGTGAGAACCAGAGCACAGAGTAATACCTATCTGAGCTTATTTTGCCCCTTCTCACCCCACTTCTAACTACTTTTACTTCATTCTCCTTTTACTTTCTCTGGCCGTAGTTCGCCCCTCGGATGTTTTATTTGGAGATGCTGTGCCTGAAGCACGGGAAACCCCAGCGTGAGAAGCGTGCCCGGCCAGGCAGTGTGGGGCAGACGTGGGCTGCTGCCCTCCCAGGTGCGCAGGCTGCAGCAGTGACACGTTTTCAGAAGGGCGTCGGAGAAGTGAAACCCTCGGGGCCCACTGAGGTGTGCAGCATGTTGTCTCGGGAGGAACAGTGAGTGTTTATTGGGAAGGTATAATTTGCTGGTGCAAGGAGCCTCCTTACACAGCCTTCAGGCTGTCACTGAAGAAAACCTCTGCCCCTTTTGTCTGGGGTCCTCGCTTCACCTGTGATGATGTTCTAAGGCTTTAAAGTAGTTACGCTCCAAACTATGAAAACATGTATTTGTGAAAAAACCAGTCACACATCTGTTGGGCATGTATAGAGATCTGCCCACAAACCTGCTGAAGTGAATTCTTCATCATGTCCTTTAATCCTGAGACCGACTTAGGGACCCTGCGTCCTCTCTCTTGTGTCTTTGGGCATCCAGCAGCCTCCCTCTGCAGGTGCGTCATCTGCCAACCTCTCAGCTGCCATCATTTCCCATTGCACAGGCTTAAAAACTCTCACGAGCACACAAGGGACACTATTCTGAACCTGCTCTCTGGTGGGTCTCCTTTTTATGCATGTGAGAGTAGCTATTTTTGAATAACCTTATGAAAAAGTCTTGGACACTTAAGTGTGGCCAAAAAATCTGTAGCAGACTATTGTAAGGATGTAACAGAATATGGCACAGCAGTAAGACCTTCTTCCAGGGCTTGCTTTCTGACCTAATTATGCAGCAAATATGTAAATGTTTCAGGGACTGTTGCTGAGCTTTTAAAAACTCTATAGGAAAGTTAATATTTTCTGTTCCATTAATAGCAGATCAGGGTTTGCGTGTGGTTGCCAGTTTTATTGGCAGGTTTATGAACTTCCTTACTGCCTTAGTTATGGCTTAGAAATAGACCTTATTTTTTTTTCCTCTTTAGTTGATTTTTGTTGTTGGGTTGTTGGTTTTTTTTGGCTTGTTTGGATTTGTTTTCTTGTTTGGGGTTGTTTTTTTGCTGTTTTTGTTTTTAAACCAGATTTCTTTCTTTACTTACAGCTGTAATGTCTCAGAATCCCAATCGGGGCCAGCACCCTGTTGCCCTAAGTGCTGTACATTAAAGGAATGATATGTAATGTAGTAAATAAACTTGCTTGAGGCATTGATGAAACTGAAAATTTTTTTCAAGGTTCAGTCTATTGCATAGGTATTCTGCAGTCTATCTAGTGAGGGAAGAGTAGATCTGATTTGTCAAGGTATTTAAAGAAAAGCTTAATTCTAAGTAGGTGAAAACCCCCACTGATTTCCTTGGGCTACTCATTTGTTAGAGATAGACAAGTGCTAATATGCAATGATAAATTGAGTTCATAATGTACAAACCATGCATAAGCTGGTTTTGCAGGTGAATTTAAAGACTATGATAAATAGTCTTTAAACTTTAAAACACTTGTGATAAATAATCTGGAAAAATTCTTAATTAATCACCTGAGTTATTCATGCCTCTCCAGACACATTACTAGCAAAATCCCAGCTTACCCAGTGATGCCAGCAGTATGGTTTGGGATTTTCAGTGTACCCTCAAATAGGTTGCAAGAATGGGTATGTTGGCAGGGTGAAAGCTGACCAGCGATGGGCAAAATAATTGCTTAATTGTTAAGGGGAAAAAAACTCTCTTACCTGAAATGAAAGGCTGTTGTAGTAGCTAGTACAGCAATGTTCACAGCATTATTTGATACATCTAAAAGCTCAATAATAAAGATGTTCCCAGTAGAGCCATTGTGTTCCAAGGAGCTGGTTGTGGTGTCACTTAACAAAAGTTTTACCCATTATTAGGAGATAAAAACAGGTTCAGTGCCCTTAAAATAAGAGAAGAAGAAAGCAGGAGCTGTATGCCAGGCTTTCTGGCTTTCAGAAAGCTTGTAGATAGTTTGCAAGCAAGTGCAAAGTGCATTTTGTGGAATGGGAACACAGGCCTTGCAGCGGGCAGGAGATAAAAGATAAATGCCAAGAAACAAGTTTTCTGCTGCATCCTCCCCTGCAAGGATCTTGGTGATAATCAGTGCTGTAAGAAGCGTGTCATCTGCCCGCATTGGAAAGGGGAGTAGAGTATGTTCAAGGGAAAGATAACAAAAAATTAGTTCCCGTTACCAAGGGAATGATGACAAAACCCTCTGAGATAATTTCTCTCCTGGTAGTTACTCCAAAAGTCATAGATTCTAGGTTTCTTATGCAGGCCCACAAGTTGTGACAAATTTCTGACTGTTCTACCAGTTCTGTGGGTTGGAGAAATATTCCCCTTGCCTTGTTCTTGTACATGCATGGAAGCATGTACACACACGTGTGCTCACCTGTACATTTCTGCACACAGAGAAAATAGAAATCAGTGGAACTCTACGGCTGCATCTGAAGTTAATTGACATGAAATTAAGGAATTTCCCTTCCTTCAGGAATGAGCTTGCAAAACATTACATCCTTAACAACATGAAGGTCAGTTCCCCGTCTCTTCTTTGTCTCTCTCTAGACCCATAGCCCACCATAGTGGACAAAGCAATGCTATGTTTGGCTAGAGCCAAACGCCCTTGTTCTGTACTCATCCCATGGACTGGAAGGGTAGCCAGAGCTGCTTGAAATATCTGGAGGGCTCATTATGGCACGTGCTTATAGACCTTGTTGTCATCTGCTGTGAAGAGCTGAGAACAGCTCTGTAGCTGCTCCATGACCTGAAAGGTGTATAGGAGTTTGGGCAGGCTTTCTTTGTCCGAATTGGTTTTACAGTGTATTTTTTGGATGAAAAGATAAAGCATGGAAGATGCAAAAGTTAAAAAGAGAACCTAGCAGCAGCTGGATTAATGTCTCTGGTCTGAAAATAAAATATATTCAGATTGAAAAACATTGTGCTGAGGTTTTTACAAAATTAAGAGAAATTACTAGTTTAGGCATCCATTTCCGTAACACTGACATGCCAAGAGCACAGCATACTGGGCATACGTTCCTTTTCATACCAGCCTGTGTCATGTTCATCCTCTTGTCAGTGCAATTACTAGTTGTGGCCAGAATGTATGATGGTGGTGCAGCATTTTTCTTCCAGCTGTCCTAAAGAGGTGATTAATTCACACACTTGCCATGCTTAAAGGAAATGGGGCATGCAGAAATAACGGAAAGATGCCGTACTAATTGCTGTGACCATCACATACATACTTAATAGAGAAATAATTATCCTGATATTTAGAATAAGGTATTCAGAAAGTCTAAGTAAACCAAAGTGTTGTGTTTAGTTCTGCATTCACATCATGTAAGTAAACTTGTGATGACCATTTGCTAGTCATAGCTGTGTTTATCACTGTAAATACTAACAGCCAAAGAAACAAAAACTGCCACTCCCAAATGTAAATGCTCAGAGCAGCCACAAGAAAAACCCGTCAACAACCTTTAGGGTAGCTTGAGGTTCAACAGGACCAAATGCTGGGTCCTGCCCCTGGGTCACACCAACCCCAGGCAACGCTCCAGGCTTGGGGCAGAGTGGCTGGAAAGCTGCCCGACGGCGAAGGCCCTGGGGGTGCTGGCTGACAGCGGCTGGACACGAGCCAGCGTGTGCCCAGGTGGCCAAGGAGGCCAACGGCATCCTGGCTTGTATCAGCCATAGTGTGGGCAGCAGGAGCAGGGCAGGGATGGTGCCCCTGGGCTCGGCACTGGGGAGGCCACCCCTCGAATGCTGGGTTCAGTTTTGGGCCCCTCGGGACAAGAAGGACATGGAGGTGCTGGAGCGTGTCCAGAGAAGGGCAACGGAGCTGGGGAAGGGTCTGGAGAACAAGTGTGATGGGGAGCGGCTGAGGGAGCTGGGGGGGTTTGGTCTGGAGAAGAGGAGGCTGAGGGGAGACCTTATCGCTCTCTGCAACTGCCTGAAAGGAGGCTGTGGTGAGGGGGAGGTCGGTCTCTTCTCCCAAGTCACTAGTGATGGGACGAGAGGAAACGGCCTCAAGGTGCGTCAGGGGAGGTTTAGATTGGATATTAGGGAAAATTTCTCTACTGAAAGAGTGGTCGGGCATCGGAACAGGCTGCCCAGGGAAGTGGTTGAGTCGCCATCCCTGGAGGTATTTAGAAGACGTGCAGATGTGGTGCTGAGGGACATGGTTTAGTGGTGAACTGGCAGTGCGGGGTTAACGGTTGGACTTGATCTTAAAGGTCTTTATCAACCTAAACAATTCTACAATTCTGTGTTACCAGTGGAATCTCAGAAATGCTTGGAAACTTAAGTCTTAATGAATAGTAGTGACCGATAGCTTTTAATTTTCAATGCATATTGTTTTATACCTTGTTGCCCTTAGGACCTTGCATTATGGTACGGCATTAATTTATATCTGGTTTTGCAAACTGTGGTTGGCTCACTATGTCACACTGTAATGCACAAACAAGTTACGAGGATGGTAAAGGATCTGCTCTTATGCAGACTATATATAAATCTAATTTTCTTTAGCATCCAGTTCTGAAATCAATAATTATATTTGATACCATGTTTGTATTTTTCTGTATTACAATTTACTAATATAAAAATTTGGCAAAGGCATGGATATTAAAAACAGTTATCACCCAGGCCAAGCCGTATCTGTAAAGCTGCTGCTTATCTTAAATCTGTAACGTCTGCTTTGCCAGACAAGTGCTGTGCTGTGGCTTACTGTGACCACGCGATGCAGAACAGAGGCAGTGGAATGGAGACCCTGGCTCTGTGACCTTCACTCATGAGAAGCTCACTGTGCTTTTTTTAACTTGCTCTCTGCACAAGAGCTGCACCAAATATACAATAAAAGAAATTTTTACTTACGTACTGTTCTGCCTTCCGCAGGAGTGAGGGTGGTTTTTCTTTTCCACTTTCTTTCCTTTTAGCTTCTCTCAGAACTTGTTCTCCTCTATAGAAAGAGGAGAAAGGGATCAGCTTTGTAGCAGGAATAGAGAGGAGAGACTCCTGCCTTAAGACGAGCAGGATGGAGGGCAGTCACAGCGATTCAGCTAGCCAGAGTGCTTGCTTTCTGCATCCTAACATTTTGAAGCTGGACTGCGGCAGTGTTAGCAGAGGGACTATTTGTGTGTGCAAATACTGCTCAAGTTAGTGATGATTTCTGGGATCAGTTACCACTGGAGTCCGTAGTAACTAATTCTTTCCTTCTGAGAAGGGTGTATAATCTTTTGTTACCAGTATTATGTGACTGGAGCATGGAAAGTCATCTTTTGACAATCATGGCAGTGCTTGTAAATATTGCTGGTGTAAGTGTTTGTACATGTAGTTGTTTTGCATTATTATTGCATAGGCTTTTTTCAACAGCTTTTAGTGAATTACCGAGTTTTGGCAGCAATAATCATCTTTACTTGGCATATCTGTCTTTTTCAAAAAAGTCCTGCTGTGTCCTTCAGAGGTTTTTGAGTTGTCATCTCTCTTTCAGTGGTGTTATATTTGTAGCTGCTTTTTAAAATTGTTGTTGAGGTACGAACTTCATTCTCTAAATGTAGAGAACAATAGCAAAAGGGTTGGTTATTTTTTTTTTTTAACTCAGGATAGATTAATAGTAGTGAAACGATTTATGTGCCCTTCTCCTGAACTGTTTACAGGTGTTAATCTGTACCATATTGTTTGTTAACCCGGCTGCTGGCAAGCTAAGGGATTGTCTGGCAGGGGTGGAGTCCCTTGTGCTTCCTCCCTTGTATTCCCCTGTTCCTGCTAACTCTTCTGTTTCCCTCTCTAAACAAAAGGAGACAGTTTCAAAGCGATGATCATCTTTTTTTCTTTCATTAACTACTAACTACCCTAGAAAGCAGGCTTGCTGCTCTAACACCTGACCACAGATGGTCAGATGAAATAAAATAGATAAGTGGAGCTGGAGTCCATCAAACCAATTTAGACAGTGGACTGTAAAGAAGAACAAATTGGAAGAAGTAATACCGGGCAATCAGAGTGCAGTGGGTTTGGTTATTTAGTCATTTATAAGCCAATGGCCTTAACTTTTGTTTGAGGATATTGAATTGTTATCAAGGATGTATCTGAAGCTCCTTGACACCATCATCAGGATTCCCATAAAATACATTCATTAATCTGCAAAACCTAAAGTGTGCTTATATTGATTGCCTGCTCTCTAACGTCCAGTCAAGAAGTTTTCACCAATCCGTCTCTTACGTGTGCAGCATTGCTTATGTATCATCCTCCTGAAGAAGGAGTTGCATTACACTGGTGCGTGTCTATACCTACTGTTTGCACGTAGGGTGAGACTTTGAAACAATGGGCTGCATCAGCCTGGGGAATAGTCATCTCCTGACAGTAATCTCTTTTGTATAATCGACAAAACGAAATGCTCCTCTGTAGAGAGCGGGTCAGTAGCAATGTGGGCACCTCCAGCTGTGGTCTGAAAGCGGCTAGCTCCCCCCGTGCAATGTGGAGGGAACATAGAGGAACCAGCCTCATCACTTGAGCACCTAAAAATGCCTCCCTGAAAGTTTGTAGTTAGCGAAGTGATCTTGTGTTAGGTCTACATAGATGTGTTGTCATACTCTTCTGGAAACCCAGAAGACAACTTGCGTTTCCCAAGGATGTATCAGGAGCAGGCTGAGCTCCTCGACCATTTCTCTTTGCCTAAATATAGTTTGAGCTCTTGAAACTCCAGAATTCTTTGAAAGAAAATTTCCAGGCTAGAATCTGATTTCGGATCATTTAGAAAGAAAAAAAAAACCACCCCCAAACTTAGAGATGTTGTTTCTGTCCAACCAAATCTTATTTACTGTAGTGGCAAAGTAGGAGGGGAGAATTTAGTGCTGGCAAACTTCAGTGTCTGCTTTCTTTCAGCTGGGTAGTTATTAATCTCTTTCTGCTCACTCACCTTCACGGCTGAAACTTTCCTGTCTTGTATGGAAATATCTTTCTAGGCAGCCAAATTACAAGACTTAGCGGACCACTTTTGATGCATTTAAGTAACATTTTCTTTCAGGCTTTCCATGGAGAGCGTTCTAGGGCCCTGCGTGTGCTATCCTGCCATCTGAATCTTGTTAACGAGTCCACTGGTCTTTCTGATCAATGAGCACATTCTTTATGTGCCTCGTTAACTCCCTCCGGGATGTAATGGAGATTGGGAAGGGGGCAGGGTGTTAGATAAGCCTTCCCAGAGTGGTACTAGAAACATGAGTGTAAATGTACTCATAAAATGAGTAATTTCATTTTCTCACAATAACTCAAAATTCATACTAAATAAATGGTCTGTGCCTTTAGAATTATTTTACTGATAACACATGGCCTAATCAAGACCATCAATAATTAGGATTTTTGCATAATGGCTAGGTATTTTAAACTGGAAGATTGCTCGGAGCAGTCCTGGCAGAAGTCCTGCCGTGCCTGCCTAGGCTGTGGAAGAGCTTCCTGAGCTATTCATGGCTGCCCCGTGCCCAGCGATCCCCGCTTTGGGATCAGAAGCCCCGTCTGCCTCTTTCAGGGCACTGGCTAAACTGCAAAGAGCATAAAAGCTTCCCTTCACATTTTTTTTTCCCTTGGTGTGATGCTGAGCGGTTGAAAGCTGAGTGAATATCTGAATGTGCCGGAGGGTGCGTCCCTGAGCCCGGCGAGGCAGCTGGGCACAGAGGGCTGATTCACGGCAGCGCCAGCCCCAGCTTTGCTTTGTTGCAGTCCCTGGTGCTGATATGGAGGGAGGACAGAGTATTTTCTGTGAGGCAGGAGGGGCTGGCTCAGGCTCCTTCCATTCTCCAGCTGCACCACATCAAACTTCTTAATGCACTAATAGAGATAGTCTAACTACATGGCAGAAAATGGGGAAAAATCCACATTTAAATCACTTACAGGCACATCTTGCAGCTTTTTGCAACTTCCCTGAGTCTGTTTCTCCCCAAACTCTCCTGTCTCCGTCCAAGATGATGTGTCAGCTTTCCAGCCAGGCTTCCTCCTGTCCCACCCCCGCTGTGGGGGGAAGGTGAGCAACAAGGGGGTAGACGTGTGGAGTGTCAGTCCAAAACTGGAGAGCTAGAAGGAGCTCATGTAAATCTTTTGGGATGTGATGGTAAGAGAAGACTTGAACTAAAATGCCATGTTACTGAAAATAAAATATTTTCAGGTGAAAATAACTGAGGCAATGCCCTCTTTCTTTTGGCTTAATTTGCATGTTTGCTGGAGTAGGTCTGTCTCACTGTCATCTTTTGCTGTCTCCAGTTGTTTTTTCTTTTGCCCGTTATTTCCTGATCCTGCAAAAGCTTAAGCACATCTCCAGTGTCAGGTACTGGGAGTAGTTTCTGCCTGCAGTCAGGCATGTGTGCCGGGGCCTTCAGGGTTAGGGCTGTAGGCTTCCTCTGCTTCCCTGGCAGGGCTGTTTTGTCTTGCACCTTTGTTAGTCATGCAACTGGCTCATGTTCCCAGGTGCAATGTTAGTGTCTATAATGAGAAAAATGTCTTTGCAATAAGTTTTTTTTTATGCTATCTGGCCATTTATCCAGATTATTTAGAAAGGGGTGCACTTGAACATCGAAATTGCATGTTCTTTGTGCACTGATTGGGGGATTTTTGTGTGTGTGACAAATTATGACCTTGACAGTACTCAGTCAATTATATGTTTTTTTCATGCAGTTGGGTAGTTGTGCACATAAATTGGGTACACGGTGGTGTACCTAACTCTTAGGTTTCGAACATTATTGAAGTGTTAAATGAGAATCTATTTCCAAGGGCACTCTTTGTCATTAGAAATTGAGTCAGGCTTTGGTGCAGGAAAGGGGTAGGGCTAGCAGGAGGTCCTTTAACATCATCTTCAGGTTGACTCTCTCTGATGAACTTAATCCTTCTCCTGTTTGAATCTTTCTCACAGTTACCAACTCAGCTTCTGCTGGTAAACTGAAAGCATCTGTGATGAAAGACCACAAATATCCATTTGAATACTCTGCTTAGGGAGATGGTGTGCAGCTTCAGGCACAGATGATTTTTCATTTTCTATAGTTGCTTCGCTACAGGGAATAGAGACACTTTCTGGTAACTGTTTCCTGATGGGAACCTCTTGGACTGCAATTGAATTCCAAAGGGGAGTTGGTGGGAGCGCCGCAGCGAGCTCCAGGCACTGGGGGCCTGGTAGTGATCTCGGAAAATGAGTAAGGTCTGTGGGGCTGACGGTTCACCCAGCATGGGCCTGGTACGGGGTTGCTCCCTGCTCTAACCATTTTCCCAGTCCAACCACTGACAAATGGAAAATGTTACAGATCATTTCTTGCTCCCCAGCGTTTGTCATATTGCAGGAATGTGTGGAAAAATTCATCAAGGGCTGTTTGTATTCCTCAGCTGCCTTGTCCTTGTCTAAAACCTGTGTCTTACTGCTGCAGGTGTCTCTTGCTGCAAGTCAGTTTGCAGATGACTTGCTTTTCTTATCATTATTGAGTGATGAGGAACTGCAGAAGGTGTTAAGATACAGGTCAGTTATGGCCTGTTGAAGGGAAGGTGAGGTCATTGATGGTTAGGTGAAATGCTTTGGTATTCTTTTCTGATGCAATTCAGATCTTTTTCCTTTTAAGTCTGGAGAAATTGTTGACTTCAGATATCTTGCAGTTTGGAGACTTCCTTTTGGCTGGTTTTGGAAAGTTGTGGTAAGTTGGTTCTTAATGATGCAACAGGATTCTCTCGGCTTCATGGGTCTCATAGGTGCTGAGGTAGTTGACAGATTTCTCTCCTCCCACTTACGAGAACTGAAATCCCATAAACAAATCAATCTCATTCAAGCCCTCTCTGCAGGGAACTGTTTATTAATTCAAGCACACCAATTCAGGCAAAATCCAGAAGTAGAACAAAACTCTTGCCTTGCCCAGCCAAAGCCACAAGCACCTTTTTCTTTGCCTCTGTCCCAGGCGCAGGACCCACCGCTCCCCTCTGCTTGGTCTTCCCCAGCTCAGCTCAGCTCCCATTTCAGAAAACGTCCAATTCTTTCTTTAAGACCCGGTAACTTAACAAGGCTGTGGACATACACTTCGGATGTACTCACAGAACCCAAAGCTTGTTGCGCACACACCTGCCTCACTGGCTTTGCCAGATGAAACCTTGATCCTTTCTTTTAGGCTGTATCTTACAGTAACTGTATTGATTTTCTTTACTTTCACATCTCAGACTCTCATCTTTGCCATTTAGATATGTTGTTCGCTGTGTGTATGGAAAAGTTGTGACATCGTGTAAGATAAAATATCCACTGACAGGGAATTACTTGGAAAGCTTTCACGTTTGGGAGTGGGAAAGAACACCTGCTAATCTGCTGTCTTAAAAAGAAATAGTAGGTAGATGATCAAATAATTATTGTTTTGGAAGTGAAGTTCTTCATTTTTGTTAATTTGTCCTGCAAAGCGTTGCTTTTCATACTTTATAATTGAGCACAAACCATTCGCACTCACTTTCCATAGTGGAAGTGCAAAAAAACCCACTCTAAATTGTACTGATATTGGAAGTACCATATAAATTCATACTTTTCTGTGCAGACATATACATGGTCATAATATCATTGTGGATGACTTTTTTTTGAACTCTGGTGGCCATTATTGTCAGGGCTTTTTGACAAATGTAGTTTTAAAAGTATTTCTAGAAGTTTTGTTCTTGCATTTTTGTTTCTGTTTTGTTTTGACAGTTGGTAAACATCACAGAAGAAGATCCAGTAAAGAGACAGATGCTGACTTAGTGGGTACACAGTTTGAATGACAAACCAAGATCAACAGATCATTATTTTTCGCAGCAAGCAGAGAAGAGCTGAGAGAAATGGCTGGTTTTAGTGCCAACCTGTGCTGACAGTAGCTCTTGCGTTCCAGAATGCTGCGCAACAGGAAAAGCGCTCTCTTGCACTGTTTTGAGGTTTTGCTCTGTTTGATTGCAATTACGTTTTTTTTACACTCAGGCCACTACCAGTTTGCTCAAAGTACTGCCGTTACAGAACGGAGGCTGATAACCTCATCTGCTCTAATTTAAATCAGAAATAATATGTTGTTGCATGCTGTCAAATATTTATTTTTATATTCTGCATTTCCACCAACTTTTGGGCTTTATTCCCAGCTGCACTAAGTTGATGCTTAGAGCAGGTCAGTTAAGCATAGGCAACATGGTCTTTTCACTCTCTTCTGACATCCTTTATTGTTGAACTAGCTTAACTCTAGACTAAATCTTGATGCAAGTCAAAGTACTCTGCTGCAGTTGCACATCATCTGATGTCTTCAGAAATCCCACTGTGTCCTCAGCTTCTTAAGGAAAAAAGTAGGTGATTCAGGACCAACTCATTCGGTGCTTATGGAGAGCAGCCTTGGGGACTTCTCCCAACTTTCCAGGGGTTCAAGGGTGTATCAGATGTTTAGTGTTTACTATCTTGTTGTATGTATGGATACGGTGGTAGTGTAGTTCAAAATTCTTTGTGATTCTTAAATGGATAAATTAGTAGGATGTGGAAAAGCCAGATAATATCTATTTTATATTTCTGTGTTTGACTTCTGAGGTTTGAGTGGTAACTGGCTAGAGAGAAATACTTATTTCTATTTCACATTAGTCCTATGTTCATCATCATCAAGTATGTTCATATGAGTGTTTTTCACATCTCTTAGTCCGATTTTCTTTTTGACTTCACAGAGCTTTACAGCTGATCAAACGGACGCACTGTCTCAATATTAAAACCAGTTTTTGACTTAATTTGTCGAGATAGGAACTGAAGAGTTTGCTCCAACTGCTGCTGCTGAGCAGCTGGTAAAGCGAAAGCTCTTTGAAAGCATAGTTACAACTACGCCAGTAACTCACAGCTCAAAGAGCTTGGTTGCGCCTGTAAATATTAGTACTTCAGGAACTGCTTTATTGCTCTCTTGGATGGCAAACAGCTTGCCTGTAAGATTTTTTTTTTTTACCCAGTAAGGGCTGTTTTACCTGACCGCACTTGTGTTCTGCTCGTAAATACTCCAGCCACTCAGGATTGCTTAAGTTTGGGACGTTCTAATAAAATAAGACTGTACCACGGGACTTCATAAACTCAGCACGTTTTTCTGGAACCGCTGCACTTCTACACAGCCGCTGTAGATCTGTCCAACACCTTTCCTGTCCTTGTTCTTAGAAGTTTTCTCCGTAAATGGCATGAGCACGTAACAAAACATTAGTATCGTCCGTGTCGCTGGAACCAACCTGAGCTGTACGGACCGCTGGGAATGCACCACCGTGCGTTCTCAAACGCTGTGAACAGAGCAACTGTACTGCCCAGACAGTGAGCGCTGAAGTCATTTATTTAGGGTAAGCAAAAGGATAGAGACTGATGTGTTATTTAAGAGAAAATGCGCAGAGGCCTGGTTTTCAGATGCAGGCAGTAATTGTATTGGCAGGTGAGGGATTTGGGCCCGCACATTGCCATGTGGGCCCATCAGATGAAATTCGATCAGTTAAATGGCAAGTTAAACCTGAGTGTTGGAGCGTGAAGACTGTCTCTGGCAAACAGTGCTCCTGACACCTGTGGAATAAGGCATCTCCCACATAAGTGGCCGCAGGCTGGTGGAGGCTGCATCCATGCGAATCCAATTGATGCTACAAAAGGTCACAGTTTTTCCTAAATCTCTTCTTGCTTTTATTCTTTGTAAGTAAATGACATTTAATTCAAACATTACTAATACTTGGAATTAACCAGTAACTGCGTGAGCTACTTAGGCGTGAATGTTTAGCACCAATCCCTGCTAAAGTGAATGAGCAGTCACTCACCCTCTGTCTTCTGACCTTATGCCATTAGTCCTAGAAGATAATTTCTTCTAATAAATGGCTTTGAGAAGTAAAATGTGTTTACCGTGGTCTTGATACTGTAAGTGGCCAGGAGCTTGCAAGAAGATGGCCAGCCAAGATGATCTCCAATCGTTGCTGCTGAATCACTCCAGTCATTTTCAGAAAGGTCAGTTAAAACCCGGGAAAATGAATGAAAATTATTTTCTTACTGTAGTTTAGATGACAGATTGCTGAAGAAGTTTTGAAGAAGCCATAAATCTGGCACTGATACTTAAATCTTTGAACTGGATGGCTGTGTCACATCAATATAAATCAATGGCTAGCTGGATAAACCATAAACATCAGAAGCCTCAGAACTGGGAGGTGAAACTTCCAAGCAGCGCATGGACTGGGTGTGCTCATATCAAATCATCGCCAAAGTTAGAGGCATGAGGTTACAGGCCAGCATGCTGTGCCGTGACTCTAGCAGATGCATCGTTCTCTTTCAGTATAAAAAAAAAAAAGTGACTCCCGGCTGCTGCCCTTCCTTCTTCACTGAGATCAGCTGTCCTCAGGCTCAGCACTGACCCTTCTTTCTTCGCTTGTAAATCTGCTCTTTTTCTCTGTGGTAGCATTTCTGAGCAGATCTGCGTTTGCTGGAAGTAAGGAATAAATCAGTGTGTTCTCAGTGTCTCAGATACCGTGATTTCAGGCAACAACAGGAGAAGGGTGTAAGGAAGGCTGATTTCCTGGTGCATGTGAGAGGAGAGTAACTCTTGCTTGGTTGGACCTGTTTGTGAACCTCCACAGGGAATTTTCATGAGAGATTGACAACCTGTGAAACCATGACGTTAGTATCAAATTATCCTTGTGATCTTCATACATCTTTCCCACTACCTGCTGCTCAGATTCCAGCACAGATATAGCATGCAGTGTTTCTGCAGGTTGCTAAGGTTGGAAATTGACTTTCTACAAGTAATCACAGTTCCAAAATTGCGTGATGTTTTGAGAGAGCACAGAATTTTTTTTTAATAATGAATATTTGTAAGACAATACAGTATTTCAAAAGAGAAGTTGTTTTGTCACACCTGAAATACTGTGAAGTATGAAGAAAACTGGCCCTGGCTTTTGGAAGAAATTTTTGTTTTATTAAATATTTTAGGTTTCAAGATCAGAGGGGAGTCCTAATGCAAAATGAAGAGGTGACTTCAAAATAGTGTAGTAGGAAGGAGGTGCTTTCTAGTCTTTTGATTATGGTGCTGATCTGAATAGAAACACCCAAATCTATTTTGACGTGATGATTGGAAACAAAGCTAACATGGTTTCCAGAAACGTCAATCATACTCGATGAAAATTCATTTCCCTCTGTCATAAAATTG
Source organism: Sula dactylatra (assembly GCA_013389905.1). Classification (NCBI taxonomy): domain Eukaryota; kingdom Metazoa; phylum Chordata; class Aves; order Suliformes; family Sulidae; genus Sula; species Sula dactylatra. Next base: position 1,956,846 of record WEKW01021910.1, on the reverse strand, counting down.
TACCACCCTCTGAAATTAAAACCTTATTTTTTTCCCTTTGCTTTGCTGGTGTGTCAGATAGAAGCACACGTTTAGTTGAATTTCAAGCAATCTTTGTCTCTTTCAGTATTCAGTTTGAATTTCTATAGTATTAAGGTGCTCTGACAGTTTTGCAGTAAATCCTCATTGTAAATATGCATGCTAAGGAGTCTCAGCATGCACAGCTAGAGTCATTACTCGCGTAGCATATTTGTTTCCTGTTTTTTTAACCTACTCTGATTCAAATGTAACTCTGTTCTTCTTGCTGTTTAACTTGATTTCAAACAGTTTGAATAATATAGCTGAAGGCGCCTGATGTAACACGGAGTTGAAACCATGTCTGGAATTTGTTAGAGGAAAACCCAGCTCAGTGCCTGCTCTTTAAAGGCGAAAAGTAGAGTACTTTTTAAAAGTTTGCATAAGTTTGCTGTAATCTCAGGTTAAGTAAAAGATGAGTAATTTTGAAGCAAGCTAGCAGCCCTGGTGAAGGGTTCACCTCTGGCAGGGTGATGTACCTGTTGGTGTTCCTCAGCCTTCACGCTCCTGCGGCACTTCTGGGCTGCTGTAAGCGACACCGATGTGGGAAACATGGATAGTGGCGTGTTTACACATAGCCAGATTCTGGTTAAAACCATGGATCAAAAATAATGGGGTCTTGAGATGGGCTTTTGTTGAGGAGACACAATCCTGGAGAAAAGATGCAAAATAAAGTGGGCTGGATCCGGTGCTGTGCACCGAAGAGAGGGTCACGCTGAGAAGTGAGGTTTGTGGGAAAACCCAACAATGGTGACAGGAGAAGGGCAGACTTGAATTCTGTCTGCCATAGTATTGCTGAGGAGGGGAGGATAATCTTTAAAGGGTTTTCTGATATGAGCAGCTAAGAAAAGAGTTTTTATAACAAATGGCGCCTTCTGCAGTTCCTTAGGAATGATGGGTTAAGTTCTTCATGTGCAAACAGCACCATGTACAAATCCATGATAAGAAATGCTCTATTCTTGCTCCCACCAAGCTGTACACCTTCTACTTCAATATTTTGCTTTATTGGATTTGTGCTGGTGATGGACACTGTAAAATGCATTTTCCTCATTCCCCAGCAAGAGATTTCTTTCCTTCAATAACTTGTGTTATTCTTTCAGTTTTATTGAAGCTTTTCTTTAAATGTTTTGAATTTATTTGTTCCTTAGCATGTTCTCCTCCCAGGACAAGATGTATGACTGGTAGGCACTAGCTAGATTACTCAATCCATTTTCCTATATGCAGTGAAGGTTGAAAGGAATAAAGAAATTATTCTCCAAGTTTTCCCCATCTTGTGCTGTGAGGGGAGATCTGGTTTTTTGTGTAGCAGGGTGGTCATCAATATTTTCAGTACTCAAGACTTGAGTGACAATAATAGCACTCTTTTTCTAATGATTAATTTTCTCATGTAGTGCTTATTTAAAAAAAAAAGAAAACAGTTCTTTTTCCAGACAGAATCAAACTATAAACAGAATAGCTGTGCTTTTGCACAGGTCAGGTGGATGCCAAATAAGGTGGCATTGAAATAACAAAGTGCTTTAAAAGAAGTGAGTGCAGCTCCCAGTGAGAGAAGAGCACAGTGAGGAGGAGAAATTGGTTGGGAGCATCTAGAAAAATCTGAACATACAAACAATTGGATGCAGTAATGTTCCTAAAGAATTGCTTATCAGCTTGGTGAGTTCTGGTGTTTTGTTCAGACAAGCTGTAAGTTGGAGAGGGAAATTGGGATGTTAGGGACAAGTAAATTTGCAAATCCTGTGACTGTCAGAATAATAATGGGACAGGTACCTGAGTCTGTCTCTGAAGTACTTGAATAGACCCTTTCCAGGTCCTGTCTCAGCTCATAAAAAGGCACGGAGGGTTTCTCTGCTTGGTGTTGGGCAAGGGAAACGCAAATGGGATTTTTAAAGGCACGTGTAGAAGACTCCCACTTTGTAATTTCTGGTGACCATTTATGGCTTTGAAATTTTTTGTCTCAAATCAGTAATTGCAAGATAATAAGTCTGATGCCATGAGCCAGACCCTGAATGGCTCCAGTAGCATGGCTCCATTGAATTCAAGGACTGCAGCAGCTTTTCTGCCATTCTTGGATGCAGAGGAACATTGAACGATTGTCTTAGTCCTCCACAGTATTTCAAAGGTTAATTCTTTTGAAAGTACTAGAGTGTTTAATGTTTGCTGACATTTAATTGAAACAAAGCCTGTGAAATGGAAAAGGAAGATAACGGGAGATTTCCTTAATCAGAATGCGTCTAGGTTGGGGAGAACTTAATTTCTATATTGGAAGTTGCAACTCTGACCCTAGAGCTGAGTTAAGCTTTGCTTCTTATTTATATTGGAATGAATCAGTTTCTAATTCTGTGGATTTTCAACCTGATACTTTTCAGGTGAAGGGGTTTTTTGGTTTGGTTTGGGTCTTTTGGGTGTTTGGTTTTGGTTTGTTTGTTTTAAAAAGAATGAGCAATTCCAGGGGAATATTTCACTATAATTTTTTTCATGACTTGTTCTGCTTCCCTAATGTTACTCTAAATATAGTTCCTACGCATTTGTAAATAAACACATTTTCTCCTGCAAGATGTCCCTATTACTGCTCAAATGTCTCGATATAAATTTTGATACATGTTGCACTCAAGTCAAAAAGCGTCATAAATATTTTTTCTCTCAACAATTACCAAAGGTTGCTCAAAGAGCAAAGGCATTATTTAATGTTTTAGAACCATTCAAGAGAAAGTGCAGTTGTTGCTTTTGAAATTGTCTGATGCTGCCTTTGCCTCCAGCCAAACAAAAAAGGGTTTAGTTTTCCTCGCAGAAGGGTGCTCTCATCAGCTGTTACTACTTCATTGTTGACATTGTACCTGCATATTACTCTTAGTTCAAGGATCATAAACTTCGTCAGGCTGATTACTCACCAATTAATCTCAAATGGATTTCACTGTCTAATCTAGTTACTGGTATTTCTGTCGTACACTGCTGTGTACCTCTTGTAAGACTTTCAGCAACCTTGGTACTGGCGATGTAAGCCCTTGATGTGGAGGGAGCTCTGCATGGCATTTTTAAATGTCATAAATGACACAGGGTTGTTTCAGCCTGGACTGTCTTTTGTCTCTGTGGCTGTCCTAGTTATAGACTAGTCCTAGTCTAGCTGTTGGCTCGTCCGAGTTGTTAAATATTGCTCATACACATGTTATTGGGCAATAGCTTTCTGTGCTGTCAGTCACTAATTTCTGTTGTTACCAAAAAAAAGGAAGGAAAAAAAAAAGAAACAACCTCTTACCCTAATTAATGAAATTCTGAGGCATGCCAGGTTGCCTCAGTGGAAGATCCAGGTAACAGCAGTAGAACTGCAAATATTTATTGTTGTAGAGGACGAGAATATTTTAAGTACAACTTCAGAACTAATAGGTGAACAACTAGCATTAGGGTGCAGCAGCGATTAGCCCCATTTACAGGGTTCTCTGGTTACTGGTACTTCATGCAAACTGCTCTGAGAAGCTCACCACAATTGGAAATCAAGGAGAATTATCCTTTCTGCTTTTTTTAATGAAAAATACATTAACTTGTGTTTCCATCTTCACTTAAGTTCTCCTTCTGCTTGCTAGAGCAAATCTGTAGCTAAGCCATTGGTCAATTTTTCTTCAATTAATATCTTTAATTACATTGTAATGTCATCCTTGTCAATCAGGAGCCTGTCAGTCGGGTTGAGTTCTCTTTAACAACCAGTATGTCAGGATTTTTTTTTCTTCACATGCCACAAGATGCTTATGAAGAGGAAAAAAAAAAACAAAACTTTAAAAATTTTAACTACTTTCCTGTACAGGTATTGAAGCATCATGTGGTGGCCACACAGGCTGCCGTGCCTGCGCAGTGCTGCAGTTTGCGAGTTAGGTATGAAAGAGTCCCTCTTGTTCGATACTTTGCTAAGTCCAGCTGCACGTTGCAGTTATCTGAGGGTAGATGGGAATACTATACAATCATTATTTTCCTTTGAACAAAACTCCTTTGACTGTTAAATCAAAGCTTTCTCTAGTTGGTTGCCTGCCAGTCTCGTGCGCCAGCAAATATTTTGGATCGAGTTATTCCATCACTGAGTTTGGGTCCATCCTGCCGTGTTCTGGCCATGCGCTCCTCCCTGTCCCCTCGGAACCTGCCTGCGCCTCCCCGTGCTGACGCCCCTCAAATTCCCAGCGTCAACTGGCCCTGGCTGCCAGGTTGTCCGATACATAACTGGAGCCAAGTAAAACTTGCGACGATTGTCAGAAACGGGCTGTTCCATCTTCGGATTTGAGACAGGTCGTTTGTGTACCACGCGGGTCTGTTCCCAGCTGTCCCAGTGCTGGTGAAGGATCCGAGGGCTGTCTAGGCCAGCGCTGTGGAGAGGCTTAAGCTTTCACCAAACTACTTCCCGTTTGTGACTTGGAGTCTGATCCTGAGACTGGCTGGCTGCGCTGCCTAAACGTGCTTGGCGGAAGGCTCAGGAGCAGTGAGATCTCAGCTCTTTGAATAATTTAAAAGGCAGCTCATCTATTTGTTTAGAGACCCCTCATACTAGGTTCAAACTTGCTTGTCTCCTTGGTACAGTAACAGTTGGATGGCTTAATGAATTATTCATGTCACTTTGTGTAGGGTCTTGATTTTCTTTTGAAGGTTATCAATACAATTAGCGCTGCCAATTGGTACTGCTTAGCTTAGGAGCTGTGATGAGGCAAGAGCCTAAAATACATCTAGAAATTACAAAAGTACATTTTCACACACTATTGTCATAAAAATATATTCAGATTCAGGTTAAAAAAGAGAAAACTGAGATAGTGATACACTATATAGCAACACATGGTTTCATAAAGAATTCCTGGAATTATATTACGCAAGTGCGTCACCGCTGTGAGCAGCTATGTTTCAGCAATACGTTTATTCTTGTTGCTGAAGACATCAGGCCCTTAGTAAAAACCAAATACAGCGAAAAATGCCATATGAGTTGTCCCCCCAAATACCTCATGCTGTCTGTGCTCCCTTCCTAGCCATTTGGAATTTTATTTGATATTCAGCGAAAGCTGAAGGGTTTTAGCTTAGCTCAATTTAGCTGGTAGGAGGTGTTTAAGCTCGATAGCCGGGTGCTAAGCTCTGACAGTGGGGGCAACGCGCTGACCATCAGTCGCTCAGTCGCGTGTGCAGGAGGACTTCCACTGGAGAGAGCTGGGTGCGTAAACGTGCTTTGGGAGGCAGGGAGCCTTGTGAGACATCAGCCTGCTTAGTATGGCTGTTCCCGCATGTCAGACTAATAGAATAAGAAAAGGTGGCAGAAAAATAATTGCATTCGCTTTACTAATGAAAGAGCACTTGAAGTCGCCAGTAGTTTTACTGGCTTAATTACTTTGCAATGGCAATATTCAGTGCCTTTGATTCGAGCTTTGTAATAGCAGTTCCATGGACGTCTTAGTTCCTGGGTGAACCAGGCAATCTTTGTGCAATTACATTTGAAATGTATTTAAGTGCATAAGGAAAAGTACAGGAAAAAAAAAGAGGGAGGTGAAGTGATTCGTGAGCAGGATGGGTGTGCTGGCGGGGAGGGGGGCCCGAAGGAGGCCACACCTGTGTTTTCTGCTCCTGCTTGATCCTCTTGTGGTTTCAGTCCTGTGGTGGCTTCAGCACCTTGACGTCTTCTGAAAATGTATCTATTTATTTAGCATTAAATTTTATGTAGAAATAAAATCCCACTTGGGTGAATGGAAGAAAATGAAAGAAAAAAAATAATTTTGGCAACGTTTTTAAACTTTGTTGTTTCACACCCCTTCTATATAGTTTGTAAAAGGTGGTCATGAAACTCCTGTTCTTGTGTCTTGGCCGAATTCTCTGAATTCAAAGCTAAAACCCAAGGTGTATGTTCAGCTTAACAAATAGTTTTGCCTATGCTAGTTTTACAGTTGTATGTAGAAAAATGAATTTAAACGAAGAACAAAAATTGTAAAAGGCTGTATAGTCTTAGTGGTTGGAAGTTTGCTCCAGTGGGCTCAGGGGTGCTGTCTCTGCTTGTCCTTCAGACGTTGTCTCTGCTGCTGGAGAGGAGTGTCAGGAGAAAGACGTCTTCTCTCCTTGTGGTGCTACAGGCAGTTGCAGTGGAGAAGCCTGCTCCTGGGACGGGAGGCGCTGGTTGCCCTTCGGCGCTGGGGCGACCTGCTGTTCGGCCCCTTGCGTGAATCCCATCGCAGCGCAGTTTGACAGCCGTATCGCACGGCCTGTCACACCTACCACGCGGTTCAAAAGAGACATGGCTCTCATCTGGAGAAATTTCACTTCTCTGGCAGCTTACCACGGTGGAAGGAGAATCTGTCAGGCGCCACATTAATGTGGTTTAATAACGTTCTTTCTGAGCTTGGCTCGATACCACTTGTAATACGAAAGGCATTTCACGCATTTGAAGCCATATAAATCTGTGTGTGTGTACATAATGCATCTGAAGCTATCAGGTAGGTGATAACGTATGCTCTGCGTTCACGGCTGCAGAGCATTAGCTGACATCTTTTTAACTTGATAGTAAAGTGAATTTGGATTAACCACTAATTCTGAAGTGACTGAAATATTCTTTCTGGTGACAGCACTTTTAGTCTTCTTGGAGTAAAACATTTACTCCAAGCAGCAAGATGCCATGCCAGACAGCACAAGAAGGAAGGTGCAAGAATCTGAGCAATCGCACTGCCGTAAAGCTGTCTTCATGGCTGGTTTTTATTGTTGTAGCTATTATGGCATGTTGCTAGCCCGGTACATTATCTAATTTGCAATAATGATAAATGTATGTGTGACTGTGTATAGGTCAGTACAGTATGTGTTCTGTTTTCTGTGTTCTGGTGTTTGCAAACATGAAAAATTTTTAGGTATAGCAGGCAATAAAATATATAACCCAGAGAGAAGTACACACGATGCAATGCAAACATTTGGGCCAGCAAATTTATAATAAGGATCTGTAGGGTAGGCAAAGACTGATGAATGAATTAACCATCTCACGCTTTTGCATGCAAAATGAACAGAATGTCCTAAGAGACTCTTTCAAAGGCGACAAAAGCAGTTGTGTTTTATGGAGGAAAGTTAATGTTTTCATGTTGCTGGGTTTATCCTCGAGTGGTGTGCATTGTTTAGAGCGGTAACAGCCGTGCTGCATCATATGTAAACAGAGGACATCAGAAATAATTATCATGTTATGCTCAAAAGTTTGTGACACAAGGCCAAATTCAAAATTTCCTTAGATTAGTACTTGTTTGTTGAATCAGGCCCTACATTTTTCCCTGATCATTTTAAAGGCTTCAGTCAATAGAAAAGTAATCATCGTTTTGGAGTAACGTATTAGTAAGGGCCAAGTAGTCATAAATCATCAGAACAGGAATTATATTGACAGTAGACTTTTGAATACTTCCAAAATTCGAATACATATTTTGTGGCAATATAAAAAAAGCATTGCTTTTTAGATGAGTTAGTCCTTGACCCAAAATCTTATTGTCCTTGTTGACCCAAAATCTCAGTGGAGCTTGTGGAATTCTCATTTTCAAATCGAAATTGTTGGGTTTCTTCCCTTTTAGAGCTGCGAGACAATGTGGTGCAGAGCAGCTAGATGTGTTCAGTTACCTTCCACAGAGTAGGTCTGTCTGTCTGCCAAGAATTGAAATGGTTTGCCGTGTCTCGACACACCAAGACCCTGTGTGTCCTGTAATTGATTGCCGAGAGCGGGTAGCGACACCGACAGCTGAGGGTGCCGAGGCGCTGTTTCTCGGTGCTGTGGGGTGTGCCTATGGTCTGTCCTACGCACCAGCAAACCAGCTGAGATGATCTGTGCCAGGGTAAAGCCTGATACTTTTTTATTATTATAAGATCCTGAGTTGCACAGTGTGTCGTACCAGGCTACACCTTTCTGTCTTGTCTGGCTTGTAGTTACATGTTCTCTCTGAAACTGTTTTCTCATAAAGTGGGAAGGCTTTTATTCAGCTGCATTTTGTTAAACTGTGTATAGAACCCAGGTACAACCACGTTCTGTGCGTTTTCAGTTATTTCTTATTTCTTTCTGTGAGTCTCAAGGCCTGTTTGAGAGATCTGTGGTGTGGGATGGTATCATGCCAATAATGAAATGCTGGGGTCAAAATGAAAGGCAGGCATTCCAAAACATTTTTATTTTTAGATCCTCCTTTTCTTAGTCTTGGATGCTGTTTCCCTCTGCCCTCCTTCAGCGTGATTCCTTGCCAAGCCATGTAAGGCAACTTAAAACTGACATCCAACCACAGCTTGAAATGTGCCTTGAAATCTGTTTTAATTTGATATCAGCCATAATAATTTAATTACAGATCCACCCACTAAATTGTCTGTTTTGAATTGTAGCAGCCACATTGTGTATGGAAACAAAAATGTTTGGAGTAGATACCTCACTGATTTCTATCAAGGGCATTTAAGCTTGGAACAAAGTACCGGAGCACTGTGATTGTTTAACCTCTAGCTTGCTAATTATCTATGTTACTTGTAAAATCTGCCAGATTTATCTATAGATGTAAGTCAGCTCTGGCTTAACTGCTTGCTCCTGGGGGATGAGGTGTCTGGTGCATCTTGCACTGAGGAAGCACCTGACAGCAGGATCACGCCTGTACTGCTGGTAAGGAGCATACGGCCAGCAACGGCTGACTGGAGCTTGAGAAATGTCTCATTGCTCTGTGAACAGACTTTTCAAATAATTATTCCCCCATAAATTTGAATTCAGTATGTGTCACACATTTCAGATGGAATTCCATCCTTCAGCGTAGATATATCGAGGCTGTTGTCCGGGAGGAGTCACTGCTGGGGAACGGTGTCTAGGTCGGTATTCAGGCATCTGGTAACAAACAGGAATTATTGCTGTTTAAATTTGCAATTGACAGAAAGACTGATAGAGTAATTATTACATCTTCATCCATATTTAACATGTAGAGAAGGCTAAATCATTTGGTAACCTGAAATCGTTCAGTGATGTGTGTTGTAATACAGCAGGAGGGAGATCAAGGCGTGAAGGCTGTAGCTGAGACCATCTGAAGAACCAGCAGTTGCAGAGGTAGGAGCAGATGAGTCGGTTACTTGAAACTTGTGCGATTCTGTGGCAGAACACCGCTTGGAACCCTCCGACTGACTGAGTCAGTCAGTCAATCCGTCTGTCTGCCATGGGTGCAAACAGCACTTTTTAGTGTGAGAGCAGTGGAATTGCCTTGGGGGAAAACACCTGCAAATAGGCCAAAGCTACTGCATGAACACACCTAAAATACGCAGTACTAGTCAAACAGGACATCTTCTTTTCATTCATTCTGAATTATCTAAAGTCTTCAAGTACGTTCTTGAAGGCCTTTGTATGTTTTAATTAGAATGTCTGAAGAAATACTGTTGTAGAAAATATCATGGCTGACGGCACAAATTTTCTGTAGCTATTGTTGCTCCTACCCGCCTTCTCTTCCGCATTATGGTGTAATGTTTCCTTTCACTTTGCTAACATGCAGATTAAAGGGTAATCCTTAGATTGGGAATGTTTTGTGTCTTCATATTCACAGATGAATAATTTTCAGTTTGGTGATTTCTACTTATGTCTGAATCCTTGAGGTGTGTGATGGATATTTTTTCCAGAATTGTTGGACAGGTGTTCTGATGCAATCCTGCTAACAGAATTTCGTAGTGGTTAGCAGTTAAAGATGGAAAACTGTAAAATCCAAATTAATTCTGTTCTTGTTATCAATGGTATAAATTCACATTTAAGTCAGCGAAGTGACATTATGAAACCTGAGGGATGGGAATATACCTACGTGTGGGCAGGGACCAGACGGCAGCTGGCGTGCTGTGACGTAAGCCAGGGTACCAACGAAAACTTAGTTGTATGTTCAGAAAACTCAAAAGCAAAACATTGTTGAAATGAAACTTCCCTGTAGAAGAGGGGCTGTAGGACTTGGAGAGAGAGCCCATCAGTGGGAAATCAGGGAGGTGCATGTTGCCGCAGCTGGGATGGCCCTTTGCTCTGCGATAACAGCTGATACCAGTTCTAGATCCTTGCCCTCCTCTGGAAGATTTCCCATGCGCTTGGGAACAAAAGGCTGTTTTCTTCTGTCTTTGGCTCTGCCAGAGGCAGCTCCAAAGGAAGATGTTTTCCATTGTTTCGAATGGTAGTTATCAAGAAATAATTTGGCATTTTAATCATTATTTTATGAACAATTCTTCTTATTAAAAGCTCATTGCAAGTCAACAGGCACCATTGTGATTGAAGGCCTAATGTTTTAAAAATTAATTTGGCCGTCACCTGTTGCAGGATTGGACTGAACTGCTCGTATCGGCTGCCTCTGAAGGAGAAGGATGAGGGATAATACTTGTCAGGTGCTTCTCTGTTTCCTTGGCTACAAGATAATTTAAATGCCATCTATTTTATTGGCATTAATGAAAATCTTCTGTGATACGTGTCTTTGCGAGATACGCAGTGATTCCATTTGAATCATGGGCTGTGTTAAAACATTAGCTGTAGGGATGTAGTATTTTGGGTACCAATCTAATCACCTCTCCAAAAGGGTGAAAATAGCTTAGGAAGACAGAAATATTAATAATGTGTATTTCTCTCTATTAAATATCCTCAAATGGCATAGTTTATTGTTGGAATCTTTCCTTCCATGACACTAATATGGCACCAAGAATTTTTTTCCCCAAAAACTCAAGTATGTGTTTCTTAGCAAATGACTGTAATTAGGTCAGAATTTTATAAAAGCCTTTCTGTTTGCATAGAATGGCATGAATTTTGCATTCTTCCATCACATGAAACACAGAGAAGGAGCAAATAATTTATTCATGCAAAACCAACCTGCATGAATCATTTATTTACATCTTCTGGTAATTTCACAAGCTCACTTTTTATGCATCAAGCTGCAAATTAATCATATTTTTCTAGGAGTTGATTTTGTCCAGAAAATAGTAATAATCACATAAATAGCTTCCCCTGTATGGAAGACCATTATACGAACTTGGGCAAAAAGTCTATACAAGGTTTTTTTGTTGCTCTTGTTTGTTTTGTTTTGTTTTGTTTTTTTAATTAAGGAACTATCTGAAAGAGCAGCTGTGAGGGATACAGTTTTCACTGTCTTTAACCTTCAGAAAATATTATTAACAAAGAAGAATTTTGTGTTCAACCCTATCAAGTTAATCCATGAATTCAGAGCAACTCCCCTGAGTTTGTTAGAGTTCTCATCAGTGTAAATAAAACTAAACCTGATGTAAGGGCTTTAATCTGCAAGTGCCTGTAGAAGTAAATGAGAAATGTGCTGATGTTCTTGAGCTGTGCTCCATTTCCAGCATCAAAATTTAATGGAACAAATTCTGCTCATGCTGAGCCCGGTGACAAATGACCCATTGAGTTCTGCAAGTGCAGTATTTGGCACCATTTAAAATGCACTTTTCTGGGTCACTGTGGTTCTGAATTAGATGCTGTTTACTGAAGCACCTTTGGAGATCAGGAATGCTTTTTGTATTTTGTTACTGTTATTGATCTTTTAGTTAGAGCTGAAAGAGGCTGTGGCAGAGTAGGGAACAAGTGCTGCTTGACACTAGGCTGAATGATAACCTACATACTCCCTGGCTACACTGATTCTAATGTTCAGATAAGTACCAAATTTTGACCAACGTTTTACAGACTATTACTTAATGTCTAATGTCATGTTGATCTGTGAAATGTTTAAAAAATGCAACATTAAACAAAAAAGTGGTATACCACTGACATGCTGTATTAAGGAAACATATGGTCATTGATTCCAACATTTGCTTAAAGAGAAAAGTATTCTTTGGAAATATCTCCGGTGTAGTAGCAGTTCTTTAAAATTAGCGAAACCCAACTTTGTTACCATTGCAATTTCCAAAATCAATAAGAGTGTCAGAAAAGCAAGTAACGATTAGGGTTTCGGGCTGTAAAGGGTTACTAACGACTGCTATACTGGCCATCTTCTCCTTTACTTGTTCTTTCCTACGTGACTAGATGGGCAGTTTAATTAAGCTGATATATCAATCAGAAACATTACTTTTCCTAATTCAGTGAAGACTGTTCTGCATGTCAGGAATTAGTTTGCTGTGTAATTATGCGTTAACTAAAGTCTCATTACAACGTTGCCCTTACGTGAGAAGATGAAATCTGCTGCAGAGGTTCCAGGGTGCCAGCCTGGCCTCTCTTCTGAACCAATCCATACCTGAAAGTCTGTGTTTGAAATACACACCGTGATGAGAAGTTAGTCGTGAATAGGGCACTGTGACATTCGAGAGATTTGCTCTTATATCTGCTAGTTGTTTCATAAAGTATTTGCTATGAACTAAAGAATGTAAGTAAGCTATTAATGAGCTGCCCTTAACACTCAGCGAATGTGGGGTCAGTTCTAAGCTTTGCTAGACTTCCTGCGTGAGTAGGGCGGTACATGTGGCCTGAGTATCAGATCGCCATTTGTGAAAGCAGGTTTGGTACTTCTCAGTCTACTCTCCTCTCTTTAAAGCATAAAAAGAGCTGCTCTTCTAGTGAGAAAGAGCTCATCTTGGTGAGAGCCTCCATGTCTGCCAATAACACATTCAGAACCTCACCGGACGCGACACTGAGCAACTTTCTGCAGCTGACCCTGCTTGGAGCAGGAGGGTTGGACTAGGTGGTCTCCAGAGGTCGTCCTCCCTCCCCGTGTCAGTGATGGAATGATGCTGTCAAATAATAACGTGAAAGTGCCCAGTGAAATGACAGAAAGATGCTAGGCTATGCTGTAATTGAGAATTACTCAAGGCTATCCTTTTATCCTGTGCTAAAAGCTTCACAATTGCAGGAAGATTATCTTAATGAAGATGAAAAGTAATTATTGTGCTGCCACTTTTGCCACTATAGTCAAGGGCCTGTCAGGATCTCCATTACAACAAATGTGGTTATAAAGGCTAATCTAACCTTACATGACAGGTATTTGCTTGGAATTAAAATCTGGTAGAGCAGTACAAAGCATTGTTTGTTTAGTATTCTGGTTGACTTTTTTTATTCTAGCGAATGGATAAGCTCTTAAGCCTTTCACTGATATTTTTATATGAACTTATTTCAGGCCACTTAAGTAAAACGCAACCCAGAATAATGGAAATTACAGAAGTTAGTGTTAGATGCTTCATAGCTTGTTTAGAAATAGGTTCTCTTAAAATGGTGTGTATTTATGTCACAAGAGCCACTGCCGTAATTGCAATTACCATACTCTGTTGTCAGCGGTCTAGCAGACAAGCTGCGTGCTAAATATACATGGTGATGAAATACTTTCTTGCTCACAGAGGAGAACATTCCTGGTACGGTGTAACTACAGCGTGGTGCAGAGTTTCCTTCTCCAGTCTGTCAGTTCAAGTGTCTCAATATCTAGGAAGTGTTAAAAAACCCCAACCGTTCAAAATTTATCTTGAAGAAGATAGCTTTTGATCCAAAAAAGAGTTCTGTCCGTAGTGTCCCACCTGATTTTTGTGTGTTTATTAAGGGTTTAGTGCAGCTGACCAACTCATCGCTGGTTTAATCCCTCGATCCTTCGCGAAGGTACTACACCAGATGTACAGGAGGAGAACCTAGGCTGGACGTGCACGCGGGAGGGGAAAGGCTGGGGAGCAGCAGGCGCTCAGTGTGCTCAAACCAGGAGAGCCCAACCTACCTTTCACAACTGTTACATATTTTTAAAAATGTCACGTCCATTGGCCAGATGTGCTCTTTCTTCTCCTTTGTGAAGTGTTATTTTTTAAGAACAATTTAGATTTCAGCCCCCGTTCAATCTGGTTTTTTTCCAAATGTGCACAAAATTAAATAATCTCTTGATGGACTGACACTTGCTAGTCCTAAGGTTTAAAGATTTTTGCACCAATACAAAGATCATGGTGTTTATTACTGAACAGTCCAGTTTTTTTTAAATGCAGACTTATTTTCCTCACCACTGTCAGTTGGCACCAGAGGTTTGCGCACTGAGCTGGAATTTTGGTTCTGGGCGATGAGGAAGGTTTCATGGATGTGGCAGCATTGCTCCACCTGTGTTGCACCCCAGTGTTTTAGCGTTCAGTACTAAGTATTTTTGTTCAGCGCTTTGGCACATGGAGCAGAAGAGAAGAACTATTCTATATATTCTAGAGTTTATCAAGCTTTTCTCATCTCTTTTTAGAGTTAGGACTGAGAACAGCTTCAATAACAACATTTTCAACACTTCCCACTGCTGTTGGGTTCAAGGTGCTAAGCAAAGAGCCTTGGAATGTGAGAGCATCTCCTGGCCAGCTGGGAGCCACAAAATGAGCGGAAGAGAAATGGAAGGGAAGTTGATCGGATCGCATCTCCGTCAGCCTGGAGGAGGGGTCTCCGGGGCATTTTGGGAGGGAGCAACGTGCTTTCTTCTGGAGTGTTGGAACAGCTCCCTGGGCAGGGGACAGGACCACAGGGTCGCAGACTGAAGGTTAGAGAAACGGATTCCTATCTTGGCTTGATATCCTACCTTGCCGTGGGGCCTGTGACAAAGTACTTCACTGCGTTCTGGTGTGGTTCCACAAGTGAAAAATTGCAGTTGTATCCTTTTAGTGGGGTATGGAGAAACCTGCAGTGTTTTCAGGGCTGTTTGCATTCTGAAATGAGGCGAGTGGGTTGGCTTACAGCTCCCTCCCAGCGTGACTGCTTCAGAGTACTAGCAAACATAGATGTTTTCTCAAAAAAAACCCCTAAATAGCAGTGGGGTCTTTTGGGAACAGCTTCTCTTTACTTGCATTGGAGCAGTATGGTCGTGGTCAGCAGGTTCAGCAGGGAGTGGGATGGTGTGCTTGGGGCTGCGAGGCCCACTGGGGGCCTGTCCTCTCTGAAGGGCTTTGCTTCGGGCAGGTAGGGGATGGCGGGAGACAAACGGAACTTTCTTTAACATTCTCCACTAGGTTAATGGCAAAATCTTTTCCTTGCTCTGGTGTCCTGACTGTTAGACCCTTGTACATGGGTAATGCAAACGGTCTGATATTGTTTATGGTGGTTAATTTGATTGGTAACAAAAGCACTTTAAAGTTTATTGGATCTTCACAAGGCCTAGTTTCAAGGGTAATTAAACATCTCATTATATCTGGTAATGCTGATTGCATTTTTAATTTTATTTGTACACTGACATTTGCTCTGGCTAAAAATAGTCTTTATAAATGGTACTGAAAGCGGGAACTAGAGATAGATATGTACAAGCTTGTGAATTGTATGTAAGGGAAGAGCGTGGAGATACCTGTCTCAAACAGAGCTACGTATAGCGATGGGCCTTTCTGTTAATTTCGAAGTGTTGGTGGTTCAAAAAAAAATAAGGGCATTTTAAAATGTAATTAAACTAGTCCAAGCCATATTTAAATCCATCAGTATGCCTTAAACTGACATCAGCAGGCTATTCCTTCTCCTCTGGAAAGGTGGTGGTTGTGTTGATGAAGGCTTTAAAGTTTTAGGTTTTACAAATATGACTAAGGTCTTGCAGTTCTTACAGGTGAGACAATGATTTCTGATTCCCATCTGTATACTTCTGAAGAAGGAAAAAAAGCTGAATTAGTGATGCTTGGTAGATTTGCATTGAAACGGAAAAATTTTTGAAATATATTTAAAAGCTACAAGGACAACATGAAACAGAAGAAAATGCAAGCTTGAAAATAATTTATTTGCTTTCTGAATAATTAAAAAGTCAGCGTGAAGTACATGATAATACATGTCAGTCCTCAGCTTGTTGGCTGTGCTAATTTATTCACTGTATTATAGTTGGCAATTAATATTCCTCTAACAATATGTCGATTAAATATTCTTGCATTTTATTAGTCATTTCTCCTAGTCAGTTTTCCTTGAAGAGAAACATTACAGTGCAATCTTCACAAGTACAGGTAATCCACGTGAGGTTCATATATGAATACTCGCAGTTTGCTCCCTGGGGTGGCTGGTGGAAACAGCTCTTGAAAGGTGAATGCTGATAATTCACGGGGGAAATGGCATACGGCCCGCTGCATCACCCAGTGTGTTCATTTGCAAACATTTCACTTAGGTGCCTGTGCGGACACTTGGGCTTATCCTTTCCACAAATGCTAATACAGCTGCTGGATGCCTTCGATTCGTGGTCTTGTGTCTGTGTTTGCCAGTGAGTCTTGATGAGTCTGTTCTTGCTTTTGGAGGAGTTATCCCCTCTTTTAACATATCCAGACATGAGACATTTTCAGATGACACAGATATGTCTTCTAATACGTGTTTTGTAGATCACCGTTAAGCTCTGCTGATACCTAGGGGCAAATTAAAGCTTCTGATAAGTGGGGAAATTTTTTCTCCAAAGTCACCAACAATGAATTGGAAAATGAGAGCTGAAGTGGGTTTCTTAATAAGGCAGCCTGTTGAAGTAACAGTAGGGTGGTTTTAATGATAGCTTTTGTGCCTTGACTTGCAAAATGTTTCATCAATTGCCAGAAATATTCCTGAAGATGTTCCCGTTAGATTAAGAATGTGGCTTGAAGTTGTATCGGCGGCATACATGCTCTCAACCTCTCTCGAAAGAAAATAGCACGATTTCTGACTCCTATCATCCTCAGTGACCTTTGATTGTTGCAGCGGCAGTGCAAGAGGTATGCGTGGTTTCGCTTTGGCATAGTTCAACCTTTTGCATATATCAGGCGCTCAGTTTAATAGCTTTATCTCAGCAACATCTTGAAAGTATAATGAAAAATGACTTTTCTCTTGTTGCTGTTTGATAGCTTTGAAGCTTGCATTTTGAAGCTGTGTTGAATGTAATAGACTTTTCACTGGATAAACCTTAAGACAGGTCGTTCTTTCTCTGGGAAACGTAATTGTACTGGTTTGCATTAGTGCTGAGAGGTCCTGGCAGTCAATGTCCCCCTCTTCTGAAGTGATGGAGTGAAAGGTGGTTTCATGGGAGCATGGGAGTAATCTTAATTGACATAAATCATTTGAAGTCCTGTCAACAGAATATTAGTCCTAATCTGCTTTTTGTGTTTCGTTTAAGGATTTCTATTTCTTTTTAAGGATTAATGCAAATCACACATTATTACAGATTTTGTAGGTGGAGGCTAGTCCTTTTGGTACATTAAGCAGCGTCAGATTTGCTCTTTCGCATAATCCTTAGGCTGCCATCTATGAAACTATGTGAAACAGATTTAGGCAACACATTCAAGTAAGTTTCAAAGTTCTTGCTCAACCAATTTCTAAAACACAGTGTATTTCAATTGTCACTGCAAGCATGGTTCTCAATGGTAAGTCTCACTAATCTTCTTAAATAACCTAATACTTAATATGATTGTGTATAAGAAAACCAGGAAAGTCATCAGCAATTAAATAAGCTGAAATACGTCAAATAAGCTTTGTCCATAGAAGTCAATTAAAACGTCACTAGGAGAAAGAAAAATGCCACGCTGGGAGTTTTATTGTCTCAGCAAATCTAGTATTAGAAACATGAGCAATTGATCTGCTATCAAACATGTCCAAAATGGCAGTTACAATGATTGAAACACAGATGAGTTAAATACGTTTTAGCCTAGTAATTAACTGTAACTTCTTAACACCAAATCTAAATAATGGAGCTTGTCAAGGCTGTGACAGTGTCACCAGCGGAACCAGGCAGCTCTCGCAGGTTTTGTGGGGTTATGACAAGATTTCTGGGGAGCCTGTTAAAAATGGGGCATCTTAGATGTTCAGTATCTCACGGTCTTGTGTACAGGATAAACTACACCCTTGAATAGTCCCTGGGTATGTCCATCGCTAACACTCATTTTTATAGCTGTAACTCTGAAGCTGATGTGGACTTCAAAAAAAATAAATTAAAAGTACTTTTTCTCCAATTCCGAAAACTGTGTTAATATTAAATAGCAATTAAAAATCTTTATATGTATGCAGAGGAACATCATGAACATGTTTAAAGAACAAAAAAAAAATCATCAAAAAAAGGACAGTGTACTTTGTATCAACAAGCTTGTTCAGTTAAGGAACGAGGTCTCTAGGCTTTGTGCCAAGGCATACAGCATCGGGTTTATTTTTGCAGTAATTCAACCCAAAATCCTAATTTTGCATCTTGGGCCTTGTGATTCACGGTAACACTGCTGCTTTTCAACATGTTCTTTTTCTAATGGGAAACACGCTGTCTGGTGACAAGGTCCTTTCACAGTTTGTTCCTTAAGCCAACTAATGAAGAGGGAAGTACATCATACATGTTCCTTAAGAAATAGTCCCTATTCCTTTTATGGAAATTTAGAATACATGTAAGTACATAAAGATGTATGTGTGTCTGATAGGATAGTGTTTAAGGCTTTGATCTCGCAGCTAATTTATGGGGAACCAGTGGAATGATACGTAACAAAAGGCCTGATTGTTTTAATTGCTTTGCAGCGGTGACGCCTTGAGCTAGGGCCAGATAAATTCTGTTTCCTTCCAGTGTGTATGAACTGTAGCAGTCACAGCGCGCTGCTTTCTTGCTGTTAGAGAGGCAATTCTGCTTTTATTTCAAGGTTGCAAACACACACTTAAGTACGTTACTTACTAGGGGTCTTAAGTTGTATCCAAATGCGTGAACTGAGCCTTACACCTGCATGTATTACCTAACTGTTCAGACTTTGGTCATCAAATTTATTGCACGTGATACCTAAAAAACTAATGTGCAACTGCTTTGTATTGTTCACTAGAGAAAAAGTAGTCGTGTTCAGGGAGGATTTTTGAAGAAATGGAGACATTATGCTGCATTGGTACTAATTTCTTGAGCCACAATTTGTAGCATGTTAGTGTGAGGGTAGAATTTAGGAAAGGAAGAATGTAAGTGCTCTGTAAAACCAGTTAAGACTAATTTCTTACTCTGAATTGGAATAAAGTACTTAATACTATATAAATATTTCTAACTAAATGAAAGATTTTATGGACCATTAAAAATTTATAGCACATCAACTGCCTTAAAAATGCATTTCCTTTCTTTCTACTCCTGTGCATTTTAGTCAGTCAGCGTGTCATTGACTGTGACTGGTTTATTACGGCCCTGTTATTTGTGAGCAGTCATTACAAATGCCCTTAAGTTTAATGCATTTGTGGTGGTTGCCGTGTGATGGCTGTTTTACTCTGTAAAGAGACTATAAATTATGTATGGAGAATTTATGAATTAATCTATAGTGTATATCTCATACTCATAAATATTGCACAGTACCTTGCAGCCTCTTTATAACTTGCTGGTGGACATCTTTAAGCACAAGGTTTTTCATGCTGTTCTCTTGTATCAGAAATAAGTAGTTTTGATTTTCTGCAGTACTATTTTCGTTCATCATTCAGTATTGCACTTTGCAATGTGCAGAGCAAAATTGTCAAATGTGTATAATGGAGCAACGGATGTGCCTTGCCTCACCTTTCTGTTTTGGAAGGGAGATAAATCATGAGTTTCATACCTGTGGAGCTATTTTTTCTTTCAGCTGGGTCCTCTGAATAATATACATTTTCCCCAGGCAGCTAATTATGGGGTGAGATTAATAAGGTAGCAGATTGTAACCACAACTGAAGATCTCAGTAACTAGCTCTTAAAACACTCGACATGTCTGTTGAGTGCAGTGCTAAAACCTTCTGTTCACTGAGAATAAGACTTGGATGCAGTGGTGTTCGTGAAGGAGTATTACAGGTAGGTTGGTGATACGTCAAAAAAACCCCCACACGCCAGTGTTTAGCTAGCCTCTGCATCAATTAATTTTCTCTTCAGTTAATTGGGCTATAAGATAGTTGTAGACTGTAACCTTCTAGGAAGCAATTTAGGAGAAATTAGTGATCTCCAGAAGCAATTTCCATGCAACATTCAATGCAATATCTGCTGTGATAACGCCCTGTGTAAGTTACACATCTGCTGTGGTTTATAATCGTTGCTGAGGTGCAAGTCGGTAGCTGGGCTGGAAACTGTTGTTATTCAAATGCCCTGGAATAAAACAGCAAGAAAATACTTTCCCTGTGATGTTTTCAGGTTTGTGTGACATGATGCTGGTCCTGCTGTCTGTTCCGTTGCAGAGCCGAGGCTCGGCTCCGGAGGTAGTACTGGCAGTGATTTGGTGATCGGTACCTCGCACTCAGCACCTTCTGCTGCAGCAAGTTGAGGCTTAGAGAGCTGGGCAAGTAGGTGCGACGCCTTCCTTCACACAGGCAAGAAACTGAGGCAGAAGAATTGCAAGAGCTTTGTGAAAATTTGTGGAAGAGCGAAGAATAGAATTTTAGTTTCTTGACACCTAGCCCTGTGCTTTGGCTAAAAGGTGAAGCTTCCACTCAGAATATTGCAATTCGCAAGCTCCACCATTGAGGTTTTTTAGTAAGACTTCCTTCTCATACACCTTCAGTAAGACTCTTAATTAGAGGAAAATATTTGAATAAATATGCTCATAGAAATACATTCTAGTCAAAACTGAAGGAAAATATCGGAATAATCCACTTTCTTGTCATTTGTGGTGTTCAGTCCCTTCATGAATCATTTTGGTGTTGCATCTTGGAAATGCCTTGCTAGTCCCTTTCTGTGCTTATCCTTCTCCATCTGACAGACATCAGTATTCCCCCCCACCCCCCATCTGTTCAGGATCACAGCTCACCACAGCATTGCATTCTGTACTCGTGTATGACTACAGCCACTGATGGTGGTAACAGCCACCTCAGGTACTGTAGTGGGGAGTACCATGACATTGCCCATGAATAAGCCCAGTTCTGTGGGTGAGACTGGTAGTTGTTCTGTGTTCTTCTTTCTGCTCCAAAGGTTGACTCTATGAAGGCAGCAGTGAAAAGTACATGGTTTACTATAGAATTGTGTGTTAACGGTGGTGCTTTGTGGTGATTTTATTTTCTGATGAATTATTATTAGAAAAATAGTGGGTAGACCTCAATTCACTTTCTTTGCTGCAAATACAGTAACTCTGTGGGTAGCTTCTGTGACTTCATAGAATCATTAAGGTTGGAAAAGACCTCTAAGCTCATCAAGTCCAACTGTCATTCACTTGTCAATGACAGCATGAATGACATCAATTCATGCTCATGTCTGAGAGTAAAATCCAAACTATATTTAGATATATGCAAAGGAAATTATTTATCCCGTGTGAAAGTGTTGCATAGTGAGGTATGTCAGAAAAAATAACTGATGTGGGGAATGTGGAAACAGCAAATATTTGAAATAAAGCTAGAAGGGACATGAGATACTCTCTGGCTTTTGCTGGGTGGGCACGATCTGCCAAGATGGAAACTAGGACCAAAGGTACGTGGCTCTGCAAGAACATTTTACCTTGTTTGCTTATTCATCTCAGCACCGGTACAAAAAATGAGCGATTTGGTGATATTCCCGTGATGGATGGTTAGAGCTCATCAGATGTGTTTCTCATGCTCCGTCTCTTCCTGACAACCTGTGTTTTCCTATCTATTTCTTTTGTTGGCTATGTAATCTCCAGCTTTGTGGGGCTTTCCCAGTTCTTCATACTCCAGAGTTTGTCATCAGTCTGACAGTTCTTAGTTAGAAGATATTTCCTTTACCCTGTGTAGCAAAAATGCCGCACACTCTGCAGGGCAGCTGCTGTGCCAGTCAGTCCGTGGAGTGGGAGCAGAGCTCTGCAGGGAGGCTGCTGGGGAGTTGTGCCTGCAGGAGGCAGGACAGGTCACCCCAGCGTCCAGCAAGTGCAGGAGCTCTCCTGTGTGTCCGTATGAGAAACAGGAGGCCATGAAGCATGCTTTTTTGGGGGAGCCGTATACACGAGAACCGTAACGTGGCTGTCACCGTACTCTTCCCATCATCACAGTAATGTACAAAATCCCTCCAGGGATGCATGTTGGGCTAAGTGTGTTGATGCATGCTAGGTTACGTATTCATGAGTATCACTGTAAAGATTTATCATAGCCTTGACTTACTCAGAAAGTTAGTTGTTGAAAATGGAGCAATTAGTATACCCTTGTTTTGGGGTTTTTTTTTGGCTTGGGGTGGGTTTTTTTGGTGGTTTGTTTTGGTTTGGTTTTTTTTCAGCACTGGTAACAAAGCCTCTTAGAGGGTTGTGGTTTGCTGATGGTGTTAGCAATGACTCTGTATTCAAGCCCATATACTTCCAGTATAGAATCTCTCGAACACATAGAATGGTAGGGTTTTCTTCTGGTAGACAGTATAATCTTTTGAATTTGGGACTTCTTTAGATCAAGCTCCTCATTCTGCAGTAACGCCTTGAATAGAGTGATTGTTCTTCATACTCTTTTCAATTCCAACTGTAAAATTGATCTTTAAGTAGTGCTTTTCTCAGTGTGGTGAATTAACCATTAGTGCATAATGGAGGAAAACGCTTCCTGAAATACAGGGATTTTTTTTTTTTAATGGCCATTAAGCAGGAAAAGAAAGTGCAAAAGGCAATTTTTGTCCCTTGGGGATGGATCTTCAGTTCTGTTCAAGATGATGGCTTTTGGTGTAGGACCTAAGCCTATTGTCAGGAGACCCTGTTATTCCAGCTATGCAAATAAACTGTGAGGTGCCTTTGTGGGATTTGCGCTGGGACTCGAGTAAACTTTCATATAAACATAACTGAGGCAAATTTGTCTATTTTGCTTTCAGCTTACTAAACAAATCCTTTGGTTGTTTGCAGAAAGCAGTAATTTTGCTTCCAGCATGTCTGTTTACTACGAAATAATAAACATTTCTGGGTAGATTTATCTTGCCATACAATTCTCCAGGTGCCCATTTTTTCATAAATTGGGATCTTCTGATATCGTTACTTAATTTCTAAAATCTTTCTGTTTATGTATCCTGAAAAATAAATGCCTATCTACAAGTTCTGCAATGGACAGATTTAATCACCAGTGAAAAGTGGTAAGAATGGCAAATCAGTGCTTGCTTTAACCCGTCTCAGGGGCGGGGGCTGCGTGCATCCAAGACAGTTTCCCTGAAAGCCATTAAATCTGTTGGTGTGCACAGGTGAACGTACCCATACCAGACCCGAAGGAGTGCTGTTAGAAGGCAATACAGGGCAGTCGGTCTTCGTGCCGCAGAACAAATGGAGCAGCAGTGAATGACAGAGAGGAGTGAGGGTCCGTTTTCAGCTCTCTGCTTACCAGGCTTTTGGGGGAAGAATAGCTGGATAAATGCGTAACCTCAAGCTAAAACATGGTTTTCCATTAATTCCTTCTATTGAGATTTAAACTAGATTTCCAACCTGCAAGATAAAATCCATTTCAGCTTTTTTTTTAAACTTTAAATAAATACTCTAAAAATTGAATGTCTCCTTAGAGACCCACGGAGAATAAAAATCAGCAGTTCATTTTCAAATAATGTGTTAGCTTCTTACTGCTTCTAATTGAACTATAGCTATTTTCCAGAGTACAAGTCATAACAGAGCCATCAACGCCAGGTATTGATATTAGAGAGAGGTTAAAATGGTAGAGCAGAAAGTACAGATTGGACAGAGAGCGTGAACCTAGACTTCTATCTTGAGGCTAAGAATTTTCAGGAATTCTTCCACTGTTAGAAAAAGCTGGGGTATTAAAAGGGTCCATACGTACTGTGTGAGAATTTATCTACTGGGATTAGTGCATGTAACTTGGGACATCAGCCAATACTGTGTGTTTGGAAATCAGTCTGTTGTTGGTCTACGAGAAGAATGACTGCTCAACCCTGAAATGATGTTTGATGAATTTCAAAGCATGTTGAGTAAAGAAAGCAGAACACCTTTGCATGATAAGCGTTTTAGATCTGCCCTTTCCATCATGATTTCATTGGCATCTTCAGAAGACAATCTTAGAGGAAAAAACTTTCAACAAGGTGCAGTCCAGAAAGAGAATAAGTAGTTTGTTCTTGTTACACGCTTGCTCCTTTGGTCTCCCTGTTGCCCTGCAGCTGGAGAAAGCTTGAAGGTTAGAATTAAAAAAACAGGTGCATGTTGAGGGAATCGGACTTGGGAAAATAGCGAATAGGATGTTCTCAGGGTCTTCCCTGACCCCAGACTGAAGCAAAAGAAGCAATAAAGCACAATTAAATCATGTATTGATTTGTGTATCAGAGAGGACTTTTGTCTTGAGCTACAAGCATGATTTCGGACTCATTTCTCTTGTAATTCAACAGAGACCAAGAGAGATGTTTTTATGAAGTTGTGGTGTTCTGTTGTTAATGCAGTCATACTTTTAAAATGTTATTTCATTAAATGGCACTTTGACTTTTAATAATAATGACATGAATAATTTAAAAAGAGAGTATTTCTCCTTTTCAGGGAATATGAAGGAGAGGTTATTCATGTTCTAGGCTTTTGTTAAAACAGGGTGAATTACTGCGTGGATGGCAAATTCCAGACAGCCTGGAAGGCTGAAGGTCTTTCTGCATTTGTAGAACAAATGCATCAATGCAGAGGGGTTCGAGCATCCCCACGAGGTCCTGTCAGTGTCCCCAGGGGGGTCGCAGAGGAAAGCGAGTCAGTCTCTAGCGTGTCTACTGAGAGGCAGCGGGAGCCGCCCGCAGTGCCGGTGAGATGGGGGTGCTCACCAAATGGGCTAAGCCCATCCTTTAATTTCACAGATGACAAGAGATACGAAACTGCAAATTTTCATTTAGCCCTAATACAAAGCAATATGGAGCTTAAACTATTTCCCTGTCGAATTAACCAGCTCTTAGATCATCCATCACCAAGTGCTTGCTTTTAATAGCAGCGGTAGTTGATCAACTGCCAAACAACTTGGGAAGAAAATGAACTGCCTGAGCTGCAAGAACTCCTTCTGGAGGTGAAACCTAATACCAGCTTGGTGCCAATTCCGGTGATGAAATCAGAAGACTTCCGCTGGCCTCAGTGCATTTTGTGTTGGGATATGGTATCTGGAGATGTTACAGGAAGGAATAGCATTGGGGGGTGATTCCTGGCCGTGCTCCTGTGCGTGATTAGTAATGGTGGTGGCTGCAAAACTGGAAACCCAGCCTCCGGTGGAACTGTGTTTTGCTCTTCTGTGAATGGTAGTTAATGGCCAGTCTTACTACTCATTGTCTTGGGGTAATGCCACGTAGCGCTGAGTCCTCAGGGTCCTGACTCCTGCGTGAACGCTGCAGCTGCACTAAAGCCAGATGTGGTGTTGGAAATGCATCGACCTACTCTGTGCTTCCCAGAGGCTGATAACATTGTAAGAGAGCTGGACATAAGGTAACTCCTTTTTCTTCTGATAAAGGTTTTGAAAAAGGTTATCTTATTGTAGAGAGATTTATACTGTAGTGCTGAGAAAGAGGCAGTGTTAAGTTTAATCGTGTTTCCCCAATTATGCAGAAATTTACATCTTTCCTTGCTGCAAGACCGTTGTGAAGCTGGTGTTGGTCTGATGATCATCTCTGAGTCACGGTCACCTTTTCTGAGGGCAGTGATGCATCACTGATGTTATTCAAGTCACTGCAACAGAAGATGAGAGAATTACCCCGTTCAATATCAGAGCGCTGATAATAATTTAGAGACATGTAGGGTGCTTGAATGAGGGCCTGGGGCTGGGAGGTAAAAGTTTTTTCACAGTCAGAATATCTAAAGGGATACAATTTTCCTAGCTTTGAAGTTGTTTCATCCCATAGTGTCTTGCCATGCAAGAGGGAGGAATACAAGGTGAGGCGTGGAGATTGACGGGCTTTCCGTTGCTGCAGATGAAAGCCTTCAAAGTTGACGTACTGTTTGGCAGCATCAGTGATGTTTCTTATCCACAGCACATTCATTTAATGAAGCCTACACATCTCTTCTTTTTGAACGTGAGAGTTTGGACAAATTCAGCCCAATCCATCTTTGGCGTTAGACGATGAATTCCCAGATGATAAAAGTTTTTCAGAATGAAACCATGGTTTCCTTGGCCTAGATCCAACCAGTAACACAGGCAGGTGGTGGATGGCTGTCCGTGAATGAAAGGCCCCGATGAAGAGCAGGCCGATGGATCAGGCTTCCCTGCGGCGTGACGTGCCCCAGGTAACTGCTGAGCTGCAGCTTCCAGCCTGCCCGGTCCTCCCCGATGAGAAAGACCCTGCCGGGAGGGAGGGAGCGCGTCCCTCCCGTGCCCTGCCGCAGCGCAGACCTCAGCCACCCAGGCCCTGTATTTGGCCCTGCCGTTCTGCAACACGCACAGCTCCTGCTCGGCAGCTCCGAAAGGCAGAGTGTCAGTACTGAGTGCATATTTTTTAGCCTGCATTTAGACCTCTTTTGCTTTGAAGGACATCAGTGTAGTGAGGCTTAATATGTTTACCCTGTGATGGGAGGATTTGTTTTATAGTCTTTAAAATGAAGACTCTTTGAGGTATACTTCTAATCCAACATCACTCTGCTCTGGGGAGAGAAATCTAACATGATTCTACCACCAGACTTCCTGCTATTTAGCATACTATTTTCTGCAGCTCAGAAACTAAAAGCTGAAGGTGGCAGACAGAGAGATTGAAGCATATGGTATGCCAAATAAAATACTATTTAAGGTTAGTCTGAAATGGATAGGACAGGCAGTTGTCCTGGGATTCTAGCAATTCTCTGTATTGGAAATTCTATAAAAACCTTCCCTTTCAGAGGAATATAAAATAAAAGTTGATGACGCAGGCATTTCTTTGTGCATATTTTTATATATAATTTACACATGGAAGTGAGTTCTATTGAATATAAAAATATGGATTGGTAGGTTATCTGCACCTCTTAGCCAGCATTGCCCAGGAAGTGCTGGGGGTCTGCACTAGTCCAGAAAAGGTATATTGATGGAATGGAAACACTTGAATTTAGAGTATTTTTACCTCTTGGAAATAGTACCACATTAAATTCTATCCATCTTTGTGTTTCTAATCATTCTTAATGAAACTTGATAATAGAAAGTTCTCCACTATAGTGTTATGGAAAGTTTAAAAAAAAAAAAGACATTGTTCCCTCTTATGTTATGATTTAAAAGTCACTCCTGTGTAGTCTGCAGGTTTTGTCTTTATGTAACTTACACCAGGGTATTTTTGCTGTGGGTACTATTGGTTTGGGCTTCTGTGACTACTGGTTCAGTCTCTTACATTTCTGAAATAATAAGTAAATAACTGTTAATTAATAGTTAAATTGAGTAGTGTCACTGGGAGAAGTAACATGCTAATCACTTCATCTATCTCTGAACTGAGCTGCAGTCTGTGTAGTGATGCTGTTGCTACAAATGCCACATCCCCAAGCATTTAGCTTATCTTATGTGATGGTAAATTATTCCACTCACACAATTGCAGGTGCCTTCAGGGAGTGACGATGATAGGATGAGCGGCTGCTCCTACAGATAATACTGAAATCATGAAAAATATTAAATGCGTAGGATAAAATCTTGGTGCCTACTCTGTATATCTGCACCTCTACCAGTATAATGATGAGGCTATTCTTTTTCTTCACAACCTGCTTTTATTGTCAAAAAGGAAATGCAATAGTAAAACTTGGATTCCACTTGTATTTATTTAGAAATGTTACATTGTTGTAGTCTTTTCTTCTAACATTTTCCATCTGCTTATTCAAGAACCTTTTTCCTCTGTGATCTATAGAGTAACCTACTTAAGTTTGTCGGCTTTATTAACTAAGTTTCACTTAGAATCTTATCTAGAAAAAATATTCTCTTGGTTTATATTTCAGCTTCTTCCGTGCTTTCTTTATATTAACTGTAATTTATTGTAATCTAAAGTATTTGTAGGTTGCTTTGTGTGAAAGATGCTGTTCAAAATAACTGCTTCATTTGTGCTTTTATGAGGATGATGCTGAACTTAAATTCAAGGCCAGGTTGAATAAGGCTTTGAGCAACCTGATCTAATGGAAGGTTTCCCTGCCCATGGCAGGGGTTGGACTAGAAAGTCTTTAAAGGTCCCTTCCCACCCCAGCATTTCTATGATTCGGTGATTTAATGGCCGGTTTGGGGTATGCTTCCCTTCCAGCAGCATAGGAGCCCAGCCCCAGTAATACAGGCCGTTCCTCCTCTCAGCACCCACGTATTCATGCAGCACAACTTGGCTCTTTCTAGAACAACGGATTTTGCTTTCTCTCATCAGCTTAACCCATTGCAAAAAGTCTGATCTTTGAATAGTCATAATTAACTGGAAACCTTATAATCTTTGATCAAGATCTTGATCTATTTAAATTTGCAAGCATATTGTTGCAAAAGTTCTTTTTTTGCCCCCTTTTTGATTAAATATACCTTTTCTCACTTCTTTTTGCTGGTGTGCTGTATGTTGGAGGAAGATTAAGCCTCCAGCCTCCATCCTGACACTTAACCTTTTCTTATCTCATGCTAATTCCATCAGCTTTAACAAAATTATCTTATTTTCCCCCATGCTGATAGACAGCGGAGGCACTTCAAATTATTAAAACAAAAAAGAAAAAGGAAAATAGAAGAAAAGAAAAAACTGATGACCTTCAATTAACTTTATTCTGCTAGATTTTACATTGAAATGATTCATGTATGCCACAGGATTTCACTTGCTATGGATGTGGAAACTGGCTGCTGTTCATTGTGTTTCCACATCATCAAACAAAGCGACTTGAACAGATAAAACAGAACTGAGATTCTAGGTGAGTCCCAAGGATATTATAATGAAAGGATGTCTTATATTTCCTGGTTCTTTTTCTACATGTGTAAATATGTTGAGTTTTGTTACAAATATACAAGGTTATTCAAAGCTGGAAACATTGCTGTTCAATCCAGCAAAGGGATGGTAAATGAACGAATGTTCTGTATAAGATCAGAGAGAGATGGAATAGCAACAAAGAGTAGAAAAACCAGAATTGATGCGTTTTATCAGTGGAATTGGTTGCTCCGCGGAGATGGGAAGAGAGCACTGGGGAATTCAGTGCAGGGCTTTTCCAGGGGGCTGGCGCGCAGGATCGACTAGTAATATTGTGCACCATTAACTTGAACAAAGAAACAAGTTCTGTAAAAACATTGCTTTTTGTTAATTAAGCTGCTTTGCACCCTAGGAATGGTGAATCGTTAGCTGCTCATATTCCCCCAGGAAGGCGGAGCTGTTTGTGATCTCTGGAGATAAAGGGCTGTTTATTTTCCAGGGTTAGATTCATCCGATTGTTTCAAGTAAAAGTCAAAAGATTAAAAAATCGTGAACAGGCTTTGAAGTCAAATAGAAAAGTGAAGCAGTTGTATTGTCTGTAGTATCCTTCTCTCGTAATGAGTAGGGTTTAATTTACACAGACCCTTCTCTAGGCTTTCATTTTAATGATGGCCAGATGCTCCTAGTGTTGTAAGCTTTGTTATGACCAGCAGAGTCTAAAAACTTGCCATATGTATTGCTGGGTATTATGTACCTTGTTTTGATGATTGACTTTCAGCCATTTCGG
Organism: Sula dactylatra; assembly: GCA_013389905.1. NCBI lineage: Eukaryota > Metazoa > Chordata > Aves > Suliformes > Sulidae > Sula > Sula dactylatra. The sequence continues at coordinate 1,927,527 of WEKW01021910.1, read as the reverse complement.
TAGCTCATTTGCTTGTAGCTCAAGTCAGCCTTCAGCGTGTTGTAGACAATGCAGAAAAGTTCAGAGCAAAACCCATTACAGTTGTAAATATTTAAATGCCTAGTTTCACAGTTCACTGATCTTAGGCAACCAGCTGCTTGTTTTCACCTGCCTTTTTCTTTTGTTCTGTATTTGCTCTGTATTGGGAGTGACTTTTGTATTGATTGCATCAGATTGGATGGAATTTTTACTCTAAAGTCTAACTAAAAGTTTAAGATGACTTCACTATTTTTTTTAATGGGATTCCTGTCCATTATATTGCATGATTTATAGAACAGTTTGGACTAAAAAGAATTCCCTGTGGGAATTTCTCGTGTTTGCAGCGGATTTCCAATCTGCTGTTTCATTAAGCCACAGATCCTGTGGACAAACAAAAGGTGGTTGCTCCTTCCTTAGGAAGCCACGTGTGTAATGAAGCTTTGCATTCATTCACTGCGGCCTGTTTTACCGAGGCCCAAACTCGATGAGTCGGTGACTGAATACCAAGTCCCATATCTTTTTCTTACTATAGGCCTTTAATCGCTAAAAGCCAATTGATCTGAGCATAATTCTCATTTGATCTCACTTGATCTGAAAACAGATGTCTCGAAGTACAGGCCTTCTTCCCAAATAGCCTGATCTTGTAAGATTGTGAGCTAAAGAGAAGGTGTAATAAAAATGTGTAATAAAAAGCACCTGAGCTGTGCCACGTTTTCCGTGCCTGCGCATCTGGGAGGCTCAGTGTGGTGGACTCCCGCCACTCTGTCCCGGCACTGCGAGCCGGATCTGTGCTCACTGGTGTCACACCCAGTCCCAGCTCTTACCGGGAAGGGAGCTTTCATTCAGCCTGGAGCTGTTGTTACCACTCCTGGGAGGGGAGGCATGGAAAAGTGTGAAGAATACAGCTCTGGAGGAATGATCCTGCCTTTAGGCTTCAGATTTCTTCCTGCCCTTCCCTACCTGTAAGGTGTCAGGGGCCTCCTGTTGGGTTCTGCGTAGCGATAAAATGGTAATACACAGCCAGAAATGCCGTTCTTTGCGGTGGAGTTACAGGGGAGGCTCTGCACTTGGACCTGGAGGTTGCAGTAGCTATGCCTGCTCCAGGCCAGTGGTGAAAGAAATCCTCTATTAAATGTGCAGCAAGATTATTTAAAAAAAAAAAAAAAAAAATCATGAAAATGACATACTTTTATTAGATGCCCCCAGCTTTAAGCAAAGCTTTTTCTTCTCCCTCCACCCCCCGTGATCTCGTCTTTGTTTTACTAACCACTGGGATGTAGTGATGTCTGTTAATTGCAGTGGTTTTGCAGTTTTGAAGATCTGTGGAGCTCATGGGTCAATATAGCGCTCCTTCAAAATGTCAGCGCAGCAGAAAGAATTATAAAATCAGCCCAGTAACGCAATCCGTATGCCCCATCTATCACATATTATTACCTGTAAGGTGCAAAAGGATGAAGCCTAAAGGACCTGTCAGTATGTGCATCCCTTTAATTAGAAAGTTATCGCAGCATCTGTTCCGTGATGTGCCAAGCCCGACTCCCACACGTTAAACAAACAGTGACGTGAGCGTAAGGTGCCTTTCCCCTGGGGGTTTCTCCTATGGAATCCAGTAACGTGTTGTCCTGATTCACAACCGCAGCAGGGAAACCTGCCTGTTGTTCTATAAACAGAAGATGAATGCTATTATAATTGAAATAGTGGTAGTGACACAAAAATAAATGTTTCTTCTGTTGGATAGTTTCTGATCTTTATGATGCACAAACTTCTCATCATTGTTGGAAGAGCCAGAATGAGAAGGCACCAAAAATGGGATGCAGCTGCGAGAGCTTGAAAAATGCCACATAAACATCTTTGAGTGTTTTGACAACAGAGTTTTGATTTTACTTTGCAGGTAACAGATCCTGTCTGGTTTTGAGCCATTGCATTTTGGCTTTATTATTGGATTGCTATTAATTACAGAGCCGGGTTACTGATCCCTTTAGCGGGCTTGGAAAGCGCTGGATGGGCACCGGCATTAAGCCAAATGGGCAGCTCTTCTTGATGCTGGTGCAAGTGAAAGCACTCCGATCTGTAACGGGGTACCTTTGTTGTAGTGTGTTTGCAGGACAGAAATTACATATGTTATAATTGCCTTCTTCTGCCTGACTGGCCGGCATATGATATCTGTACACCACCATCTTCACCGTCACTCAAAAGTCTGTAAGCAGCGTGCAGGGAGCTCGGTGCGATCGCTTTGGAATCCAGTAAGCTTTGAAACAGCTGCCTTCTGTTAACTGCTGATCTTCAAACCCTTGTCCTGTAACAAGTGGTGGTTTGATTTGAGGGTTACCTGAGCCTGTGCCTTCGATGCCAAGGACAGGTGAGGGGCGGCAGTTGTGTTTATGAATCATATGGGTTGTGTATGGGACGTCTGTGCACCCACATGCCGCTGCCTTGCGTGTACGTTTGTGCACTGAGGCTATTACGTGTTTTCTCCTTCATCAAAAACCACTTGATTCTTCATGGGTAGGACATAAAAATCCTCAATATATGAGAAGGCTTTTTTGTTCAGGTTGCTACAATAGTGCATGCTTTTTTGTCAGTCTACTAGTGGTGCTGTGAAGGGCACGTTTATGGAGAAAAGAAAGGAAATGGGGTTTCTCTACTCAGCTTTCAGTTAGGGGTTTTTTGGGGCTACGTGATGTTGGGTCTGTGCAAGGTCATATTCCTTTTATCCCATCTCTTCTTTCAGACTATCTTGAGCTCCCTACCACTTAAATTTAACTAAGAGTGGCCAACAGCCCACATAGCAGCGAGAGAGATGTGGAATTCAGGAGCACGTGCGAGGTTTTGTTGGGAGCTTGGCAGTTCTCCAGAACAGCGAGTGTGAGTGTTTTACCCCTTTACGTTTGTTGGTAACTAAAAGAGCTTTGGCAGGAAAAGTCGAGCAACAGTAGTTCCAAATCCCCAACTGGTTAACTATTGTTTTATTGATCAGATAAAAAGTTCCAAAAAGTATGCAAAAAAAAAAACCTTACAGAAAACAGGATGGAGACAAAAATCCAACTTACATTTGCTGCTGCATCCGTGTAAAGCAATTGAATTTCAAGTGGAATTTCTTACTTTCTTACTAAATATCTGCAACGTCTTTTTTTTTTTTTTTTTTTAAACGAGAAGGAGATAAATACCAACCTGTTTCAGATGGAAAAAGGAAAGTTCAAAAGATGCTGCACACCTATGTGTATTGGGAACTGCAGCGTTTGGGCAAGTGAAGTGAGTAACCTTGTCTTCAGGAGCGGGCAAGGGAGAGGGAACGCTGTGGGCTGGTGCTGTGGCAGCGGGCAGGGGAGGAGGGCGAGAGCCTGGCAGCAAGGAGAGAGGCAGCAGTGGGTTTGGCAGCCTGCCTGGATGGGCGAGAGATGGGGAGACAGTCCCGACAGCTGCTCAGAAAGTCAGCTCCTGCTTTCGCTAAAACTGCTGCAATTAAACAACACTCTGCAGCGCTGCTACAAAAGCGCTCTGAGCGCTGAAGCTGTGCTGTTCACGACTCCCAGTCTGAATGGACTATTTTTGGTAATTAAAACCAGCTCTGTCGTGGATGTATTTGTGAATTGATACATCTGTATTAGCATTGCAGTTTGGAGCAGGAGTGTGCTTCTGGAATGAATCTCAGTCCTCCCTGCTGCTCCGGTGGGTGTGCGGGAGGCGTCGGGAGTGCGTGGACTGAGCTCCTTTCAGGTGGAGCCAAGTGCTCCAGGAGCACGGCTCACGTGCTGTAAACACTTACGGCCATTCAGTCTGCGAGTCAAAGGCAGCACTAGTTTGAAGGAAAATCCCTTTGAAGTGTGTGTGTTATAGATGGCAGGACCTCAGCACCGACTGTACCGCTCTACAAATCTCCTCCTGGTCTGCGCTGCTGGCTATGATAGACGAAAGCCAGTGACGTGCATGGGTCAACTGACCATTTTTCTCTCCCGAGTGTCAAGGCTTTGCAAGGGCAAAGCTTGAAGGCAGATGCAGTTTAAATGATCAGGAGCACTTGAATTCAAAGCCAGCTCTGCCAGCGCCGTTTGGGGCTGGGGCAGGAGGGTTGTGCTGCGGCTGCGGCCCTGCCTCTCATCTGCACTCCCCCAGAAGGCTGCCTTGCAGATGAGTAGCTTTGCAGGGATCTCATAGCATGCTATTAACGACTTTTATATTCCGCAGGAGAGACAGAGTTTGATACTGAGCATCGAGGAAATGATCATCAGTGAACTTTTTTGACTAATGTTCTATTTGTGTGTCAATAGCCCTCTGCAACCTCCTCCTTTTTCCTGAGATTCCTGATTACTTGGCCAATGCCTTGAATTCTTTTTCATAAATTATAGTCACAGACAAAAAAAAGTTACGAAAAATCTCAGGTTTCATTTGTTGTCGCTGTAAACTAAGAACAGAGCAATGCAACAATCGGATCAGATCAAAAAGGTTTCTCTTGGTTTTGGATTCGAGTTAATCAAGCCAATACTAAGAATACAAATCTTCATAACACTGGCGATGATCCTCAGGGGGTGGCTGTCAATTTGATAGTAAACCACGGCCAAATAATGTTACCACGTGGCACAAAACTCGTATAAAAATAGCTGATTGCTAGAGCTTGTTTTCATCAATTCTTCCATATTTACTATCATCAGGATTAAAAATAAACATGAATATTTTATGACTGATATATTCTTTCTTCCAAACAAGATGAGTTGTTATCTATTTTGGAAAAAGGCCATAAGGCAGTAGCTGTTTTCTAGAATCCTCATCTTGCTACAGGAATGCTACTTCAATATTTTTCAATATGAAACCCGTTTATATGAGTATAGACTGCTACACATTGTGCAGGCCTCCTTTATTTTGATATCTAAATGTTTGGAAAAGAAATTTAATTTGGAAGTGGTGAGTCTATGTAATCAAATACTCCTTAAGGTAGCTGAAGTTGTGTGTAAAATGTGTACAATTTTAAGTTCTTCAGTCAAAGTTACACTGTTTATTTTTTCCCCCGCTAAGTAAATCTACAAAAAATATTACTTCCTATTGTTAAACTTTAAAAAAAGCCCCAAACCCCTAGTAATTGGTTGAAAGGTAGCAGGAAATTAATTAGGCTGCCATAAACCCCTTCCCCCTGTCATTTGTATTGCTAATTTGAACATCTGAGGATGTTAATTTCGTAACGCTCTTTCATGTGTGTTACTTAATTCATACATTTCTTGGTTGCAAAACTCTGTGCGGAATAATAAATAATAGGATAAGGATATGCAAATAGAGTGATGAAAGCAAACAGATGAAGTAAATGATAGCATCATCGTTCAAGGTCATGTCCCTGAGGTGTAAGATAATGAGGAAAGATCTGAAATACAAAAGAATTTGGAGGCTGAAGGAGTGAGAAAGCATCAACCCTCACTGATGTACACACTTAGAGCATGGGAACAAAGAGCTTGTGTGGATGTATTTGTAATCTGAAGATGAAAGGAGGTGGGATGCATGCTCAACCGGGAGACAGAAGGTGGGCAAAAAAATACCCTGGAGAGAAGGTGGTGGTGAATGTGGTCCAGAGCCGACAGGACCCCAGGTGGCTCTTCTGAGGGCCCTGTGGGCGGTGTACCCCAGCCGAGTCTTTACGAGCGGATTAAGGACAATGACACAGGTCTGCGGATGGTGGTGGGAAGCAGCACGAGAGAGGAGGCACAAAGGTACCTCTGGTAAAGGAAATCAGTGTTCCATTTCTGCAGGAGTTTGGAGGTTTGATTTTCCCCCTTATTCTGAATTCCAGCAGGCTTGTTGGCATCTCTCCAAAACCAAAGCACAAGTCTTATACAGGGCTATAGTATTAAGTGGTTGAGATAAGGGTGGCCTGACATCTGGCAGGGTTCCTGCTCAGCCTATTTGAATGATAATTCTTGGGCATATCGTTATAGCTACCTTTTAATGATTTTCATGAAGGTGTAGGCTTAATTTATCTCATGATGGGCATTTCTGAACTATTACTCTTCATGCAACTTCTATAAATTACTAATGATATTTTCTTTAGCACAGGAATGTCAATAAACTAATTATTCAAAACAGTGTGACTAGGAATAGTTTTTTGCGCAAAATATGTATTCTGCAGAGCTACGAGAAATACCATGTCTCAGTTTGATTGGCTCTGTGGAACCGATGAACAGTGGGAATTTTTTATTAATTCGGATATTAAATGTTGCAGGAATATGACAGAGAAGTGAAGCTCTACATCATAATAATCAAAATGTGGGTTTATGTATTATTGGGTCTTCTAGAGATTTTGCTAAAAATGTGGCTAGGCTGTATCTTCAAAATAAACAAGTGAAATCTTAGAAGCCCGAGCATTTTGATTTTATTTTTCCCTCTCCCATACCGTAGGCTGTAAAGAACATGGTGTTGCAGCTGTTCCCATAGGTTATGAAAGGTAAAACCTTTGTTTTCCTTGCAGAACAGGTGAGTCATGGGAAGGTTTCCCTCTTGTTGCAGGTCAATGAAAGCACCAAGCTTGATGCTGCGACTCCAACACGCATGTGTGCTTTGTGTTTGTAACCTCTCCAGGCTGTGCCCCATCCAGGTGAGAAGGGTGATGGGCATCGGCACAGGCTGGCTCCGGAAAACCCGCGTCTGTGTGCTCGGCTGTGTTTGTCATGGTGTGTTGGGGGTCCGAAGCAGAGACTGCGTCTTGGGGGCTTTGGGATGCGGTGAGTCGTGCAGTGGCTCATTGCGGAAGGTTCAGGGAGTAAAAATAAGCAAAAGCCTGACACTTGCTAGGGATAAAGAAATTCGGGTAGGGTCTGCCCGCTCACGTCACTGAGGGCAGGGGCTGCTCAGCCCCACGTGCGTGCTGGGACTGTGCGCCCCGTGCTGGGAGCTGGTCCCCAGCTTTGGTGTAAGGCTGGGATTAGTGCCAGGCAGAATTTCTGCAACAAACAGCTGCTGTGATTGCCCTGCTTTCCCCTCATGTTTCTCTGGTTTTTGTTGTTTCTCTCCTTGACTATGTCTTGGGGAAAAATTTTTGGCAGGTCAGATCAGAGCCCCGTCGTGGCTTGTGTGAGGGCACAGCTCACGCTGCCCCCGTAACAGCTCAGTGCCAGGCTTTAGGCTCCCACCTCAGGGCGGCCACAGCTTGGCAGGAGAGGCTTCGTAATATTCACATCTAAACAGCAGTTTAGTTGTGTCAAGGTCTTCTATTGTTTTTCCAGCTCTTGCTATAATCCCGTATTGGATTAAGCCTTTTCAGGCGCGGTATGTAATATTTAGTATTCATGAATATTTGTAAGAGCCCCCAGTTGTAAAGGGCTGTTTTTCTCATGCGGATGATCTTCTGCTGGGATAGGTCTGGATGATTTCTGCAATGTTATTCCTGATTTTAAAATGTCTGGAAAAATTGAGGCCAACATATGCTGGAATTTGCACTTTTTCCCTGCTTGGATTATTGCTTCACGAGACTAAGAAAATAATATCTATAAATCCTTTTCTTTCATGAAGAGCAACGTACAGAATAGCTCTGGTACAGATGGGGAATGAAGGAGGAAGTGAAACACTGAAGTCCTGATTGATTTTGCTTGTTGTATTTATCTTTCTTTTAAAAAACCAATTTAACAAAAACCCTCATTTTTCCAGGATTAATCACCACTTGTTTTCAAATGGGGCTTGAAAGGGAGATAATCCTGTTCTAGTCCCAAGACAATAATACTGTGGACCCTAAAATGCAAAATGCAATGGGACTTTCAAAAATATGCTCTTACTGATTGACTTGCATGAACAAGATGTGCTTGCTTAGTCTGAAAAAGAATTTATCTTGTCACTGGAAGTTTGTTTTCTTTGTGGTAGGTCATGCTTCTGGTAAATTTTTGTTAGAGAGATTACATTACGTTAGGCAAAAGTGTCCGAGTGACTCGCCAGCACCTTTCCAGTGATGTTTGAAACTTGGGATCTTGAATTGGCTTTGAAAAAGGAATCTGAACAATTACTTAGATACTGAAAAACTTCTTTTAGAAAATGCTGGCAAATAACTGTTCTTATCATCTCCCTTGTTCCTGTAGCTTTTTATGAAGGCAAATGCTGAAACAGAAATTACGCCTCTCCTCTTAACTAAGGCTTCACTGCCTCAGCTGTGGCTTTTCTCTAACTTTAGCTGAGCTTGCAGAGTTTTTCCAATGTGTTTGTACAGAAGGGCCTGGTCAGTAAATGCGGCCCTTGCCTTCCCCTCTGTTCTTTGCCTTTTACTCCTTTGCTTAGATTACACCCACTGTCTGGGGGTCTTTCTTGAGCTGGCTGAGTCTGAATTAGTTCTTTTACCTGCCTTTCCTGTTCTTTTTCTGGTTTTCTCCTATATCGGCTTACTGTTTGCTTTAACTTCTTTTTCTGTCTCATATTTCCTCTCCCTTTGCTGCATGTCACTGGTGGGGAAGAAAAATGAGGGAAGAGCACCCTCCGGGAGATCTGTGATCATCCCAGTGTCGTCTGGCGCAGAGTTTTGCAGCCTGTTCCAGAAGAAACAGATTTGTGGTCTGACAAACTTCAGCCTTGAAGTTCATAGCTACGAATTTGTGAGGAGAGGTGTTTTGAAAGCAGACTGGGCCATGTGAGGCTGCTGTCTTTAAAAAACGGGAAATAAGTAAGGGAGAGGCTACTGTGCATGCACAGATCAGTGTGAGTTTGCTAGGTAGGTCTAACGTGTCTGGGACCCATCCAGTAAAATTATCCAGGCTGGTCTCTGGACGATTTTCAACCCTGATATCATGCTCTTGGAGGTTCTTTGGCAGGCCTGGCGTCTGTGCGTTTGCAGAATAAACTTCCAACCCTTGAGTTTCTTGCAGCATTGTGCGAGAAACTAGTTCAGTGATTAGAGCACCAAGTGATAAATGGTCTGTGAACGCTGCTGCTAGGCATGTTAATGTAAATTGCTTCATTTGATTGGACTGTACTTCACTTCTCAGTAACTGGCTTTTTGTTCCCAGAAATTGGAAACTGTGCAATACTAAATGTATTAGTTACATCTTCTGCTCTATCAAAGTTCCCTTGTTTTAAAAAAAGAGGTTGTATTTAAATTAAAACTTCATTTATTTGGGCTTTAAAATAACTATCGTATACTTTGGTTATCATCATTTAAATGAATTTTCTATATAAAAGAAGATCCTTACAAAACGATGCTTCTTAAAAAGAATTGGTGCACGTGCTAAGCTTATTTTGGGTGAATGGGAATGTGGATGGTAACCCGAGTTCAGGAGGTCAAAGCTGTTCTTGGACTTTATTGGCACAGCAGAGGGAAGAATTTGCCTTGCGTTTGGAAATGCTGCATTGCTAAAGTTAGCAATGTCTCCTTAGACACTCATGTAATGCATTTTATCTTATAGCCGATTATTATAACCCCTTATATTTTTTTTTATACCTTGAAGAGCCCTTCTGACAGTTTCAGTTCCGTGGGATACCCCAGAGAGCAGCACGAACAGCTCGTCTCTGCCCTGCCTTGCCCACAGCCTCCACGAGTGCCGGCTGTGCGAGGGTGAGCTCCACGTCCTCCTGCTCCTCACCCCTCCTGCTGATCACGGGGCCCCGCTCCTGACTCCATCCCGAGTGAAAGCGTTCGCCCCACACACACGTCCCAGTCATGCTCTCTTAACACGTGCCTCATTTCTGTAGCAGCCGTGTAGGCTCCGCAATACTGAACCAGGAAACCAGCATATCTTGTCCAAAGTCTTGCTACTCTGTTATGAAGCTTTTTAATATTCTTTTTTTCCTTACCTTAAACCTACAAAGACTCATTAAATGCAAAATAACCTTTAGAGGCAGCAAGGGAGTATATCAGGCATCCAAAACCTGTACAATTATTCAGTTGGAGGCCAAATTTTCCAAATGATTACAGTCCATGCTAGTCAGTTTTATTCCCAATTACTGCCAAAAAAAAAAATCCTATTTATGGGATGGTTGCTCTCAATCAAGGAAGAAATGAAACGTCAGAGAATGTAAAGAGTGGAGAAGAGTTGAGATACACTGATAATTAATGCCTGAAGGGAAAGCAATTCACTTTGCATGGTATTCTCATTCAGTCAACTGCATTGCAACAAATTTAACAAATATGTATACTATATACTGATTGCAACCACAAAGCAGCAGCAAATGTCATTTTGTGGTTACTTTTTTTAAAGCAAGATTGTACAAAGATTGTCCCCTGTAAGTTCAGGCTGTTACTACAATTTATGTTTTGTGAAAATAGCAGAAAAGGTTTGCCGTCATAGAGACCGCTCAGCTAGTTAGCATAGGCTTTAAGGTATTATTAACTGTGAAAAGGAGAATGTAACACTAGGTTTCTACAGATAAAAGTGCACAGAATAATGAAATGCAATTGCTTATACACCAAAAACAATATTGACTTGGCGGTGCTGAACTCGGTGTGTATTTTAGATTATGCACAACTTACGATGTAAGCTACAGTATACCGAGGCATATTTAATTGGAGAAAAACGGAAAAACGGCACTGGTGATGGTGCCTTCATGTTTATGCTTGCTGCTCTTCTGTGGTTTTATCTTGGCATCAGTAAGTTTCCTGACTGTATCTGTTTGCTTATTTATAAGAAATGGGGAAGGTCTGTGCAATTTGCTCACACTTCTCTTATCCCAGTTAGATTCACTCTCTTTTATTTGAAGCTAATTAGTAATTTGAGTTCCTTAAAGTCTGGAGATGGTTTTGCAGAACCTCAGTTTGCAGGATACCACCTTATCCGTCCGCATTGTCCTGAAAACATTTTTCCCATACCGATTCCCACCTCCAAGATTAAATAAAAATACATATTTGAGCTAAGCAAGTACTATTTCCCATTCATATTCAATACAAAGTTTCATTTAGATGTTCAAAAATGATTCAGGGGAGACTGAAAATGTGTCAGCTTGACTGCAGAGAGCAGAAGGATTTTATTGTATTGTCCCAAGAGCAGCTCAATGAAAGAGCAGTAAATTGCACCCTGTTTCGCTTGCTGTTTTTCTTTCTCTGCATTCAATCCGCCCCCCGCACCAAGCCCCCCCCAAACCACGGTCATTCTTGTCTGCAGAAGCAAATTGCTTCCATATCTGCTGCGGTGGATGCATTGCATTAAGCCCTTATGCTTTCTCCTGCCAGCTGCCTTTAGGGAGGGCTGCGGAGAGTCCCACCCTCCTGCAGGAGCACCAGCCCTGCTCCGTGGGGAGTAGAGAGGCCATAGTCCTCCCATCTGTCCTGCCTGGCTGAATGCGGGGTGGGACTTTTATAAGCCATGGAAAAGACGGGAGAATTTTTTTCAGCACTTATTGCAGCAGACCCAGATACCCTGGGCTTCTGCAACCAGGGCTGGGTGCTGGTGGGACACCCATGGGAGCCACTGCAGCTGTCTCTTCCCAGCACAGAGAGGCTGCTGGAGCATTTACTGGTGCATCAGTGCGTCCACGGACATTACATGAGCTTTATGTCATCAACAGTATACAAATGCATTACCTAAAACATGGGGAGAAAGCAAATATTTCTCTTTTATTTAACCTTACTGGATAGCTTTAGTGACTTGGTAATGTAAGTTCCTATGTAGTTTTATCTTTTATATTCTTATTTTTGTGTTGACCCCGATGCCATCGTTTCCTCCCTCCTTCTTACTTCTCTTCAGTCTGGGCTATGAAATGTGTTTTCAGGTATTCATAAATAGTGTCTTACTTTTATAAATCCAGAATATTTGAAAACTCTGAGAAAGCACCAGACAGACCTGCGATTTCACCAGGGCTTGTACTATGCTGGAGTCTTTGTTTCCTTGGTGAGTCGGGTAACATAGCCACCCAAGTTTTATTTATGACTTTTAACTTGTATTTATTATATTGCTGCTTAATGGGTAGAGCACTTAGACATTCTACCTTACAGAAACTCCTTCCATTCAAGGCAGAGTCAGAAAAGTGGAGTTCATGCAACAGCAGCCAGTATTTTCTCCTATGGATGCGGCGCAGCAAACGCACGCGCCCCCCATGCTCCCAGGAAAGCGCTATCTGGTGAAATTCGGTTTGGTTTAAGTACCCAAAAAAGCAGTCCTGTGTCCTGTGCAGTCTGCCCTGCTGGGTCTCAGAGCAGGCTGGCTCAGTCCCTGAGCGCCCAGAGCCAGCGAGGGGCAGGCAGCCTGCAGGCTGGCGCTTTGGCAGCTCTGTTCTCTGGAGGCTGCAAACCGCGGCCAGCAGCACGGCCGGGGAGGATGCGGAGAGTCCTGCGAGTTTCGGAGGAATTAGCAATACATTGTTCAGACGCATCTGGAATATTCTTTTCCCCTTTTTTCCTGTGTGAAAACTCTAAACCTGAAAAGAGACTATATACATGTTTTTCATAGTAGGAATAGTGGACTAAGTGGCCTGTCCTGTTGTTCCTGTGTATTATCGCTGGAACCAATGAATGTTGGTGTAGAAGGGTCTCTGAACGGATGCAGTTTTACACGCTGTTTGCCTTTGGCTTAGCATCACCGAATAGGACTTAAATCAGCTCTATATATTTGCAGGATTGAGGCCACGATGCGCCTGGGGGTTGGTTCCCCCCTCCCCGTCCTCGGGGTGACCCGCTGCTCACAGCGCCCGGGCACCGCGTCGTGCGGCTCTATGGATTTATGTCTTCTGCACAAAACAAACTTTACGCTTGCACGTTAAATGGCAGTTACACCTAGGGGGACCTCAAACTGTAATGCTTCACATCAGTTGTTTATATCCTGTACTGTACCTTCATTCTTTATGGAAGAGATGAAAGCTTTTATCTCAACCTATGTGGAGCAGTAATACTAACCTGCGGTAAGCCTGGCTGACCTGAGTGCCACCGTTAGCTCGGAACGATGAGATAAAGGTATAAATCCACCCCCTCCGAGTTTTTACAGCAAGTGTTTCAGTTCCCACCCTAACTTTCCTCCTCCTGCATGTTGGCATGCAGCAACTGCATTTTTCTAATTAATGCCTAACATCTTTTCTATTTTTTTATCTAACTGATACAATTTTGATAACTCTGGAGGCTTATGGAAATTATTATTTAGTTTAAAACCACGACCTTTCAGAGCAGGGCAATATGATTTCTGGTGCGGGTATATTGCCTTAAAATTCTGCACGTTCATAATCAGAGAATTGCTAAGTGTCCAGGTGATCATAGGAAATGCAATTGGTTTTATTCATGCTGTAACCAGTTTCCAAAAATACTTCTGCTGGTTTGTGTCAGAAAAACAGTAATTCAAATAATTTGTTATGATGCAATCACCTGTAATATAAAAGCAAACAACAAAAAAGTCAAGAGCATTCAGTAGTATTTTGTAATACCTAGACTAAAACCACGATCCAGCAGAAGGAGAAGAGCTGCTTATTTCATTATGAAGCCTTCATTATCCTTTTTTTGGAGTAATTCCTGCAGTGCGTACCCAGAAGCTGTGGGGTTTATAGGTCAGCTTGGCGTGTCCCGCAGCTTCATAAGGAAAATTAATTGCTATCTGAAACACAAAGTCTGTTCTGTCAACACTGCGAAGTACAATCACTGTGTAAATCTTCTGCAGATGCTGAGTAGCGCTGTTGGCACTCGGGTGCCTCTACGGCGTCACAGTCTCTGCTCCTTGCCTTTCTCAGTTCGTGATTCATTTGCGTCCTGTCCGCTTACGGTGCCTATCGTACGGCCTTCCTCACTTGGTTAGGCTTTACATCTGGGGTCACAGAAATGCAATGGATCGCTGTACTGTCCTTTCACCAGTATACACTGGGGTTTGCATTTTCTCACTCACAACTGAGTGTAAATTTTGTTGGCCATTGAGTGTATCTACGTTAAATCCCATCAATGGGCTTGAGGTGTCGGTGACCAGCTTTGGACCATAGCGGGCAGCAGCTTCTGCCTTACCGGAGCTCAGCTAAGTAACTCAATATGTGGCAGTGCCTACACAGCCTTCGCCGGTGCCGTGGGAGAAAGCATATGGAAAACTGGGGTGATTTAGCATTAAAAAGCAAGAAGTGTTTTGTGGAATTGTTCCTGACAGGGTGACTGTTTTGGTGTGGTGATGGTTCTAATGACAGCAGATGTTTTTTCACTGAGACTCCCCTCTGGAGGGAGGATGCCAGGGGATAGATAATTGGACATACTGGAACCACTTAGAAACTCTTATATCATTTTATATTTATTGAAAAGATAATGACCATTTCTGTCTTGAAGTGTCCTAAAAACTGTAGAAAAGCAATATGCAAAAGTACATTGAAGTCGGGTCCTGTCCGCCTCCTGTGTGAGCTGATAGACATTTGTCAGAGGTTTCCATATAAATTTGGTATAAATTTAAGTGTACTCCTAGCTGCATACTAATTTTGTGTATTAATGTCTGTGACAGCCCAGATTGCACACAGAATGAAAGCTGCTTCTTTATATTCTCAGCAGGAGCATTGCATTTCATCAAAAATGTAATTTTTATAAAATTTAAAAAAAAAAAAAAAAGTTGAGATCTGGAGTGGCTCAAGAGCGAGCCGGAGCCTCGGTCACTGGCAGGACCTGCTCCCCCTGGGCACATGGACCTGTGATACAGGACAATATTGAATATCCTGACTTTGTCACTGGACTGCATCAAAACAGTCACTCCCTTTCTCCCAGTTGTGTTAATTTTAGACTTGTCTCCTCATTTCTAGCTGCAGTTATTGAATTAGCAGTTACTTGTAATCTGGCATATTTTTAATACACTTTCTCGTAGCGTTAATATTTTTAGCAGCCAGAAGTACAACGATTTTTCTTTTGTCAATGAGACGTGAAAGGTAAGAAGCAGCACGTGCTGCAGAAGTCAGGGATGCTGTGGAAGTGAGATCTGAGGAGGTCTGAGTTGATCTGCTCCAACACATTTGATACAATTATTTGCCTTGCTTTGTATGCAGATCTGTGGACAAATGTCATTTCAGGCAGCGACTGGTTTGCTGGCATTAACCTAGCCTCAAGTGAATATTTTTTCTGTGTCTCTAAAATGACATTTTCTTGGAAATGGCAAGGGCTGATTTGTGCAGGACTGTGGCTGAGATAGCGGACAGCTCTGCAAATCAAAATTCAGCCTCATTAGGCATAGGGTGCCCTTGAATTACGCCTGTTATTTTGGTAGCCAGGCACCGTAGCGTTTGTGCCTGACGGCAGGTTGAGTTATTGTCCCGACTTCTATAAATGCAAGAAATCCACCAGATTGCAAATCTGTCTGTGAAATTTTCCTTGAAGATCCATCACGGTCAATATGTACTGGCTTTGTACCTCAGCCAACTGAAAAATCTTACCGTCAGTGCATGTATATAAATCCCATTTAGGCTATGTTTCCAGAACTGTGCAGCTCCACTGATTCCTTTGTGTAAGTGTGGTATTCCTAATATTGGTGTTCAGCAGGAATTTTTGCACATTTTTATTTATCTCTAGGGGGGTTTTTACTTACACGTTTATGGGGATGAAAATGGTTTTCATTTATGGTGTAGTTAAATCTCTTGTAATGAAACGCTGTAACTCCCTTCAGCTGGGGGTTTACCGGTCATTTGTCTCTAGGAGATGTTAATTGCTGATGTGATTTTCAGTTAAGCAAGATCCTGTCTGTTATGTGTCTCAGTTCCAGCCTAGACTCATTTTTGTTCCCTGTTTTCCTGTGTAATTGTAATGGATTTTTTTCATAAAAAGTCATTTTGTACCTAAGGCACTGAAGCTTAATGATGTTTGTACATTCTAGCTCTTTTTTCAAAATGCCAACTCAATATATATTGTTTAGTTCTTTTTGTGATTTTTAGAAGTTACTTAATAGAAAATCTGATAAAAATATAGCAAAGAAAGTTTGTATAGAAACAGCAATATGTTCTTGAGTTTTTTGTTTTACGTGTGGTACTTAGTGTATATACACACAGATAAATATATGTATATAAAGAGTTGTTTGTCTTCTCAGAATGTGAATTTTTTTACCTGTTGATCATTAAACATTTGAAGATACCATTACATCTGCTTGTCTCCTAGTATGTGCCTGTCCTCTGGTGACTGCTTTGTCTTTGCCCAAGCTATCGATTAAATTAGACTTTAGTAATACCCTGATTATATATTCTGTAGCACTATATACTATGTGTAGTGTAAGTATATAGTGCTATATATAGTGTGTGTATATAGTACTAAGCTATATGTATATTATATATATAAAATACACGTGGTATGTTGTCTCTGTTACTACGTTCTGCAGTGTGTATGCCATAAACCTTAGTAGTGTCCTGCTCTTTTGTCACCCTGCACACATATACAGGTAACGGTGCGCTGAGTGGGAAATCTGCCTGAGCCTCTTCACAACCTTCTGGCTCTGCCACTGCGCGTGATACGATCACGTGAAATGAGGTAACGGACTGAAGACGACGACCAGGAGTGTATGATGGGGTGTGGAGGGACTTCTCCTCTGCATAGATTTAGCTGAAAGTAGAGACCTCTGGAGCTGATAAAAAAGGCTATGGCAAAGGTAATTTTTTCTCCTTTGGAGAGAGATTTAAAAGGAAAGAAATTTTGTGGAAGATGTGTGGATAATGTCAGTGGATGACTTCACAAAATGTTATGCAGCCCCTGTAAATAGCTCTGTCAGGGCTTCGCAGAAAAATGTGGCTCTCAACATTTCTAAAACACTTCATAGATTATAGGAACAAATGGTTTTGCTGTGGAAGAATGGGCTTGTGATCCATCCAGCATCCTGTCTTTCATGGTGGTCAGTCCCGATACAGCAACTGCTTCAGTTACCTGTGTGTTTGGGCAGCCATGCAGGGGTCAGGGAACTACACGAGGAGTTGGGAGTGACTGCTGACACTAAGTCACGTTTCCCCTGCTTCCCTGATGTTGTTATTACTTCATCCTCCTCCTCCATCTTTGTATTCTTTAATATGTTGTTAGAAATTTATTCAACTATTTTTTGTAATTATTTTGTTAATAATTTTTTTGTAACTTTGAATTCACTTTTGTTCTGGGGTGTTGGTTTCCAGTTTTGTTTCTGCCTCGTTGGACTGTGCCGTTATTTCCCTCTCCAGCTCTTCGGGGCATAGACCACGTCTTTCTGTCTGTGCCCTGCTTAGCATATGGCAAATACAGGGCTGTGTCTCTTCACTTAGGTTTCAGTCATTATGTGACTAGAAGGGTAGGATGTGCAAGTCCACAGATGTGAAGGAATGAAAGCTTATTAATTTCTGTATATCAGCTGGTAGCTAATGCTGTCATTCTCATTTCTGCAAGTGCTGCAAACGTGCTAACTTTCTCCATTTTCCTCTTCCATTCTGTCGTAGTGTAAGTAGTGGCACATATAAGAGAAGAGAGGAAGAAAAATATGCAAAGTTAAACCAGTATTATTGTACTGAGAGCGCTTCTACTCCTACCTCACATGACAGGAATCCATATATGTGATTTATTGCTATTTTGCATGGAAGAACACCATATTCCTGTGTAGAATTGCAATTAAAGTCGAAAGAATCTCATCAGTCATCCAGCCATGTTTCCATGACACGTACAACTTGCAAGTCAAACACTGAAATCTTTATTTAAGCAAAATTGTCCTTTGTCACAGTGCAAACTGTCTACGAGTAGGGAGTTAATTGCACAGTTGCTAATTCTAATGAGGTGCCATATTAGGGTAGAAGCTGTCACGGTACGACCGGCACCCACGTGGTTTTACGTTTTGGTGGGTGTTTGTTTAAGTCGTAGCAAGCACGTTGGTATTCTGCACATACAGGCGTGCAGCCCATTCCACCATGGCCTTGTCACAGTGAATTTGTATTAATAAAACTCTGAACGTTGGAAAAACTTAGGAAAATTCAAATTACAAATGAGATTTATTACTTGTGGACATTAAAAAAAAATACATGACCGGAGGTGCTTCACCAAGGACACCTGCATTCAGCCATCATGTGTGCTTTCTAATTCAGGTTTTATGTCTTTCTAAAGTTTCCTCAAGCCTTGCTTAATTGCACATATTTGCACTTAATACAGTGGCTGAAATTCATGCCTGCTGCCGTGTGGGAAGACAGACAAGAAGGTCCTAGCCATTCTGGCCCTAACTTCCATCAATATATATTAATCT
Source organism: Sula dactylatra (assembly GCA_013389905.1). Lineage (NCBI taxonomy): Eukaryota > Metazoa > Chordata > Aves > Suliformes > Sulidae > Sula > Sula dactylatra. Next base: position 1,909,456 of record WEKW01021910.1, on the reverse strand, counting down.
GTTCTTCAGTTTGCTGTTGATGTCCAGAATAAATGATACCTGTTCCTCCCTTATGTTGTTACTCTTAGAACTAAGCTGTAGCTAACACAACCCCACTTGAATGTCTTTTGCCTGAATATGTTCCCTTTCCTTAGCCTTTCTAATCGTATTCTCTACTCTTTTGCTTGGTTTGATTCCTTTTTTTTACAAGAAAGAGGTTCAAATTGGCTTATGTATTTTTTCCTTGGGGGATCAAAACTGTGGAGGCCTCCAGGCACATATGCAGGGATAGATATGGGTTGCTGAAATTTAACGTCCTCCTGGGAGCTCGTGCTGGCTTTTTTATTCACCATCACCTGCAGTGCTTTTTCCATGACTGCTTTTGTCTCTGAAGTTCCTTCTATCAAATACACAGCATTTTGTAGCAGTCTTTCCCAAATGCTCTGGTATTTTCAAGACTTATCAGGGTGTCTGGGGCACATTACATTTTGTTTTACCTTAACTAATACTAATACATGAGTAGGATTTGCCAACCATTTAGATGCTGTACTTCCATTGGATGTGAACGCAAGGGGACAGGAATTAGGCCAGTGGTTTATTCTTGAGTCCACTCTTGTGAGACACCCCATAATCCTCACGTGTGATGAATTCCAGGACCACAGGATCAGTAAACACAGTTTTGATAACTCCTGTGCTTTTTGTTGTTCCATTTGTCTTCATAGCCCTTACTGTGACATGTCAAGCCACCGGTGCAAGTGCTCTTTATTACGTACCTTAGTCGCAGAAATGTGTCTTCCTCCCCTTGGGCTCTTTATAGACATGTGTCTACAGGCAAGTGTCAAGACTTGAGCCAGTATCTGTATTGAATTTTCTTTGTGATCCCGTCTCTAATAGGTGTGGCGTATACTGAATCTTCAAAGAATTACGCTGTTTAGAGATGTAGTTTCTGTTCATTCAGAATTTAGCTGCAGGAAATGTCTCATCAGTAGCCACATTACTCTCGAATGGTAAATGGTTCAGCAGAAATACCCTCCTGCTTATGTATTCATTGGTAGATAAACAGGGAGGTTGCTTCCCCTGTGTATTGACCAATGTGGGTAGCATTACCAAACCCCAGGCCAGTATTAATTGGTTTTGCTGTAGAGCATGTCATATTGTATAAACCTTGCCCTGAAAAGACAAATGTTTTCTCCCAAAACTCTGTTGGTGTAGATGTGGCAAATCCTCAGTAGAAAACAACTGAAACCAGCCTTGCCTTTTTGTTTGTGTGCCAACTACTTATCTGGAGAGATTAAAGAAAAGAAAGAGGTGAGCACTGGGGAAGCAAAACTGTTGAGAACACAATCCATTTAATTTAACAAAAAGATCGAGATGCGATTGGATTGCAATATAGGGCTGTCTGCACGGGAGAGAGTATTGGATACTAAAGGGCTCTTTAATCTAGAGGAGAAAAGTATAATTTGGTCTACAGAGTGGCTGCAGTTAAAGCCACTATAATTTAACCAAGACACAAGTTTTAATGGTGGAATGATTAATAACTGAAACAAATTACCAAGGAACGTGGGAAATTCTCCCTTTCTTGATATCCTCTGGTCAAGCCTGGATACTTTCAGTGACATGGTTCAAACAAAAACGAGGTACAGCTGTTGGCACAGGGGAGATGAGTAGAAGGTTAAGTATGGTGCTACTGTATGTCAGGTTACAAGGGCTGAAGGTCTCTTTTTCCTTTCTGCCTATGGCTTGGGGAATCTTCCCATAAATACTTCTCCAGGACATAGCCCACAGAAGCTTCCCATTCAGCCTAACGCCTCCTCCCAAACAACGTGCTGTTCGTTCAGCGAGCGTTGCCCAAACAGCCAAGTGTCTCTTGCCCAGCACCCTTGCAGGTTGAGCCAGGGGCTGTGGGGCGTTGCTGAAGGCACCTGCAGAGAGGGGGGGAAGACGACCCTAAAGAGCTTGCCACACACCCTGGTGTTTTATACTTGAGGTGTAAGATGGAAGAAGAGGGCACAGCAGAGCCTGCTTTGGGATTTCAAGCACAGGGGAGCAATGATGCAATCACTTTACACAGGGTCAGGGATAAAGGCCGTTGTCCAAGATGCTTAAATAAAAGCACTGTCGTTTTTCTACGCCACAGTGGTTATTGACTCTTTTCTGTATTTAATCCATATTGAAATTCTCACTAATTTTTCATAAGAAGATGCAATTTTGCTCCCTAATAGCAGCTTGACTCCTCTGTTTTCATCCACACTGAGCCTATTTGTGTTGTGTGCTTAGAAGTCTCGATTTCTACTAAATGGAAAGGTAGTCGTTAGGAGAGAGGCATGGTTCTTCACCAGCAGAACTTTAGATCATTAATAATGTAAGCTCATGCCCCCTATCTATCAATCAGTTAGCTTTTCAAATAAAATAAGACATCTGTTTAGCTCAATGTAGTTGGAGTAAATCAGGGACATGGATGCACTTGCTGAAGATTGAGAGGCTGGAGAGTTTCCAGACTTCATCTTCTGGATGAATTGTTGAGGGTTTATTTGGTCTTTTATTTCTTGACAGCTATTGCTTTCATTCATGGCAGAGGTTAGAACAATTGCACAGAACTATTTGAAAAATATTAAGATTAATGGGTTTATGTGTAAGCTATTTTCCCCCCCACAGAACATTAAGGGATAAGAAAATGAAGAAGCTCTTCTCTTTGAGGAAATGAGACCTCAGAGGTCTTGCCTGTCTCTTTTCAAAAGAAGAATGGAGATGGTTTCCAGAAGAACTGAGGGTCTGCATCAGCTTGTGCTCTAAGACTTGTAAATGGTCATGGTTTAGAGGCTTCAGAAGGACAAGAAGCTTGCATGTTTGCCTCTGGGGTCACGGAAAAGTACGTGCAGAAGAATAAAGAAATGCTTTGGCTTAAAGGTGTTGGAGAATATTAGGGCTCTTTAGATGAGGGGACCTGAAATAATATTAACCTTTGAATACCACTTATTCAGTGGCTTCTGTCACCGAATGCTGATAGTTTCTATGCAGACTTCAATACATAAATGAGAAAACTTGATGTTAAATACTAGAGTAGTGTTGTTTTGCGTATGATTTGAATTACTAAATAGCTTTTTGATTATTTGCTGTAGGCAAAATAGTTGAAGTGTGTATTTTTTCTGTAGTAATCATCTGACCTGTGCTGTTGGGCTTCTGTTTGCTTACTGGGTAAATGTGAGTGTAGAATCAAGTGAAAGATTTGCGAAGCTGCTCTGTTTTCAGCGTGTCAGAAGAGAAAAAGGCACCTTGCCTTTATTGGCATGAGGTCATGTTCTTTATGCCGGCATCACTAGAGTGTTTGTCTTGCTGCCGATCTTTAAGAGAGACAAGGTACCAGCCCTTTTACCACAACACAGTGAGGAAGGACAGAGCTGTGCCTTTGGCCTGACGTTCACCAATACTAAGTTTACTTTGAAGCACAATTATGTGCTGTCTTTTACAGGGAATCAGAGTCAGTGTGCAGTAGCTGTCCAGTAGTCAAAATATATTTTGATCAAACACAGGAAACAGGGCAATGAACAGAATTAGGGAACGATACAAAAAAATTGTTCATACAACCCTTGTCTGAGACATATTCAGAATGCTTTTATAGAATTTCTTTGCTCAGACTATGAATTTTTATTGTAATTACATTAACGAAACAGGCTATCGGCATGAGTTAAGTATGGATAATTGTCTTGGTTCCAGCTGGGATAGAGTTAACTTTCCCTCCCAGTAGCTGGTACAGTGCTGTGTTTTGGATTTAGCACGAGAGTAATGATGATGACACACTGCTGTTCTAGTTGTTGCTGAGCGGTGCCTCCACTAAGTCAAGGACTTTCCCAGCTTCCCATGCTCTGCCGGGGGCACAAGGAGCTGGGAGGGGAGGGAGCACAGTCAGGAGAGCTGATCCCAACTGGCCAAATGGATTTTCCATACCATATGATGTCATGCTCAGTGTATAAAGCTGGGGAAAGAAGGAGAAGGCGGGGGGGGACGTTGGGAGTGATGGCGTTGGTCTTCTCAAGTCATCGTTGCGCGTGATGGAGACCTGCTCTCCTGGAGATGGCTGAACACCTGCTTGCGCATGGGAAGGAATGAATGAATTCTTTGTTTTGCTCTGCTTGCAGGCGCAGCTTTTGCTTTTCCTGTTAAACTGTCTTTATCTCAACCCACGAGTTTTCTCAGTTTTACTCTTCCGATTCTCTCCCTCGTCCCACCCGAGGGGACTGAGCGAGCAGCTGGGAGTGCGCTGAGTTGCCGGCTGGGGTTAAACGACGACAAAAATGTTTTCATTTAGCTTTTTGCTTCTACTTGCTAGCTAAAGATGAGCTTAGGTCTTGGCAGGACAAAAGTAGGCAGTGGTTTATCCCAGGAAAAACAGAACAAAGGGGTTTTTTTGTTTAGTTTTGAAAAGGGCAGAAAGAAACAGTAGAGGAGAACAGGAAAGGATTAGAAAGAAATAATGTGCACTTGTACATGGTTTGTAATGTCTTTTTTTGTTATATTCTCTGCTGTGTCTTTCCTAGTCTCTGTCTATCAAGGCAGTCTCCTATATAAATTCTCAAAGACGGTTCAAGAAGGCTGTGGAAATGAACTATTACCTATAGAAGTAGTGGAGTTCTAACTGACTTTAAGAAGATAAGGATCTGAGACTTTGTGTAAGTTCAGTTCATACAATTACATGAAGGAGAATGAATCACTGGGGAAAGCAAACTAACTGAAAACTCTTTCGAGATGGGATTCTCAAATTGTTCCAAAGGAAATGAGGTATCCAGACTCCATTAAAATGTAACTGAAGCTGGAGCGTAACTCTCCCAGTCTTTTCTGATAAACTTAGTTCAGAAAAAGTTCATTGCGATTAATAACCTTGAAAGTTCATAGTTCCACTCTCAGCTTCAGCCTTGACATGAAAGGACTTGGACGCCACGGAAACCACTTCTCTAACATTAGTCCCATGTGATGTGTGACAGCAAAACTTCACGCTAGGGGAGGATAGGGAGCGGTACAATAACTGCTAACGACATCATTTCCAAAAAACCAATTTTAATCTGCTGTTTAGGGACTTGCAAATGGCCTTAAATAGCTCTTGCCATTGAAGAAGCTCATTGACAGTGCTGTTCAGCAACGCACTTAAACATCTGCACCTTTGTTTAATTGTTCTCCAAGATATGTTTAGGTCAATCTTGAAAAGTTGCTGTGTCTAATGTTTCTTCTCTCCTCTTCAGAAGCAGAGGAGGAACAGGGGGAGGAACAGCTGTGTACTCTCCCAGGCTTCACTCTCAGGCTAAGCATTGTTCAATAATTGTACCAATATGAGGCTGTGCAGATGCTCATACTGTGATTTTCCTCATTTCTTGTGTATTTTGATCAGCAGAATATCAGGCTATGGTTTAGCCTGCAGTTTATATAAGTTACAACACAATCTCCTGGAACGTAGTACTGTAGTTTCCTACAAAAACTGGCAGAAGCTTGCTAAACTGGTGATAGGAGTCAAACCAGTGAGAGATGATATTCTCAGTAATAAATTTATTAATGCCTTTTTCTACAAAGCCATGTCAAAACAACCACGGTTTTGTTTCAGCAAAGGAGAGAGAAGCGGTAAAATTGATGATGATCTGCTGTATGTACGTAGTCCATTCTGGGGAAACAGGTAAGGCAGAGTGGAAGTAGAGGTGACCCTCCATTTGCTTTTTGTTTTTCCTGCCAGTGACTACATGGTGGAAGATATCCCTGTTGCCACTTCCGTACATTTTTTAATTTCTCCTGATTTCCATCAGAATGGGTTCTTGCTTACAGATGCAGAGATAGCCTCATAAATCCTAAGGGGCTTTAGTTACAACCCAATGTGTTACATCTGTGTTATCAATTGTTGTTAATGTGATTGTCAATGATGCATGTGAATGAATGTGATTACCAAAATCAGTTACATCTGTGTGTCACAGATGTCGATGATGTACCAAGGTATTGCTGTAGATGCTGTTTTGGTTTAGGACGAGCTCCTTGACCAGAAGGTCATTCTTTCCCTTAACAAACCTACTGGGAATATCTAGAGTATCTTTCTAGAAATTGAGGAAGATTTCCTCATGAGACATTTTCTTCCTAGAAATCAGGAGCATTTTGTTATTCCATTTATGGCCTGTTAAAAGTTACGTCCACGTTTTGTGACCTTAATCTTCAGTTTATTCCCAGGCTTGCTAGCTTATCTCTTGTGGAGCAGGAGCTGCATCCTTCTGGCTAGCTCATCAACAGGGTAAGGTGGGCAGTATTCCCATCCCACCCTCATTTATACAAGAGAAATATTTCTGTTGCTATGGGTCATCCTAGAGAGAGTGCCTAGCATACAGGAGGGAGGACAGAGAAGTGGAAAATGAGAATGGTAGTCTGGGAAGACTTGGATGAAAAGCAATGGGCTGGGTAAGGAGACTGGACCTGGCTGCTGGGTGTGGTGGGCTGTGACTTGGAGTGCTACGAGAGAAGAAAAGGAAAGTCTCAGAAAGGACAGGAGTGAACTGTGGCCAGGGTGGGAGACTATGTAAAAGTGGTCCCTAAAGCATACTTATGAAGTCCAGAACCTAGCATTGCTGCGTGTTGCTGGTTTTCTGCCAGTTTTGTCTGTGAAACCTGCTGATCAGTGCCCCATCTCTCTTCAGTGCTTGGCTGGTGTTAGCAGGTACCGCATCAGCTTCCATACGAGCATGGATGTCTCAGTTCTGCTGTGATTCCTGTCAGTACTGAGACAGACGGAAAGTCTGGTTTGCAACATTTTATAAGCCATTGTGTGTATATTATATATAAACCATGTAGTACACAGAAATCAAACAAAAAAGGAGAAGTATTAAATTATCAAAGTTGCACTGGAAGAAAATGCTAGTGGCAGTCTGTGTAAGCATCATTTCTCCTGTTTACTCATGCATGTGTGCTGTATGTGATCGTCCCATTACAGCATCGCATCACAGCTTTTTCACATGGGTTCGTTCCCAGTGGACCTGCCCGAGGTATAAATCAAGTCTGCAGGGAAAAGGGGGCTGCTCTCCCGTCAGCGGGGCCTCCGCTTCCTGTCTTACGGCTGCAAGGTGCGCAGGGAGCGAGGCTGGAAAGCACGGGACAGGGATGTTGTGAAGTTTTAGGCGGGAGAATGCTGTTCTCTAGAAATGGATCCTGGCCTCCCACCAGCAAGAGCTTCTCTGGGATGCAAGGCAAGTCAGAACAACTTGGTCTTTCTTTATGAGCAATATGAATTATATCCTCCTCATTGGTTACATAGAGGTGTCACGGCAGCTGCGTTTGAACATAAAATACCCTGGAAAACTCAGGGTCCAGAGAAATGAAATTAGGCACCCAAACCTCTTGGCCTTAATCTACTTATGTAGTTCTCCTTTTCCTGCAGTAATATTTTGAAGCTGAATTCAGCAGCGTGTTTGTAGAGTGTTTTAATAGGGTACACGGAAGAGCACCGGCACCCTGAGGGATGGTTTGCTGCAAATGAGACACCGGAGAGCTCTGCGGAGCAGCAAGGAGAGAACAAAATATTGAGCAGTTGACTTCTGAAGTGAACTGGAGCTCCCCAGCAAGGGGAAGGAGTGCTTGTCCTCTGGCAAATGTCAGCTGAGGACTGTGCTGGCACATGGATGCAGCAGCTACATCCAGGTTTACTGAAGGCCAAGGGGATGCCACACCAAGGACATACGTGACCAGAGCCACCCCACTCGCCATCGTGTCGTATGTGGAGAGACGTGCTGTGCAGCCGTTGCTGTTAGCAGCGTGGCTGCATCCAGCCCTATTCACAGGGGACTGTCTGGCTGTATTAGTGTGCCTCTGATCTAATTCAGAGGAAACTGGGTAATTCTGTTTTGGTGATACGACAACCAAGGCGAAGGCTGAGGATGTTCATGTTGCTCTGTTAGGAGCAAGGTCTCTTTCTTCCCATGGGAATGCTCAGAGTTGAGGCACTGCTTTGCATGACTGCTTCATTTTAAGCCACTGTGATTTTTAGCAGAGTAGTTGGCATCTGGGCACAGCACGGATCTCTAAGAGCCAACCCAACAAAAACTGCTGTACCTTTTGACAGAAATAGGTGACAACATGTTTATTTTTTAGCAAAAGGGAAACATACATCCATAATCTGTTACTGGTTACGGACTGTGACTTCTAGAGGTGCACGGCAGGCAGCCTCAATCTCTAGCTGTGTGAATGATGTGTCGACATTTCAACCTCAAACGTCTGGATTGGGGTTGTTTCTTCCTAGTCTCGCTGAAAACATTCATTCCAGGCTGCAGCAGCTGGCTGTACATCTTCTGTATTCTCTGGGTGTACTTTGATTTGCAGTGAAAGACAAACGTGTAATTGAGTATAGGACGTAGAATCCTTTTTTTTTATTATTATGATAGAGAACTCTTCAAATGGAATATGAAGGATAAAAGGGTAATTTCATACCTGAAACCAAAAAAAATTAGTTATGAACACCTTCTTTTGTTCATGTTTTAGAGCAATGGGTTTGTAAATGACCTACATTATTAGGTTGCACATAGTCCTTAGACACTGCAGTCTTTGGGGTTGTTCACATGAAATGATCTTGTCCAAAACTGAAAGTAGCCAGTACTCCAGTGATCTTTCTTCTTTGTTCCCTACCCTGACCTTTTCTGATACATTAATTCTCGATTGGAATCAAGTCCAGCAGAATGGGCTGCAGTAGGAAAAGCTACTGTATAAAAAAATCTGCCAAGAACTTTTACTCTAATTGTGAGCAGAAACCATGAACTGTGGTTTTTAAAGATGTAGACCTTACTTAGATCACTGCAAATCAGTTACTCCACTGAGGATGACAGGATTTAAATCCCATCCCCCACCCCCGTAACTGAGATCAAAATTACGGTTTCAAGTGATTTTTGAAAAAAATCCATATTATAAAATTCCACAGAAGCTGCTCAGAATTTAAGGAAAGTTAATGCTTCCAGATGCACTCGAGAAAAATCTCATTTACCTGATTTTCCACCTAACGTACCACTGAAGTTAATGAGATGTAAGCTCTGAAGTCACCTAGCTGCTTTTGAAAATTTTACTTAATGATCAGTTCCAGCTTTTCCAAAGTATTTATTTTCATGTATTTCAAAAACTGTTGTTATGACTCTTTTATTATGATTCAGCATTCCTTTGGTCTACTTGACATACATATACAATAGTACAAATTTTATGGTAAATGTCCTTTACCTTACTAGAAAGAAAAATTAGTCTTTGTTGCTTTCATACCAGTAGAAAACATAACAGAGGGTCAGAATGTGCTCACGAATAAGGGCGGATAGAGAACTGGAGCAGGGAGACCTGGGAAGACATTTAGGGCTTTGCTAAGTGGAAGCGTAAGTTCTGTGCATTAGCGGTGAACGGGGAGGCGGCAGGGTAGCACTGAAACGCTGCCTGCTGGAATCGCATCCTTGATCTGACTCTTACTGACAGTCAACAGCAATTGAGGTCTCGAAGTGGAAACAGCTGAAAGAAAAACAGGGTAAGACTTAGGTGAAGGGAGGGGGGTTGGCGGAGAAAACAGGTAGCTGCAAATTTAAATACAAATTAAAACTCCTTTAGTGTAATCTCTTGAGATCTTGTGATGACCAAGGCTGTAAAGGATTTGCCCTTGAGTGGCAGAAGGCTGTGGGGCAGGATGAGACCAGGGAAAGGCTGACTACAGAGCAAACATACGAGAGAGTGGGTGGATACAAGTTCTCAAATGTAAAAAATTGCAGTAGCTGGGAAGAGCAGAAAAGGAAAAGATTAAAAGGTTGACAGTTCAGGGGAGGCACAAAACATTCACTTCTGTATGACACTGCAAAGAAATGTTATCTAGGGGTTTTGGTAGTGGTAGTATCTTTTTTTGCAGGGATACAGTGCTGGTATTTTAACAAGGGCTGTGTGTAACAGCATTTGATATCTCCAGCTCAGGCACTCTGGGTTTTCCTGAAGAAAGAAGTTCGATGGTAGCACGTTCACCTTGCCCTTCAGCCTTGGGGTTTCCGTAGCTGTGGGTGTTGGGGCTGCAGCAGTTGTGCTGTCAGCACGGTGAGCGTGAGAAGGCAAATTCCAGTTGCAGCAGAAATTCATGGCGTTGATGTCGGTGGTGGGTTGTGGAACAGGATCACAGTGTAACAGCTACTTCTAGTGTGTTGGGGGGTTGCGGAACAACTCCGGCCGGCACCAGTCCCACAGGCCTGTGAGCTTTTCCACCGCAACTCGCCCCTTGTGCACATGTCCATCACGATGCTTTGCAGGATGGTGAGATGATGCCCCAAGTGAATTGTCCTGTTCCCATACAGGGTGCATCGGCTGTGGTGGAGATGTAGCAGAAGTAGCCCCCAGCTGTTTATCCCACTTAATTTCAGGAATTTCATTGCAGTGGCTTGTCCTCAGTCTTGTTTCCAAGGTTGCCAGCACAAAGCAAAAGGAGTTGCCTAATTTGAACTCAAAAAGATGCTCCTTTAATTTACGTCCCAGTGTGTCAGTGGCATTAGGGCAAGTTTATGCACTTCTTGCTGGATCTCAGATTTGCTGACCTATTTCCAGTTTTAACCCATTTATGAAACCAGTGGTCCAAACTGTTGGCCTTTCCTCTTTATAGCCTTCTTTCAGCAACTAACTGAGTACATATTCATGGGGCAGGGCTGGAGGGCAGATCATAGCCCTGTGAAAGTATCGGTGTATTTGTGCACTTCGTTCCAGGACCACGTCCAGTGCAAGTCTTGGCTCGTAGGTTGGGTGAAAATATCCTCTCTCGATCCAATAGGATATTATGATTTAGGTGAGGAAATGAAAAGCGGATTTAGCTGGAATACTGCATACCACACTTGAGTGAGCCATTTACTTTTCAAGGACTGAAATATTTTATTATTGGGCAACCAAGTGGAAGTAACACTGCAGAAGTTTAGTTGGGTATGAAATATGTACTCTTACACAGCGTTCCTAAACTGTTAGCCAAATGAAAGATAACAATGATTTTTCCTCATGCTGTTTTTAAAATGGCCAGTCTTAATCTCTGATTCTGAGTAAATGGGGTGTGTTTTTTTGTCTTCAGTGAACAGTAGATGCAAATACATTTTGAAGGCAATTAGGCAGGGTATTTTTATTTTTGCTCACAGTAACTGCAAGCACAAAATTGCTAGCACAAGGTTGAAGGTTATTTACTAAGATTATATGCCACATGTGATTAATCTCTTCCCCACTTTTTTTCTTTTATTAGCAAAATTTTAAATTTCCAGGAGATCTGCACAGAATTCTAAGGGGTCAAATTACAGGGCTGAAAATGCTTATCAGTATTGGTGTGTGGAGAATATACTGCATTAACTAGGTGCTTCTTGCTGCTCAGCTGCTCTCCGGAAACCTGCATCTCTCTCCTGCAGTCCCAGCAATGTCAGCTACCCTGAAATACTGCAGGTCAGCACGTCCTGGAGAAGTGTACGGCTGTCATGAGGCCATTTTCTCCTGTTCTTCAACAACATTGCTCTAAAAAGATAACAAATGACATAAAACTGCCAAATAGGTCTGCAGGGAGCAAAAGGCCCATTATTTCCCCAGTGGAAAGGAACGTGCTTTACTTCCCGTACCCCCAGCTGCTGTTGGCAACTGCTGATCAAATTGGTGAGTGCTGCTCCATGGCCACGTGTCCCGGCCACCTTCCTTTTTGCCAGTCACTGTGTTTCTGAAACTGTCTGAACTGCTAGCCAGGTGAAAACAAATCCAGCCGCACACACCCAGAGAGCAAAGTTCTCAGTGCGGTCTGTCTCCACCAGCAGGTCAATATGAGCGTGTTCAGAAGGCAAGCAGATCTCAAAGTTGTGTGTAATCAAGGATGGGAGGTGGGGACGGGGAGGAGGAAGAGCAGGATCGCTGTTTTGGAGGGCATCCTCATGCTTAGGTTAGCTTACAGTGACTGATGAACCAACACCTTGGACCCAAAGCGATGTGTTCTTCCACAGGTTCAATAGGAGGCTCAGGTAGAGCATCGTGGGCTTTGCGCGATCTTCATTACTATTTATAGTATAGCTGTTCAGGTGCTGCTGGAAGCTGAGGAGATGATGGAGGAAGGGGCTTGCTCTGCACCATCTGATGTTCAATTAATTATTGTGTGTTCAATTAATTATTTTCTAAAGAGAATTTTATGATGTCATGCAAGTTGGAAGCCATAATTTTGCTGTCAAAGTTGTCCTCACTGTGTCCTTTTCTCTGGAAAAAGTAGAGTGAATCTTCACTGTAAAAAAGATCTGTTTTAATTCATCATGTCTGCTATAATAATAGAGGCAGTTTTAAGGTTAGAATAGTGTATAGACAAGATGATAATTATTGCTCTGAAGCTTTTTTGGAGAAGACGACAAGAGGAATTTTTCCATTAATATTAAAAAACAAATACAGGAGGTGATGAATAAATGCTTCCACCATGCTAATTCTCCATGATCAAAAGCCACTCGCGTAATCCCAACTTCTAATCGTCACATGATTAAAAATGTGTGAGATCTCATGAACATATAAAAGACGGTGTATAGCAGCATAAGTACTAGATTTAAATGCATAATTAATAGCTTCACTCAGCTTTACGCTGAAATGCAAGATCAACAAGGCATGTATCCAAGAGATGTACTGAAGTTTTTTTGCACCAAAGCAGCTTATTAGTGAAACTATGCTGATTTCATTTTAGACAGCTGGCTGAAGTTTGAAAAGAAGTTTGAAGCTATTTGTAAATTTTGGGAGGGGTCTTTGATAAATTTGAGAAGCTACTGAGTTAAAAAACTTCAAACAACCTCAAAACCCAGGCACATCCATTATTTTAACAATTGACTTTTACTTACCGAGAACGTATTTGGTATGTAAAAACATGTAAAAAGTTGCACACTGATAGTGGTCATAAAGTGTAGAAAATTCTGTGCTTGCTGATTAGGTATCAGTTATAACTGTAACCACATACGTCACCAGAAACCCACCCAGCTTGTGACTCGTGCGCAGTCCCTGCGGAGAACTTCCATGGATTCAGAAAAGACAACGTACAAAGCTTCTGTAGGTTCAACTGCAAATTATGCGTTTATATTATACCCAGTGCACACAGAGAAACACCATTGCTTTCTGAATTTTTTCACTTCTAACATTAATTCAGTAAAATACTTAAGAGTACTGGTTAATTTTAAGCCTGTAAAAAATACAGTTCAGTACCGGACCCAAACGTATTACTGTCTTGTTAGTTTTAGCCATCTGAATTTCTGCTTTTGAAGGAACATTAATCCAATTCACCTTTTTTTCTTTTTTAAGTATATGCCAGGATTCAACTGTTTTATTTCAGTTCGGTAGCACTGAGGGTTTTTTGTTTGTTTGTTTGTTTTTGGGTTTTTTTGTCCTAACTGTTGACATTGACAGCTAAATGTCAGCTTCATTTGTATCTTAGCTCAAAACTTAAACAGAAAAGTATAGAAAAAGGAAGATGTTTAGTTACGCACTTGGTGAATTATTTTTGCTGCGTACCTCATGCCAAACAGTTTTGATTCTGCATGTGACTTACAGTCCAAAAGCCGTACCCATACGTTTTTCTGATTAAATTATTTTCAATATTTTGCATCTAGTGCAGAGAAAACGCTATTAAAATAAATGCATTGAAAAAAATTGGAACTTTGTTGAAACATAATTCCATCGAGGAAAAAAAACCACAGTATTTTTATATAACATTTTGGATATATTTTATGTCAAAACATGATCACCAGTCAAACTAGTGACATCTAAGCCCAATACATTTTTGTGACTTCTAAAATAAAAAATCAGAACAAAACTAAATCACCACGTGTTGGTGATTTAAACACAACAAAACTCTAGTATTCTTCAAAAGTATCTACTAAATATAAGAATATAAGAATAAGAGAACAATTAACATTTAGTCTGTTACATTAAAAAATTGGATGTACATATTTCTATTGCCTGTTAGCTTTACCTAAGCCTTCTCAACTACTACAAAAATAAAAAGAAAAAAGAAAACTCATTGTTCAAAGTCAAAAACATTCAAATCAGTTGATACAACATTACAGTACAGTCAACTAGCATCATTCAAGGTCTCCTTTTCTCAGTGTACGAGTCCTTAGACCAGTGTTACAAACCTAGTTCAATGCAGTTTCAAAACTGTATGTTAGCTTTGCAGGATACTGTACTCTACGGATGGCTTCAGAAGAACGGGGTTGTGCTACTTTTGAATCACAGGGTAACCCCAGCCTCTCATTAATTTTATTCAGCACTGTAGTTAGAACAGCATTAAGTTTAGCACAATAACGAGGAGAAAAAAAAAAAAGTAAGAATTGGAAGCTAGGTGAAGCTGCCATTTGTGTCAAACAATTGCGATACGCTATACTAAAAAATTCTGAAATATCCACCTGTCCTCACCGCTCTGCCACAAACTAGCAAAGTCAAAAATACAAAAGTCTTCAACTTCTCATTTTTGCAGAATAAAGCAAAAAAGTCTTTGTGCTCCTTACTACCAGAAGCAAAATATCCTCTGAGTTACCACATGTAATAGCTTCTGGATGTGTCAACTTGGGTTGGCTTGGTCTCTGCAGAACCATCCTTGTCTTTTTCACTGTCACCTTCCCAGAGATTAATAAGTGGAGGGTAGAGCTCATTCAGTGGGATTGAAGAGGTCTTTTGCATATATTTTTTCAATGAGTGGTGGTAGTTTTTTCTCTTAAATCTTTTTGCAATATAAACAGAAATGGAAGCGAGGCTAATGACAGCAAACATGGATCCCATTACTGCTGCGAGGGCAGTGCTGGTTTCTTGGTCTGAAATATCTAGCGCAAAAGCTGCATTTTTTGTTGTAACGTTAACACAGGACTTCTGTGTTTGCTGATGGATATTTGACACCGTTAGACACACTTCATAATCTGTAGATGGCTGTAAATGCGTGAGGTTATATTCATGTACGTCAACTGGGACCCTAGCAGTGTACGTAATGTGGGGGTTGTCAATCTTCATAGTGGCCGATGACCATTTTAAATTGGAAGTCATGACGTTGGAATTAACTTTCCAAGAAACTAAGATTGAATGCGATTCGGCTTGCTTAACGTAGATTTTCAGAACCTGGGTACCATCCAAAAGCGTTCCGTTCACCCGGATAGTAGCAACCCTCGTGTCAGCCCCTTCTATGTTTTGAGCAACACAGGTGTACCTCCCAGAGTCTTCAACCTGGATGTTAGAGATTTCCAAGGTGCCTTCACTACTCAGCTTGTACTTGTCAGAGAGACTTTCCACAGTTACTTTATTGCCGAGAGGAGTGACCCAGTAAATTTCTGGCTCAGGTTCTGCCATGGCCCGACAATCTAAAAACACTGTCATGCCGATGTCCACGTTCAAGTGATTTGGAAAGGTCTCATGAGAGATCATTGGAAGACATTGTTCGTTTGAATCCTGTATTAACACTTCCTTCACCTGCTGTCCTCTGTATTCTGGAGGCATAGCGCAAAACATGGATAGAGGTTCCATGAAACGGATATTGGTTTTGTTTGAGTTGATCCAGTGAATGACACAGTCGCACCTGAGTGGATTACTGTGGATACTGATCTCACGCAGGTTTGGAAGGGATTCCACCGTCTTCTGGTAGACTGCATTCAAGGCATTGTTGTTCAGCATCAAGCTCTCCAGGGCAGGAACGTTGCGAAATGCCAAACGATGTATGTAAGACAGCTTTGGATTGTTGGTGGCTTCAAGCTTTGTAAGTTCAGGCAGGTTGTCCAGCGCATACCTATCAACAGAGACGAGTTCTCCCATATTATTGATTCCAAGCTCTTTCAATCTGAGCATGTTTTTAAAATCACCTTCTTGAATTTTATGAATCGGATTTTTGTTGAGATCCAGGAATTTTAAATTTGGAACTTTCTCAAGTGCAAGCTGAGGAACTTTTACCAATTTGTTGTCATAGAAGGAAAGACTTTCAAGGCTATCCAAGCCTACCAAGGCATTGCCAGGAATGTCTGTGAGATACATACCTGCCAAAACTAGACTCCGTAAATTTGAGAGTGGTTTGAAATTCATATCTAGTATTCCAATCACTGGATTTTCTCCAATCATGAGAATCTCTAAGTTAGGAGTCGAATCAAACCAACGGCTGTCAATAACCTTTAATTTGTTGGAGTTGAGATGTAATCTCAAAAGATTCTTCAGGCCAGAGAATGCATTTGCAGAAATGCTGCTGATCTGGTTGTGATTTATATATAGCTCCTGAAGATTGCAAAGGTCTTGCAAGCAGTAGTCAGTCATCTCCGTTATCTGGTTTTCCTCCAGGTGCAAAGTAGTAAGTTGAGTGAGATTTGAGAGCCCCACATCTTTGATACTTGTGAAGTTGTTTTGTGAAAAATCTAATTCTGTTAAATTAAACAGCTGTTGGAGTTCATCTGTGGTCTTTGCAATGTTGTTGCTTTGTAACAGAAGGACTTGAGTGTCACTGGAAAGGTTGCTGGGGATTTTTGTTAATCGAAGGTCATTGCAGTCAACTGTTGTGGCTTCCCTGTATGTTGACTGTGGTGTAAACCATGGCCTGATTTCACATACACAAAGCTGCGGACATTCGTTACTCTGTATGGAAGACTCAGTTAATGAATTTATTAACAATTCTAGCACCAACTGGCAAATGGTTAAAACAACTCTAACCTTCGCCATGCTGGTCAGCTAGTAAGTTCAGCTCCCCAGCCCCTTAAAATGACAACAGATTGAGAGGGTAATTTGTTAGCAGGCAGAAAATGTAAAGCTTAAAGTTTAAGGTGAAAGGCTTGGACATCCAGAAGGTGAAAGATGATTTTCTGAGTTTAGAGAAGACAAGAAATGGTCTGAAGACTCTCAGCTGACCCTGTGTTCCAGAATCTTCTGCAAATCAGTGCCTGAAGATGTTCCTGAAAACAGATTAGGGTATATGTTATGCTCATCTCATATACAGTCCATATATTGTTTAATTTCTTCATCCTTTAAAGAAAAATACCCGAAAACAATCATTATTTTAACATTCATCACTCTTATGAAAATCCTCATCTGGTATGGTTAAGTTACGTAGGGTTTGGAACATGAGAAAACCTTCTGATGGTTCCCAAGTGAGTGACTGTAACAACGTACGCCATCATCTGAAAATAGAACTTTCGGATAGCTTTCAGTTTTACTCTGCAATATTTGTTCGAATGGCTTGAGAAAAGCTAAAGATCGAGGCTATGCTTGTGAGTGCAGCTAGGTCCCAAACTAGTATTCAGAGCATAATCCCAATGGGAGTCAGGGTGCCAGAGCTGTCCTCAAGGCTCGGATTTCAGGTGTGTGGAATTAAGGCTCAGAAAGATGTTGGTTTATAAGTTTCAAGCTAATTGCATATGAACTTTGCCAAAATTCGTCCGAGTTAATCAAATCGGTTCCAGATAACAGCTTAGATTTAATCCCACTAAGCACCAAACAATAACAGTAAATTCGATTAAATGAATGTACTGTCCTTATTTTAGCTGTTTGTACTGCACTGTGCATCCCAGGCGAATTGTTTACCACAATACCGAACTACTGTGTAAACCACACAATTTATATTTTTTTAGCCTGAAGTTATTCCTGCAAGAGTATGTTTAAACTAACCCAACAGCGTCCAGTGTACCTCAGAAACTCATCTCTTGTGTTGTGGGTCTTTGAATACGTATTCAAGGAAGATCTAAACTCTTAGTAAAATCTTTCTCATTCTCTCTTCATTGAAAAAGTAAGCTCTGGGAAACAGTTTGTTATCTGCAAACCTATCTATTACTGCTGCTGTAAAAAGCATGGGTACAGTTTTGAGAGTTTTTGTATGTGTATGTGTAAAAATGTGCCCCTGGGGCCTGTGGTGTTCAGTCCAACAGCTGCCTGTCTTCAGGTCAGAAGTGTGTTGCTTCACTGGTGGTGATGCTGCGTGACTTGAGTTTCTCCAACTGTTCCTTGTGGTGGGGATGTCACGTGCCTAGCGGTATTCCTCTCGGCTCCTTGTGCACATCAGTACTGGCAGATAAAGCACACCTTTACAGGATTTCACAGTGAAGGTTAAACAGGTTAGTGCATGTGTTCAACGGCTTTTGAATTCAATACAAAGCATACGTGAGCAAGGTATGTGACAAATCTGAATAAGGATTTAAAGAGCAGACCTCCTGAAATTTGAGGCGACACTGTAAACCTCATGCTTTAATGGCTGCAGCTGAGACTCCTCAAACAAAAGTTTTGTCTTTTTACGTAGCTAAAATAATGGAAGTTGCGCTATGTCTGAGACGTATGAGTTCATAACAATGATAAAATAGCAAGAAGGAAATAGCATCTTTTTCAGTAAGAACATAGTGGAGCTTCAACCTAGTCAAAGCCCACAAAGATATTACTATATAAAATAATAAAACTAAATACAGCTTTTAAAAATAGTTTAAAAATAGTAATCTAGATGGTGGTGACAGAAATGCCATTTATACAATGCTTTTACTTCAAACTGTGGTCAGCATATTAAATAATGAAATGACAATATTATATTTCAGATTATGATATAATGCTCTAAGTAGAACACACCAAATAGCATTTTTATTTTGGCTTGCTGTTATTTGTTCTGTGGTTGTATTTTGGAGGAAGGGAAACAGGAATGTTCGCCAGAAAGCATTTGACCCTGTTGAGTTAGATTTTCTCTCTGGTAGCTGAGTCTTTACTGAGAGCTGAGAAGACTGTGCTGGAAGGGGAAAAGCCAGACCTAAACTAAACGTTCTTTCTCAAATAACTTTAAACTGATGGGAGAATTGAATAAGGCATTAACTGCATTAACAAAAATAAATCCTAACGGCACCATAACAGTAAGGAATATATTAACAGAGTGGTGAGGAGGCTGACGTAAACTGAGCTATGCTGACTTTAATGGATGCTTCTCTCGGTAACAATCGATTTGTAGCTGACCCAAACTGGACAGTTCTAGGAATACCGATGACGTCCAAAGTTTAAGTGATTTGATTCCAGATTTTTCAAATTCTAGTATTTGCCAGTTTATAATGCCAGCAGTGATTTCATCTGGTAACAGTTTTAGACAGGTAATGGAGGTGCTTTGAGCTGCCATCACACGCGGGCTGTTCCTTGCACAGGGAGATGCCTCTGGTCCGGCTTTGCATCCTTGGCTCGGTGAGGCGCGAAAGGGAGCGGCATGAGCGGGGGCAACGGCCTGCACCAAACCAGATGCCACTACAAGAGGCAATATTGCTGCAAACGTTCATGCCTTCAGAGTCTCTCCTGTACCTTTGCTCTAAGTAGGTGAAGAGAAGGAAGTCCATGCCTTATAAAGCCGTGGCCCTAATGATGTTTTAGTACTGATTTAGCTCTGGTGTAGTCGTATGAATCATGTAATACCTTAAAAATGAAACTGCCCAAAAAAGACTTCAAAGTTTCTTTTAAAGTATGTGGGATCACATCTAGATTTTGAAAAAAAATTCTAATTCGATCCTTCTTTTGTTGACTATTTATATCCTCTGACTTGCACATTACATTTATTGTTCACCCTTGGTAAGAAGACATTTCTGGTTTTATTGAACAGGGTTCTGGGTTTATGACCACTGTAGACATATGATTTCACAAGTTACTAGTGAAGCTTTCTCTTGTATAGCTATTTTCTACTGCAAATGGATTTAATTTTCTTTAACTGGAAAGTGGCCTTTAGAAATGACCTGCACATTACTGTCTCCAATCTCCCCCAGCCCAGGGCAGCTTGGATGAAGCTATAAATGAAAATCCAGTGTAATCAAAAAGTAAATTCCGATCGGCTCCACATGCCCCAGTCCATTTTAGTGCTGTGCTTATGCGAATGGCAGCCCAGAGGCCACAGCATGGGGAGAAGCCAAGTCATGGACTTTTGCTTTAAAAGCTGCTGCTTATGCTATAAAACCCCATCCGTCGCTGATAAAAACTAAAGAGGCAACTGTTACCAGGGGAAAAGTGCACTGCAGTTTTTTACATAACAAAATAGCAATGGCTGCTTTTGTTCTGCCATTTATATCTATATATGATCTGCTTGACCATCTCAGCTCTCACGTTTGTAAGAAGAAGGTGTCAGCTCTCTGAGCAGTCACCGACAGTAGTCCCTTTGCTCCTGGATGTCTCAGCTTTCCAGTCTTCACAGTGTTGGCAGGACTGATCCCAGCCACCTCTCTGACATTTAGTGTCCAAAGGAATAAAATAACACAATGTTTTTCACTGGAAAATTATGTTTCTCGAATGTTAGACTCTTCTCAGGTTCTGAAGCCCTATCTAGAATTATAACCACATCGTTCCAAATAAAACCAAGACAAGATATGTAGGAAATCTTCCCTTTTTTTGGTGGATATGCTGGAGGACAACCAGGTTTTGAAAACAAGCTCTGTGACAGCACGTGGTTCCAAACAGCCACCAATGAATAATCATCGAGCCCGTGTGGATAAACTGGGGATGGCTCTTGGGAAAGTTCCCAACTCTCACTGGAGTCAGTGCGGCTGAATTGAGAAGAATTTGAGCGTTAGTGTGTGCCCCTTTCCTGCTAGACAACTCAGCATTTTGCCCAGCGAGATCCTTTCTGTATTAACATGTTTGGGCTTTTTTTCATATAAAACAAATACAGTATGTCCCTAGTAGCGAAAGACAAGTCAGGGGATAGGTTCAGAAGATTTTGGCTCTTGAAGGCCAGGGAATGTTTCTTAACGAAACACCAGTTCCAGAGCAGGGGCAGAGCAATGGCTCCAGGCTTTTTGGATTAAGGGAGAATATCAGTCCTCAAAAACTCCCTTAGGACAGAGTCATATCACAATCTCTTGGTTTTTTTCTGAAAATGGTATTTAATATGGGTCATGTGATCAATGGCACTTCTTTTAATTCTGTGTTAAAAATTTCTTTTAAAAATACTGGGTGAGGAAACTTCCCCTAAACAGTGAGGGGGTATTATACCTTTCTTTCGGGAGATACTGAGCTTGTAAAGGATAGCTTTTAGCATTCTCTGCCTTCCCCCTCATTTATTAAATTCGTACTTTCCAGTGTACTAAACCACTACAATGGTCATAACAGCTGTTAACTGGATATCAACAGAAATAATGGTTAATTTTATGGGGGAGATATGGAGGGAAATATTTCACTAGGGGCTAAATAGAAGCATTTTGCAGAGCACCTCTCAGTACCCAGTGCATTAAGAAACCCCATTTCTGTCAGCAAGCACAGCCACGGCAGCTGCCTGGGATATTAGCTTGTTCATGTTTCTTGTGGGCAGAAAACATGAGCATCATTCCTGTGTCTCCCATCCTGGAAGTGCAGTGGGGAGGGTTTGCGTAGGGCTCCCCTTTCTGGCTAGGTCGCAAAAACTGTTTAATGGTGAGAATTTGTTTGGCCCAAGAAATCGTAATGGGGGAGTATTTGGTTACGGAGCAGAAGGTCCTTCGTTTCAGCATTCCTGTGGTGTCAGAGAGGTGTGTGCTGGCAGCCGGAGCCTTGCTGATGGCTGTTAAGAGTTTGTCTGGTTGTTCTGGGGATCCCAAGAAAAAGTATGTTTAAGTCCACAATACAATAAGAGGAGACTATGAAGGGACAATTGTGAAATAAACTGGTCATAAAAAGTGTTCATAGTTAACTTGCTAATTAGAAAAAACAGATGTTAAAAATTTTTTCTCGGTGATAGGAAGATGAAGTGTTGTCACTTCCATTAACTGTATTAATGGTCACTATTAAAAATTGCTGAAAAAAAGAAACAATACAGTTTGCACATGGATATTCGGATGTCTGTTGTGAAAATCAGCAATATTACCACAGAAACCCTTTTCTCTCCACAGTTAAGTGGTTCATTCTTGCAAAATTTCTTTTACATTGCAAGTACCATCAGCACAGATTTTGGTTGGCAGCCCTATATGTGCCTAGGTAAAAGGCTGAGGGATCAGATACGTGAAGAAAATTACCTCGGGCAAAGACAAGCAATTTATTTTGCACTTGCTGTGAGCCAGAAGCACATACTGATCCACAGTACCTACCCATCTCTCCACAGAAACATTTTCATATATTGAGCCTAAGTAATGTAGCTAGTCTTTTGGAAAATTGTCTGTTGTGCTAATGTTCTGCTAATGACTTGTTTCCCCATCATCACCGTTTGTGAAACTACTGCCATTTAAACACCCTCCGTCATCAGTCAGTTTGGGTAAACTTGTCCTGGGCTGCTGCATCCTGGATTCAGGTGGGTCGTCAGGAAAATACCCGTTAGTCAGCCCAGCACCCATGCCCCGGGGATCTGGAGCGTACTGCAATGACCCAGTATTAGTGCCAAAGCATAAGAACTGGTAAAGCCTCAGCTAGAACACGGTGATCAAGAAAACCAAATGCAGACTTGGATCAGTACAAAATGTTACTCCATAGTCAGGGAAAGGAAGAGCCTGTTTAGACAGGGAACACTGAAAGCGGTTGGCTCGGTGGGTCTGGCAAAGATCTAGCCTGAAGAACTACTTAGGCTAGAAGCAACGCTGGAGATGAACTGGTCCATGATGAGCTCAGGTTGAGTTCATTACAGTCAGGTTAAGACAGCTTGACAAGTTTAAGGGTATTGTGTGTCTGTTGGAGGTAAAAAGTGAGTTGCCTTGCTTTGAGCGTCAGTAGAGCCTTTGTGGTTCTAGATCCGCCCATTTTCTATAGAGAAAAACTGAGTTATTGGTGACATACTACAGGTGACCAGTAACCTTTGATGGGGCTTTTGGGGAGAGAGGGGCATTTAAGTACTGCCACGTGAATATGTATATGCAACCCGCTAAATCACACAAGTAAGCACAACACAAAACCTGGTCTAAAATGTTGTGTTACTAAACTCAGGGCTTACTCCAGTCAAGAACATCGGTGACCTTGTACATCCTAGAGAAAGAGGCTGGACTTGGACTTTGAGTTTAATAACCGGGATAGCCTATAGAATGGGCTCCATTCCCAGGAATCAAATTTACAAGTGCAATCCTGTCTATTTAGAAAAATATTGAGGAATCATGCCCGATAGTAAGCCTTTTATATTGAGGTTTTTAAAGTCTCTGATGTCATCAGGAAATAAGCTATTTACAAGCCTGGATTGTGTAAAATATGGAAAAGTCAAGCTGAAAATTACGTGAGTCAGTTGAAAGAGCATACCAAAATCTGCAAATGGGAGTTTGTTATTAAAAGCAAAGACAAAAACAAGGGCCTATGGGACGTAGAATAATGGTATAAAGCTTCAAAACAGATCCTCAGGGATTTATCATATTTAAGGTTTTGAGGCTTTTTTCCCTGCAAATAATGCCTCCTCTTTCTTCTTGTCTGCACACACACTCCATCAAAATAAAGACAGTGTTTAATTTTAGGGAAAGCTCTGGTGAAAAGGCGATTTGCTGTATTTCGAGACAACCTGAGCATGCATTCTCTGTGTTCTTTTGAAAAATACTAGTCTTATCTCCACAGAAGAAATGTGAAGAGCATCCTATTCATAATGCCTACACTGCAGAAACAGCATATTAAATCTTTAAAATTTGTAATTTAGTGGGGTTTATTCTTAAGACTTGTATCTGATACAATGTTTTTCATTAAAATATTGAAGTAAATTTGCAGGAGAGAGAAAAATTATTTTCATTCATATACTGTTCTCGCGGTACAAGGGGCTAGGTTCCGTGCAGAGTACAGCTACTGTATATTGATGGCCCATCAAATCAACCATGGAATTGCAACCCAGCTTCTGTCATCTATTTGAAAATCTCTTACAAATTACCATTAACAAGTCACATTAGAAACATCAGGAATAATAAGTGCTTTCCAAACAGTGGGTTGTCAAATTATATAGTCTGTTTGTTTTTTCTTTCCTAAAGAAAAAACCCATAAAACCATTTAAAAGCCTTGAAAACCTGAAAGGCAAGACATGTTTTCACAGTAATAATAGTCTTACATTAGAAACCAAACTTATTGTTCTTACTGTGTTTATTTTCATAAAATAGATTAATCTTGGGACAATATGGGCTATTCTTTTATTGCCCATGACTCCAGTTTTCATGTCCAGCTACACAGGGTCTGCCCCTGTTCAATATGAAGACAGTAGTAAAGCTTTTATTTCATTCGATGGAGAATAATCATGCCTGTGATTATTATCCTCATTCCACATAATTACCAGATAAAACTATTTGACTAGATCAGCTTTCCTGACAGCCAGCTGAATAACCTCCACCATCAGGTTAAAAGCCAGTTTCGTGAGACCTTCCTTGTAGCTCTTCCCTCCTGCGCTGGAATGCAGGACAACTACCTGCAGCTGACGGAGGACAAACCGCTGGGGAAATTCTTTCATTTCCACCTGTACATGCTGTAATGCATTCATAGCCTTCTGTATATTTTAAATGCGAGGGAGAATTTAAACCTAATTGGTTTTAGCTTGTACAGTGTCTAAAATTTATGGAGCATAACTGATTTTGGAAGACCTGTTCCAACTATTTTTTGCATTTAGTGTATCTGCTGGCTGAAGAATGAAAGAGGACCAAGACTAGAGAAAATCTGCATCATCTTCTAATCGTATTTAAAGAACAGGAATGGAATTCAGTCTTAGCATACCTGGGATCTCAGAACCACATGGAAGGGTCTGAACATCCTCTTACCCATGGGGGCACCTACCCCACAAGGATTTCATACTGGACTAACTCAGATAATCTCTGCTTCTTACTGTCTATCAAAATCAGTACAGTTCAAATAAAAATCTTCAAAAAAAAGAGAAATAGCTCTAAAAGAAGAACAAGGGCATTAAGAGATCGCGTTGGATTTTGGAGTAGAATTTCCATTTTGGTTTTTGACTACTCTGAGAGCCAAGGCAGCTTGGCTAGTGGAAGTGAAATGTTAATAATAATGAAATAAGGAGCACACAGGAAATATTTTTAACCACGAGAAATATGGATGCCAGAACTCCACAGGATTTTTACAAAGCAACAGAAAATCCTCTTCCTCTCTTTTTGCTGACTGGCTTTCTGGCAGTGTGATTATTTTGCTTCCTACACAGTTCTAGATCAAACTTCAGTTTTATGAGTCATTCAGGATCCCCCACAGTTGGGAAAGACCCCGGCGTGTAAGTAGTTGTTACTACCATAAAGGATGCCAAAAAATCCTGTGCTAGAAATGGTAGCCAATGAATACAAACAGAAATGAGTCAGTATCTCAGTACGTATTTATAAAATGAAGAAAATAGTGCCGGCTGTAGGAAATGCGTAAGACTTGTTATTAAAAAATTATATGTACGCCTCTGTGCGTATGTATATGTAATAAGCCAGCCATCTATAGCGTCAATTGTTTATCTTCAAGCAAGAAAAAGAGAGTTCTTTTTGTGTCCTTTTACACTCTACTTTGATAATCCCGTTTCCTGTGGCTGTACTATGTTTTTAGTTTTCAATTACTAGTGATTAAGTATTAAACTGTATTTTACTGTTGGCCTACACCTATAGCTACACAGTTTATACAGGTAGTGTGCTTACACGGACTTCAGCCCTTAGAATAAAATAGACTTCTATTGATTTTTTTTTTTCTAGGAGTTATATGCTTGCAAGATCAAATTCTCTATTTCTGGGCTATATTTACATATAAATGTTAATAAAACCATGTATTGAATTGACTGATATGGAGACACCGTACTGTTCACTCAAGACTGTGAACATAGCAATAACAAAGTAAATGGATTTATTATGGGAGGTGCTGAGATCTAATATAAAGGCTGTTAGCACCACGACAAAGATTTGGAACCCAACCAAGTCGAGATGGGATAGAAGTAATTCCATTAAGTGGCCACAGATTTGGTTTTGGTACTACTCTGAACTAAGGCTTTACTCTGATCTAAGAAAAAAGATATTTTCCCTCCAGTTAGGTAGCTGCATTACATGACCCTCCCCTACCCCTTTTCACAAGTCTTTCCACAGTTTTGAATGGGTTTCTGCATGAAGCGTTTTCATTTTTCTGAAGAACTCCTCCTTCCATTCACAACTGAGAACCCAACATACCATTACACTGTACTGAGAAAACACGGGGTTTATGGAGTATACGTTTTCCATCATTATTTCATTCCAAAATTGTTTAAGTAGTATTGCTCGGAACATAGAGCAGGTCATCTGCCGTGCCTTCAGGAAAGGAAGGCTCATTCAGCTGAGAATGGTGAACATGTTAACAGCCTATAATTAGCTATTTCTCTTTATCCCACGTATCACCTAAATTTTGAGACTAACTTTGTCTCATGCACAAAACAGATCACAGTCTTGCTTTGAGATTCATTGATTGAGCTCATGAGATGAAGGGGGGAGAGGGGAGCAGAGAGAGAGAGAGAGAGAGAGAACATCATATTTAACTTATTTGTATGTTTAAGAACAGATCTATAAGTTGTTCCTTTAGCTTTAGTCCTCAGCCTTCTCATGGCAAAGTCAGCAGTTTTTCCACAGATGGGTTTATTTCATAAGTGCCTGCAAACTACAGAGGTACTAAAATTGCTGCCTATTGCAGAAAACATGGGAGAAGTTATTTCTCTCAAAACTTTAAGTTATTGATCCTCTATAGATAAAGTCTTTACGTAATTAAGGTGATTCATTCAGGCATAGTAATGTTTAATTTGTATATACTCGACTTGTTTCACTGAAAGGGGGCAGAAAGATAAAGGAAAACATATTTGCCAATGAATTTATAAAGAACACTTATCTGGTTTTACTTGGTGCCTTATGCTATGATTAAACCATTTTAAAGACCTGTGTTCAAGCAGCTATTTAAAAACTTTTCTTTCTGCAACTGGTTCACTTAACTGGTTGTTCATCTATGCATAAAGTTATTTTTTTCGCAATGCATTTACCAGTCACTGCAATGCCTGTTATGAGTGGTGGACCTCCGTAACTACCAATATTTACTCTGCTTCTGTTAGAGTGATGGATCGTTTGTAATTTAAAAATTGAGCAAGGCCAATCAGTAGCTCATCTGCATCCTAGTAATTGCGTGCAGCACATTAGCAAGGTATGCATTTACTAGGTTTTTTTGGACTTGCTTAATCAAATAACACATGAAATAACAAAAAAAGGATGATTTATTATATCAATGAAAAACCCTTTCAAATTACAAAATGACAACCCAAACTTTGATTGAGTTTNAAAAAAAAAAAAAAAGCTATTCCACCAACTTTTGGACAAGCTCAATAATTCTCTCCAAATAACTTCTATGTGTTTCTTAGAAGTTACTTAGTCTGATTCTTCACCGTGTTGCTGACCAACCTCTGAGAACTACAGAAAACCTGGGCATGGTCCAAGTGGACCGAGCCTTTTGGAGCATACGCAAACATGGGAGTTTTGAGTGCCCGGGGAGCTGAGCTGGCACCGGGGAGCACGTCCTGGGGGCGCAGGCAGCCTGCGCAGCGCTCGTCATGCTGCTGCAGTTGGGGCTTAGCGAGCAGTTTAGTGTAAACCCCACTTTTACATAAAGAGAAACTCCAAAGGCTGCATTTGGCTTGAATGACTGAAGTTACATAGACGGTACAAAAGCAGTTATAAATCAAATAAAATTAGGCACTGAGGAGTATATGATATATCAGACTCCAGTACGGAGGAGAAACCCAGGGAATGTTTCCCATAAACTGGAAGAGCCCCATGTCTTCTCCAAACTATTAAAGTTATCTTTAAAACCTGCCTCTGATGAAATAAGGACTAGTGACCTCTGGTGAAATACTCCTGCGAAAAGGACAAAGCTGGCAGTCACAGAGTTACACGGGTTAACTGCGTCGTCAGTGGTGGAGCACCTCCCGTTTTGGAAGGTATTTATTGCACACAGGGGAATCCAGTTTTGGTCTCAGCCTTAACCTTGTAACGTCTTTGGTATTTAATATGTGTATATGAAACCAGAACTTGGTATTTCTGGGAGATAATATTCAATACACGCACAAGGAGCGTCAAATGGACATACCAGACACATCCTTGCAAACGTCCCATCTGTCCCAGTGTCAGCTGTGTTATTTTTCAGTCCTGCCCTTGACTTTCAGACCTCCTGGTTGTCTACGAAAGCAACTCTTCTGAGATAAAGCAAGTGACTTCCAGCTGACCATGCTGGTCTCAGAGGTGGGACGTGCCCGGCCAGACCTGGGGGCCCTTTAGGGACCTCCCCGCCGGTGGTCCCCAGGGAAATGGGGCTGCACTGTCCAGCTGGGACTCGGGCTGCCAGCGGGACGAGGCAGCGATGGCTCCCACCCCCAGCGGCAGTGAAACAAGCTGGTGGGTAGATCGTGCTCTGGTCCTGCTCCTGGAGCATCACGGCACGAAAAGCACCACCCACCCTGAGACCTGCCTGGGGCGTTGCTCCCTTCCAACGCGAGAAGAGCCCTCTCCGCACAAGCTGCAGTAAGCAGCGAGAGGCAAACCCAGCCAAGTACCTTGAGGGGGGCTTGGCTTCAAAAAGCAGTTGGGACTCCTGCTCTAATCAAAGCTGACAGGTGCATAAATTGCTGGAATCACCAGGTTTTGTTAAATTAAATACCTGGAAGTGACATGCTGACAAATCTCTAAAAGTTCTAAATAAAACCCCTAAGTAATCTTTGCCTCCAGTGTTAAACGGACTGCTGCGGTTTGTGAAGTGACCGGGGAAAATACTGTCCTGTGTTACCAGAGAGGACTAAAGGGCGGCACCTTAGGAGAGAGACTTATGTAGCAAGACCACCGGACCCAATAAAATAAGGGAAAGAGCTGTTTCTCTATGGCACTTTTATAACTTCTGTGCATTCTCAGTACCGCATCCTGTTAAATATTTCGAGACCGTTACTTACAATTGCTTTGCCCTGTCATTCTTCAAGTTAAAAAGAAAAGTAGAAAGCAATAGGTATCTACTCCTTCTCAAATACTTGATCTTTAGAAACTGTGCTCCAGGTAAAAACCAGATCCCATTCTTTTGATAATTCAGTCAGCTGGAAAATCGTGAAAATGCTGGCTCATATCACCAAATTAAGACCTTATGAACTAGAAGGTGAAGTTATAAAAACATTTTGCAATAGAATTTAAGAGCAGAGACTAATTCTCTTCCCATTGATGCCAAAGACTTCCGCTGTCTTCAACAGGAGGAGAATTAGGCCAATATAAAATAGGCCAATCCAGTATTTTCCTTCAGTG
The DNA here is from genome assembly GCA_013389905.1 of Sula dactylatra. Lineage (NCBI taxonomy): Eukaryota > Metazoa > Chordata > Aves > Suliformes > Sulidae > Sula > Sula dactylatra. The sequence continues at coordinate 1,880,357 of WEKW01021910.1, read as the reverse complement.
CCATATGCAGAAAAATGAAAGGCAACATCTATAAATAGCAAAACAAAATTCGAATAAAGTTGCAGGGATTTAAGCAGTGATGAATAGGAGACTGTGGTTTAGAAGAACTTTAATCCAGGTACCTCTTAAACCTGTATGGAGGCATGTTCTGTTCCTGACCTTATGAAGTCCATCAGTGGAGGACTTAATTACTCAGCTACAGGGAAAGAACGAGACTGGAAAAATCATTGCCTACCTCAAGCACATCCTCAGTAGACTGTTTCTTATCAAAGTAGTCCTTTGATTTCTCTTTGCAGAATTTAAGCACTCAGAGAAGCACCATTATGTACTTGTTTTATGACATACCAACAAAAACCAGTTTCTAAGCCAACTCCATGGCTTTCTTTACCCTTGCCCATCTTTCCTCCCATAGCGGGTACATGGTAGTTGTAGAGACAAAACTGACTATGGGAATATTTTTCAGTGCGCTTTCTTGGATTTCTGCAGATGCTCTTGGGGGAGCGGGCACGGGGGGGTGGCTCCTTCCCGCCTCTCTGCCCCCCCCAGGAGCCCCGCAGGCATCGCCAACCTGCGTAACGCAACCGGGAGAAAACCGATTTCAACTCAAAAGTGCTGTTTTGTGGAGACCTTGCTGGGCTGCAGGTTATTTTTAAGAAAGATGTGTTTTGTATTTGCCATAGCATTTAAGGCCTGATCCTGCCAATTACTTAGCTGCTCTTGACTGGAGCCTGGGATTTACGATTCCTGGGGGCATCGTGCATCTCCCATGATGGCATTTCCAACTGGGAGAAGATGCAAAAATCAGCTGTCGTGAGGCTGAAACGCAGGTTCCCTGTCAATGAGCATTATATAAACAGATAGGAGGAGGAACGGATTTATGTGCTTCCAAAAACTTTACATAGATTTTCTTCACTTCTGTGTCTACAAAATGTCTGCCAGGAAAAAATCTGGAGCTTGGCAGGATGAAGCCTCACACGTGTATTGTTCGTGTAACTATGGTAACCTACAAATGCCACCAGTGTTTCCATTTCATACACAAATGAGGGGACAGCTGTGGAGACCACATGTCTGCCAATGGAATAATATATGTGAACTGGGATGGCTTGGTCAGAAAATTACAACTCATTTATATTAATCAGGGCTTCAAAGAACAGTCACCTCCGCAGTTACAAAGTGCGCAGTAAAAGAAAGTGATTTTTCTTTCTGAAAATGTTTGGCTCTTCAATAAACGTTTTTAGCATCTTGCTACTTTGCTGGTTGAAAAAAAAAATAAAATAAATGCTGTTAACAACCAGCTCTCTTCTATAAATGTCACTTAACTTTTTTCTTTGGTTTTCTCTTTTTCCGATGCTTGATCCTAGTCTGAGCCTGACACAAAGCCTGACCTGGCACCAGGGGTGCTCCAAGGCATTCGCCTGGGGAAGCAGCAGTTCCAAAAGAGGCAGAAATGATGCGGCACAGAGCTCTAACCTGTCTACTGAAGTGAAAAAGCCTGTTTCTTTACTCCTCGATATCATTAATAGAAATAAAAGCTTCAAAACAATTCATACCAGAAATTTTAAAAAAAAATTAAAAAAAATATTGTTTAAATGAACTTGGAGTTTATCTCATCCCTAACAACAACAACAATCCGTAGACTCATTAATGCAAATAAATTACCTTTTCAGTAAATATTTAACTATGCAAGCTGCAGCACCAGTAATACTTGACTGGGGTTATGATTCATCCAAGGTGCTTTAAGTGTCCCTACAAAAAAAAAATTATCAAGAGCTGGTAGCTGCCGCCTGCCTTGGCAGCAGCAGCCTGCTGACAGACGGATGCAGCAGGAATACAGCACGCCGATTAGCAAAAGTTTTCCCTGGCTTCTGCAGTGCCACACTACTGTATCGGAGTAAAACAAAAGGCTGCAGCATCACCTCCGCGTGGGCTGCCTCGCCGCCGCCGAGGCACCGCGCCTCGCATCCCAGCGGCAATTACTATTTCTTCAAATACCGAGGGGCGCTCAGTGTTTATTTATGGTCTGACGATGAAAGCTTTAACTAATGCTTATTTCAATGGTGACTTCTCCACCACGGGTTGGAATCAAATGCACATATGACTGGTTTTAAACCAGGGCTTCCTAGCCTCCAAGCCGAATCCGTGCCTGCGCAGTTGTCTGAGCCCCAGTAAGTCAGGCTCAAGAGAAGTTTCTTTTTGCAGCGTAAGTTTGGATGCGCTCGGCATCATTCACATCAATAAAGAAGGGTCCTTCACAGTTAACATTAAAAAGTTTTTAACCCTTTGTAATCTCTACAACTTGATACAAACCCCTATTTCCTTTAATAATCAGTAGTGTTAGTCGTGCCTGTTCTAGGTAAAAGGAAAATACTCTATAGTCATCACAGTAACTGGTCTATTAAAGTCCAAAATGCCTACTAGGATACGTCATTTTATGGGGACTACATAAAATTTTAGTAAGTTTTTAACTGTCATGGAGAAAGTTAAACCTTAGCTCTTGCAAAGCCCGGGTTTCCCTCTTTTTGGGCCACAGTATGACACGGAGCCGCAGCACTGGGGGACAGGGAGGACGCCTGGGGCAGCGCGTGCCTGCCCTGGCTGGGGAGGTAAGCCAGGTGGAAGAGCCCATCGTCCGATCGGACGTTAACAAATCCTGGGCTCTTAGCTACTTTGTCATCTGGGAGGCTCCACGCAGCAGTTTCCCTCTCTCTCTCTCAGCATGCCTGTCTTTTAAATTAATTTAAATTCTGACTTGGGTAGGACGCTCCAGACAGGAGTCGGGACCGATGCAGTACATGACTTTGGTCATTTGAAGCATCTGTGAGATCACCCCGTGTACATCAGAGTTACTCCCCATAAAAGGTTTATTATAGCCTTGCTCGGAAAGGCCAAGCTCGTTTCATAGGGATCCTTTAAGTCTGTAAGGAAAAGGCTTTGAGGTTCACCAGCTAGTTTTTATTGAAGAGATGGGAACTTGGGGAGTACCGCGCAGCTCCAGGACAAAGCGATGAGCATCCCGTGCGTGATCTCTCGCCTTTGGACAGCGTTATTTCCTACTCTGAGTTTGATTCCGTTACTTTTCCTTCCCTCGCCTAGCGGGAAAAACGCACCGAACCAGCACTAAGTAACTTGGGGAAGGATGTAAAACCGCCGGCCACCATCTGCTGCGTCCGTCCCGGCGGGGCAGAGCCACGGGCACAGCGGGCGCTCGGAGGGGCTTTGCGGGCCGGCGGCGACCCCGCCGCTCGGTGA
>WEKW01021910.1:1785529-1876154 GCA_013389905.1 Sula dactylatra | reverse complement strand
GGGCGGGGGCGGGACACGCCCACGCCCCGCCCTCCCACGCCCCGCCCCACGCGAGGGCGGGGCAGGTGGGGTGGCGGCTTTGAGGGCCCCTGTGTTACTAAATGACGTCATCGTTAGGTTTCAGAGTGAACAGCTCCTGGCAGAAAGATCCCCCTTCCAGCAGCTGTTGAAAGTCATCGATGCGCTCCAGAAGGCGTGGCATCACCGACACGCTGCGGGCCCGTTTTGGCCGATGCAACGAAGAAAAACATCACCGTCGCTATGCATAGAGCTAAGGCAGAGCGTGGGCCAACCGGGGGGGACGCTGCCAGGTAACTTTCCACCTACCGCTCGAATCCCGTTGTTCATTTTTTTCACAAACTTCCTTAAAAAGCGACACAAAGGATCGAGGTGTAACGCCAAAGTACTGTGCATCGTAGCAGCCTTCCAGGTTTCAAACATTTGATTTTCCGTCCTCTGTAGAGAGGCAAACCTCCAGCCGTGGCGACGCAGCAGCGCAGTGCTGCTCGCAGTGGTAACTGCCGTACTGCGTTCGCTCGCTCTGCCCCAAGGCTAAGCGCAGGGCATTGCCAACCGAAGCATTTAAAGATTGGGGAAATTTTCCTATAGGTACATAAAGCCGCATTACCCTCTGAAATTACATTCGCGTATCCTCCATGGCCGCTTGAATATGAGAGTGATGAATTAGCTAGGAGAAAAACAGGCTACGACTTCAACCCTAGGAGTCATTTGAGCCTGAAATTCAAGGGTTTAAAGCTATGTAAGCTCTTGGATATGTGCAGCTTCCCGTTTGCTCCTGGTTTTCTCTCTTGGCTCTTTTTTCAGTTATCTTAGTCTGGAATTATTAACTTGCACATTTCCCTACGTTTTCTTGTCCTGACCTCGGTCTTCACCCGCTTCGCTTGGCTGAGTTCCCCATCTGCGCTGCGGGGGGTTTCTGCAGCTGGGCACCAGGGTGCCGTCCCTCCAGCCTGAAGCCTTTGGTGGTGTTACAAGAAGTGATTCACCGTATTCAGTCAGTCAAAAACCTGCTCTTCTCCACTGTCCTGGTGTGGAGGTCATACATAGCCTGGGCTGAGCGTGCAGGTCTCAGAGAGGTAGGCTTAACTCAGGTCTTAGAGTTGAATTTGCAATTCCTTATGAACAGGTTTTGAAGTAGTTGTGTCTGTCTCTGGGAGAAACGTTGAAGTCTCATTCTCTAACTCAAGGACCTGAACAGGTCGACATTTCATTTTATGCAGTCTCAAGCATGTTTGAGATCGAGTTCTACTTTACCAGGATAATAAAATGATTACGGAAGGACTTGCATAGAAAAACCTATTACGGCACTCTGCAGGAAGACCAAAATGAAGGGCTGCCTTAGATTCACCCGCAGCAGAGGACCGGTGCGGAAGAGGAGCGCCCTGACGACGCGTCGTGCACAGCTCTGCTGCTGCCAGGGCGGGTGACTGTCACTTCTAAGGAGGGAGTGGCAGTGACCAGGCTCAGGGGACTGGGCAGAGGGACACTGTGTGTGAGTCCCAGACTAGTAGGTGAGGCATTCAAGGACCGGTTACTGCAACAGAGTCTGTGTTGCTTCTGGTTCCCGCACATGAGAACACATGCAATCCCTGTGCTCGTTCCAGCTCCCGTTAACGCCACCGGCTTGGGTTTGCCGGGTGTGTCTGCAGCACCACCGAAGCAGAAATAACTTCTGGGTCGATTTCAGAACTGCTTGCAATACCAAATGGCATAATGAAGTATTCCTTCCCACCTGGTTCAGCTGCTGCTTTCGTTACGCCCAGCTTAAAAAACATCTTTCCCCCTCTTCTCCCCCCTAGTTCTTTATTGAGAATATTTTGGCCATGTCAAATAATTCAGTATTTCTTTTTAAGCGTGTTTTTTTCTATGGCTTTTTTGTTGAAAACCTTCTTAGTGTGAAATTAACTTTGAAACTCATGGACCTGGTAAGGTATTGAACTGACATCTGTAGATCTAAAGACCTGCTCTATTAGAGAGAAATCCCCAATGGGATGTGACTTGGACAAAAGAAAGATCTTTTTTGCTCAATATTTCTGTGTATTAACATCTGAATAGAGCATCTCAGTTACTGGGGGTGGGGGGAGCAGGGAGGGTGTTCCGATTCTGTCTGAAATAAATGAAAATACTCCGCAGTATGTAAACTGTAGGGGAACCCTTTAGCTTTCGAGTGGGTGGTGATATAGAATCTTGACTGTATGTTAGCTGCGTATTGGCGTCTTTAAAAAAAAAACCTGAAAAACTGTATTGCTTTCCATCTAGCTCTGAGACAAAGGTTTCTATTCAGCCAAAAGGAGCTGTCTGTGGTTGGTGCGCCCGCTGGTGCCCTGGGCGGAGGGTTGAGCTGGCGTGGCAGTGGGTTAGCCGGGGCCCACGGGATGGGGCCGCACAGGAGAGCTGGCTCTGGGCAAGTTGCGTGGGGAAGCGTGAGCCCGGTGCCGCCTTCGCATCCTGCGGCGAGAAGTTGCACGTGTCTGTCTGGCACTTTTAGTAAGACCAAGCACTCAGTCTGCTTGGAAAGCGTGAAGGTAAAGCAGGTCGCTTTATCCTTCCCAGGTGTGGGGAAGCATCTGAGGCTGCTGCAAAGTACCGGCTGCGTTTTACTCGATGAGTCAGTGATCCACGACAAAAATCTTGTACTCGTGGTCAGCTGATACAATGGGAATTTTGGGACCTATACACGGTATTAATGAATTATGCTCTTGTGTGTGTGTGTGTTTGGGGGGGGGGGCAGTATTCTTCTGTACCAAGTGCAGTGACATTTCTACTTTTAATAGAAATAATTTTAAATTCAAATATCATCTAGTTTTAATATTAAAAGGCCCGATTACAAGTATGGTGTAAGACTGTATGTTCTTCATGACGAAAGGAGAGGAAAAAGATAGGTAGGAATAAAGACGCTGCATTGTTTTTGGTTAACCATGTATTGACTAAACTAACGAAATCTTGGAGACTCAGCTTCCCCCGAAGCCCAACTGTGATTCTGAGGTGCCAGCAGAGGAGATCACTTACGTTTCAACCTTGCATGTCAACATGAAAAGAGTGCTCCTGAGATGATGACGGCAAAAGCGCTGTGGTTGCATCACTACTCTGGAAAAGATGCACAGGGAAGGCATATGGGTATGAAGTGTAAAGCATATAAGGTATGAAAAAGGCCAGTAGCAGCACGTCATAGAAAATGCTCTGTCCCAGTGCAGGTGATAGATTTCCATTGCCACTGCTGTGCTGCTTCCGTCTCCACGGCGGAGAGTTTCTCCTTCGTGAATGCAAACGGGCGACGGTTTCTGGTGCTCCTGGGAGTGCAGCGATGGATGCTGCACCAAGGGTCCCACGTGGCCGCCTTGTGCTCAGCCGAAGCAGTAGCCGGTGTCTCAGGCTCCTGGGGTCGGTGACTGAGCGAAGGATGAACACAGAGGAAGGTGACAGAGGAGTGACCTTGCGGTCTAGAGTTATGGCTCAGGAGGAGTCGGTTCGGTTGCTGGGTCTATTACGGACATGGCATGGCCTCGGCCGAGCTGTTAAACTTCCTTTTCTGTGACATGAGGCTTTGCAGCTTCAAATTTCCCTCTCACCTGCGGTGGCTGTAGTCCCCGCAGACTGGGAGGAGACACAGAGAGTAGCCCGAGAACTGTATTTCGCACGGCTTAGCCTGAACCGTAGCTCTGTTAATACTAAGATAAATATAATTTAAATTCCATCTGACCTCAAGTGGCAGCTGTGACAAAGCATGGCATGTCTGAGGTCTGGATACAATTATGTGGAGTTGCTAATCACCACGCTTCAGTCGTGACCTTTAGGTTGCACCGAAGCCAGAGGAGGTCCCTGATTTTAACTTCTGAACTGCAAATCACCCCGTTGGAAAGAGACTTCAGAAGCTACCATAATCACAGAGAATATTTTAAAGTGTGTAGAAGCTATAAGCAACATATTTGTTTTACACACTTGTCTGCATTTGATCCATAAATCTGTCTACTACGATAGTGTTTTACTGGTGTAGATGAGGCAAGTAAGCTGAGATCATAGCAGACGTGTCCTATAAGGCTTTACAGAAAATCATTGCTTTTTAATCCCTTTATCCCTGTTATTTCCTACCGCTGTGAAAATCCAGTGGCAGGGAAAGCTGGCACAGTGTAGGACAGATGCATAATATGTAATGCTAAGCAGGCAAAAATCCTTCTGTTTATATAATACTCCACACACATTATAAGTGTCAATGTTAGTGCGATGTGTCCTACATAAATAATAATAATTTATCAATACTCAACAGAGCATTAGACATCCTTGGGCTAACCTCGTTATACGTGCTGTCTTGATATCAATGACTAATCTTCTAGAGTTAGCCAGAAAAGTTGAACTGGACTAGTTTATGAAAAGCAGGTACCACCCAAGTGGATACTTGGGTATAAACGTGAGTTGCGTACTGCGTGTTACATAGCACCTGATCTCAGGCCTTTAATGTTTATTTTTTTTTTGTCTTTTTTTGCATTATCTTTTCCTTGCATAAACACGGAAAACATGCTTAGACAGTAGAACTGAGCTCGAATGTCCGGAGGGCATCTAGAAATTTCCAGGTGCGTGATTGCTTCCTTGATCTTCACATTAAAGCATCCTCTTGTCTGTAGTACAAATTTAATCAGCCGCGCTACACCCTCTTAGGCTGAAAGGTCCGGGAGCCCTGGAAGCTGGCTGACGGTGGCACTGTTTGGGACTACTTGTACTACAGGGGTGAGAACGGACTCAGTTAAGGCGCACGAGGAACGCTTACGGTGCTGCGGTGTGCCTGGAGTTTGGGGAACGGGGAATACTTTGTCAGAATTTTGAAAGGGAACGTTTCAGGATTAACTTGGCAGTAGGTGCAGTGCTGCCTGCGAAAGAGTTGCGTGAGTAGTAACAGCAACCGTTTTCCCCCAAAGTAAATCATACGGATTTCAGGACATCCCGCCTGGCTGATACCGAGCAAGGAGAGGACCTCTGCAGAACACCCAGCCACCTTTTCATTGCTTTAGGATGTACATAGAGCCCCCGGATTAGAACGCCGCCAATCCTTTGAATTATAAAGTGTTGAATTATAAAGATCAAAACTAGTGTGTTTCTCTCCTGCTCTCTCACAAGGGAGGAAATTGGACTGATGGGATGTTCCGTCAGGCTGAGCGTAATTCAATTCCCGTTGGAATCCAAAGTTTTATCATCTACTCAATACAAGTACCGTGAGGCCTGAGCTTTGCCTGCCTTGGTGCCCCACGGCCCGTCACATTTGCAGCGGGACAGCCCGGTGCTTGCGTGCTCGCCCCAGCATCCCCCCGGGCCATGCCCCTCTCTGCTGCAGGACACCGGCGTGCCGCCGCCGCCTGCCTCCTGCTTCCCACCGCTCCTCTTCCTCACGGTAAGGTCATTGCTATTTATTTGTGCAGTTGAGGGCTGCAAATTTTAGCTAATTAATGCATGCACAACCTCCTTCCCAAGTTATTAACCGCAGAGGAAGAGAGCCTTCTGAACCTCGTTCTTCCTTTCTCGCCCTGTTAAAACTCTGTATGATTTTCACGGCAGCTTTGCCAGAGCAGCTCACAGGCTGGTCGCGGGCTGGTGCACGGGTCTTCCAGAATGCCAGCTGTAGGGATGTAGCCCCAAATGGATAGATTAGAATAAGGGTGATCCTTTAATCAAGGGCAAGAGAACATGTGGAGCATCAAGGCAGAGTCAATTTAAGATTTTGACAACAAAAATATGGGTTCTTCCAGCTATAATAATTTAAAACAATGGTTCATTTTTCTGCTGTTCCTGACATTCAGTAGAAATTGCAGGAGAGTGACAGGTTCTCGGGCTGTTCTCATCCAACTTTAAAAACATCTGCCTTAGGAAATGACTTTGTACCTAACCTATAAGCAGTTTTCCAATTATTTTACTAAATAAATACGAGTATTCTGTAAAAACAGCTGCTACTCTTAGAAGATATTTTTCCATAAGGTAAAGTCAATCAAAGAGAATGTGCTGCTTTTAGATAAGTGTTCCAGGAATAAATGCGAAGAGCAGAGCTGAAGAGCTGCGATGCTGAAACCCGGAGCAGGAGGAGCCCTCCGAGCCGCGGCGTGCTGCAACGGGCCCCAGCTCTCCCTCTGCCCCCCGGCCAGCCGTGGCTCTGGCAGCGTCCTACAGCCCCTCCGGCTGCTGCAGGTCTTGAAGTTTTATTTAAGTTTTTGTTTTTATTTATTTAAAGGGATAGAGACAGTTTTCGCTCCATCGGTGACTTTGTTGTTTGCGTTTCAGCATCCCACCGTGCACCTTAGAGGCAGAGGCTGTGATCTTGCCTCTGTTCTGTTTATGGAGAGCAAACCCCTCCAGAGCAGAGCACGTATTTGGCCAGCTTTGGATAATGCCATCAGGTTGTTGCAGGGCTGAGAGCTGCACCTGAAGTTTTTGAGTGCCAACCCAGGACTGGTTAATACCCAAGCCTGCTAGTCTCCAAAATACGTTTAAAGGTTTTTTTAGGTCTGAGATGGTACCGTGGAAGCATGCTGTCAATGCTCGTGATGAAAGGCAAACAGAGCTTGCTCTGTGTATGCTGTCTGTCTGCCCATGGCTTCCACACGGAAACCTTAGGAGCCCAGAAGGGACGGCTGCTGGCCGAAGCACACCGCTGTATTTACGAGCTGTGCCGCAGCGGTGTGACCGCCTGCCTTCCCGGGCGGTGGTCAGGTGCCCACATATCAGGTGCTCGTGCACTCGTCCAAATCCAGCCGAGCGCTGCACCAACGCCCCGTACCTTTGCTTTGAAAATCCACGTGAGGACCCCGACGGCCTCATGGAGATGTGCTTGCCCGTGAGGAACGCCGGAGCACAGGCCAAGGTGAAATCCCATAGAGTAGTAAAAGATAAGTGAAAAGGCTGACTTTCCTGTGGATTTTTTAAGCATTTAATAGAACTTAATAGAGCATTATCTCTCTCGCTAAGGAGTAATAAGATGGCTGTAAGAGCGCCTTCTATAGAACCTGCTCCTATAAAATCTAATTGGTTTCATATCTATCAAATTCTAAAGGCCTTTCTTTAAAGTTGTGGGGTTTTTTAAAAGTCAAATAATAGATTTATTCTTGATGTCTTGGGCACATTATTGCAGTAACTGCATCCTTGGACCACAGCTTTGGCAGAACACACACATCCGTAATGAGAGACTACGTGTTCTGTGGAGTTTTTATTACAAAAGAAAATGAACAAGTATATTAGGAAGAAAGGGGGGAAAATAGAGAACAGTACCTTTTTGGCAAAGCTTTGTATTACAGATCTCATTTCTCTGGTTGCAGCTGCCTTGAGGCACCCATTTCAGTGAGCTGCTATATTATGCTTAACTGTAGATGCTTCCCAAATTTCCTCTTTGGTGAAACAGGCGTTTGTGCAGGTTCCCCATAAAAATGACTGATGTGAGTTTTACCAAGAACTCTGGCACTTCTCCATTATAAGAAAGGATTACATTTTTAGAGAGATTTATCAAGATGGGAGTAGTGAAACAAACATTTTAAATGTCCAGTTTAATCCTCTCTCTTCCCCCACCCAAGCCTACATGGGCAGGATTTTAAGCCACTCTAAAATGAAAGCTCCCTGAAAGAAATGTATTTCCCTGTGGGACTACCCAGCTTTCAGTCCTGCTTCTGTGGGAAGGTAAGAGAGCTCTCTTTTCATTTACTATTTATGAGACGTGCATTCATATTGCCAAGTGACCACAGGATTCTGTGCTTTTAAGAATCTGCAAATGAGATGAAGCTCATTATTTTTTAATGCAAGAAGGATTATTGCTATCTTAGTGCAGGGATATGTAACTTCAGATATGTGTCTTGCTGTGGGATATATATCAAGGCTTTTGCTTTAGGAAGTCAATAAAGTACACGCAGTATTTTCCAGTCATTCTGTTCAGCATATAGAAGCAGTTATTTATTAGAAATAACGCTAAAGGGGATTTTTTTTCTTTTAATTGCAGACCAAGACTTGCAGGAAATTGCCCTCCTCTTTGTGTGCATTTTACTTTACAGTGTTGAGTTAAATGCAGGGGCACGTTTTCAAAATAAAGCTTCTCCTTAATAAGAGAAGATTCATTATTATCCACTCCCGTCTCCACGCACAAGACTTGGTCTCACAGTCCTAAGGGAACGCAAAGTCTGATAATCAAGTAATCCCTTGTTAATTTTTCCCCCAGTGAATTAGGATTTACTTTAGAGGATCATGTTATTGGGTGTCAAGCCATGGCCCTGCTCTGACAGTGACAGGCGCTTCGGTGTTTCTGCAGGTGAAAGCGTTTGCGTGTGCGTCTGGCTGCCTGGGAGTGGGAGTCTCTGATCTGGGCACGGGGCGTAGTATCTTAGGAGGAAAACCAAGCCGAGAGAGAGCTGCAAAAAGGACATTGAATCTGCTTATGTGACCCCCAGTTACAATATGCAACACCAAAAGGAAACCCGTTCGCTGTGCCTGCGGTGTTTGCCTGGCACTGAAGCCGTCAGCTGCGGCGCCCTGGGTTGCTCCCTGTGACAACGGCGGACGACGGCGGCTCCGGTGCTCGTCCCGTGCTGGCCGGACGCCGTGCACGCACGTTCCTCCTCCCGCGGGACGTTCGCACCGCCCGCGCCGTTGCCGTTAGGTCCTGCAGACGGGACGCTCTCCAGTTCTTGTGCTCGCTGCGTGGGTTACTTTGAAGCAGGTTCATCGCATGGAGTTGTACAAAGAATTGGTGGTGGAGGGCGGCTCAAATACACCCTCAAGTGTGTCACGTCTGTTGGTCCCTTCGGTATTTCCGTCTGCTGTGTTAGAATAGCGCTGCAAACCAAATACAGAAACGGGCAGGAGTGAGGAGGTGTAAGAGGGAAGACAGTTTGGACGTGTTCATTAACCAGAAAAGCTGGGTTTTCACTGCTGCCTATTACTCTACAGAAACTATACCTCGGTTTTGCACACTCGTATGGGCCCTATTTAGAACACCTGTTAATAATTAATGTATTCTTGCAGCAATTCACAGAAAAACTGGAGAAATGGCACGCTGTCTGGTTTTATTTCTGTCTTCCAGGTGTGCTCAAGCCCCACACGCTCACTCCTGGGTCTGGGCCGGGCAGGGAGCCGGGCTGTGCTCTGGAGTCGCCTGCCTGCACATTCCCCACCTTCCCCGAGCAGGGTGACCCCCGCAAACCCCATCATTCTCCGCTCGTGTCCTGTAGCCTCGCCTTTACAGTACGGGTCCCACCGCTGCCTGGCTGTGCTTCAAACACAAATTCAGCTCTCTCCGCCGATTTCTGGCCACTTTGCCGATGCCAGCTGTGCTCCGAGCCTGGCCTCTGCCACACAGCCCCGCAAGTCCCGCCCAGGGTTTATGCACAGCTTGAACGTTTTCAAGCCTATCGATCTGAAACAGAAGTGCCAACAGGTAGAAAAGGCATTACGCTTTCAGCTGAAGGTACCTGATTTAACAGCATGCCAAAGACAAGTTCAAGCTGTTACAGAAAATAGTAAATTAAAAGGAAAATATCACAGCTTTGCTGTATGGGAGAAGCATGAAAGGGCATTAAGCACGTACCCAACTGCCGAGCGCTTTGCAGAGCCCTGGGGACTGACATCCCTGCTCCCAGCAGCAGGCTGGGATCTGCAGGGAGGAGGTGCAGGACAGCCGAGACACCCCCTGTACATCACAGTCCCTGCTTTCTCGCCAGGACAGAGCACGATAAAGTAAGGCAGCATTTATCAAAATGCCCTTGGGAAATTAGGTGACCAGCTCCCAGGGAACAGAGGCACTTACGGCCCTTAGGCACCTTTTAAGACCCCAGACTAATTTCCTTCGCTGTGTTCTTGCTCTCTTGAGCTCATGTTCCACAAATGCAGTAATTGCAAGCATTTGTTTTGAGCCGTAGAAGCCTGAGCTCCAGAGCAAGTTTTATTTACTGCAATTATATCTGGCAGGAACTTTCTAATAAATTCAGGAAAATGATAAACCTCTCACTAAATTCATGAACAGAAAAATAGGGCAAATTGATCAAATAAGCTGTTTCCTACATAATAAAAAAATTATTATGTGCATAACATCCTGGAACAGAAATAGCTCTGGTGAAACCATAAAGACAAGCAGGAACTTGCTAGAGGCATCTGTGCAGTTTTTCAATTTGGGTTCACTCCTAGCAAAGAGCCTAAGAGCCTGCTTAACTCCAAACCGCCCGTTATTACCTGGTGGTGGTGGTGGAGCTGCCTGTGCACGCACCGGGACTTCCACCCTGCCCAGGCAGAAGAGTGCTGGGTTATTTTGAGACGCAGCCTTGGAAAGCTGGAGCCCCCTTTGTGCCCTTCTCGTTGCTGACTGCAGAGCAGTCGCCTTAGGGGAGCAGAGAGCGCCTCGCTTCCTTTCCATATTTATTGACAATGAAACCAGACAAAGTGTTCAAAATAAAACGCGTGAGATTTGTTCCACATCTCGTTTAACCAAATGTGCGTATGTCACTGAATCTAAATTTTCAAACAGCTGAATTCAGGTATTGGATTTTTCTGAAATGAGCTTTTAATAATTATTGAGCTTTCCCATCCCTGCTCTGTAGCTTAATTTACATTAAAAATTTGAATTTCATCTGAAATTCTCAATCTAGCAGCGTTAACACCTCTCTGAGATAAGTAAACGATTGCTACAAATTAGGTCTGGGCTTGGATGCTGCAGCTGATTAACATCACATAAGGACAATTAACAGCATTTTTAGGAGTGGATAGGAAGAAATTACCATATGCAGTTGAAACTATAAAGAGAATTTTAGGGAGGTATGTAATTAGGCAAATTAGGCTAGGGTAATGGCTGTACCTACCCCGATGAAGAGCATTTATGGATTCCTTAAGGACCATACAGGTTCTTTAAAGACTATAGTTTTACATCTCTTCTAAAAAATATATTTACAAAACAATTTAAATGTCAAATTCGTTCCGTATTAACATCATACCAGTTCTAAACGGTCTGGCATCGCCAAGAAAATTAATGAGAGCTTCCCTGGCTGAACTCTGAATTTCTTTCTCATTTGAGTTTGAATAAGGGGAAAAGATAGCTTAGGAAATGAGAGCATGCATTTAGACAGGTTAAAGAAAGCTTACAGCAGAATGGGATCTTTTCCATTTTCCCAGTAGTATCTATCTGCATTCCCTTCTGATGCCATTTTTTAAAACCATTCACGGGGCAGTGGTTGAAGGAGCAGCCACAGGGCGAGGAAGGCCATGTAAAATAATACGAACATAGTTTTCCCATTTTCCAACTTAAAGCATCATTATATATGACCTCGTGTCACTTTATGCTTCATTATCAATCATCATCTGGGGGCTGAGGAAAGCTTTATCTGCAGCTTCGGTTGTGAAGAATGGCAGCAAATGGAAAATTAGAAAGGTTTGGTTATCGTTCGTGGGAAATGCTCTCCTCTGAAACCTCCGCTGCGCTCCCCAGGCTCAGTGCGTAAGCCTAGACAGAGAATAATGTTACTCAGAGGCTTGTATTTTCTTCGTCGTTTGCAATAATGGTAACCAGGAGTGACAAGCTGCAGGCTGGAAATTATCCATCATGCGGCATCTCCATCCTCCTCCCAGTGCCCCGCTGGGCCGTCTGTGATTCCAGTTGGTGTGATACTGGTTCTTGCTTGCATGGAAGCGGGGACAATCAGGAGGTATGTTGTTTTGGAAGGGCTCACCCATCCTCCAGGACTGCTGGGTTGGCTCTGCCCACCCAGTGCCAGCCCGGCTGCGGAGCGGCTCCTCGTGCCCGCGCGGTGTTGGTGGGTACGTGGTGGGTACGTGGCAGCGAGTGCCACTTTGCCAGGCTGGCGGAGTGCAGGTTTGAGGGTGTCTTTCTCCTTTTTGTCATCTCCTCGGCACAGTTTCCTCTCTGAGCTTGACTGATGCTTGATCCCTGTGAGTTTCCCAAACAAAGAAGAGCAATTACGGTCTCTGATTAAAAAGCCTGGGCAGCACGGTGCGTGCAAATCAAGATAACCATTTATCTGCAACTCTTCCCTCTCTGCCCATGGGGGCTTAGGCTCAGCCTGCGTTTGGGTTGCAGAAACATTTGCTTTTGCTGCGATCGCAGTGTGGGACGGTGAGAGGGGGCGAGGGGGCCCCAAGGGCAGGGGTTGGCGGTGGGTCTGCGGAGGGAGATAAGGGCTGAGGCACTGGGAGGGAGGGCTGCGGCGCTGGCCCGTCACCTGCACATAAAGTGCTTCTGCAGAGCGTAGGAGAACAGCGACAGCCAAAGTGACCATTTCTCTCTGCTGCATTGTTTGGCTTCGGGCTGAGGGCAGCCCATGTGCTGGACTGCCCTTCCCCGTGTCCCATCCCGCAGGGCAGCCCTTCCCCGTGTCCCATCCCGCAGGGCAGCCCTTCCCCGTGTCCCATCCCGCAGGGCTGCCCTTCCCCGTGTCCCATCCCGCAGGGCAGCCCTTCCCCGTGTCCCATCCCGCAGGGCTGCCCTTCCCCGTGTCCCATCCCGCAGGGCAGCCCTTCCCCGTGTCCCATCCCACAGAACACCTGCCACCGCTCCTGATCACACTGGAAAGATAAAACAGATGTGTTTTATTTCAAGGGGAGCACTCAACACAGTATGGCTAGGGCTATCAACACTGCTATCAGAAGCCGAAGTACTCCTTCCCTGGGCACTAAAATAAATTAGCAAGCACACTTGGCTAGAAGAAAAATAGCTTGTGTCACCCTTAAAAAGTGCTGCTCTCCTCTGCCCCTGCAAGAAGGTTTGGAAGGTAGTGTATATTTGTTTAAGTCGCGTATATACTTCATAGCATTTACATGCCTCAGGAAAGACGTCCTTGATTAACATAAAGTGCAAGACTGAATGGATCAGAATACGAAACCCATCTGTTCTCAAGCAAGACTGAGCTCTTGGAGGTGAACATCGGGGTTCACAGTGGGAACCCAGCAGCGAATGTGCCACCGGTAGCCCGCCCTGAGGACACCACGGTGCTGTTCTGCATGGCAGAGGGCAGTTCTGTGCTTGCTGCTTTCATCTGCCTCATGTCTGGAGAAGCGATGCTGCTGCTGAGCCTCTGGGGAGGACAAAATGAATGTCTGACAAACTCCTCCGCTTCTTCACACCTTCTGGGATCTTGTAGAGGACTATGGTGCCTGTGTTGCAGCAGCCGAGAAGGCCACAGGGGGGTTGGCCAGGTCCCTGCCGGTTGGACAGGAACCAGTTAGCCCCAGTTAGCTGCTTTCACGCTTTTGTCCATCGCTTTGAGATTACGGCGCCCGAGGTGTATGGGCGGTGTGTCAGCAGGGGTCAGAGGCAGTTGCGGTTCTCCTGGTACTCAAATCAAAGCAGCCATCTCCCATCAAAACAGTAGCCCTTTGGGTTTTTAACTCACCTCGGCAGAACATCATGGCTTTGGGGGATAAATGTCATACTGGGGGAAGCTTCCAGAAGCACCACATTAAATCTGTCTTTTATGACTTTTAGGAACTTTACGTATTTTCCAGTATTTCTACATCATACTGAATAGTGTTATCCAGCCTTAAACGTATCTCTTACCAGGTTGCCACAAGCTCTGTCCTTTTAAATGCTTGACCAAATTCATTTTGAAATAAATTCCATGTATATTGCTGAGGTTTATTCTGCTCTTGAAACATTGTACAGAAATCCTTTATCTGTCCTGAAACTTCAAATAAATCTTTGCTTCTTTTAAAATAACCTTTGAAAAGTTTTTGATCAAAATGAGTGAAATAGCAAGAATAATAGATGTTGGAGGATTTGTATCCAGTATAGTTTCCTGCTTCTCCAAGTGCTTTTGGAAATGCTGATTGATTTCTAACAAAGCTTGAAATGTCACCAGGAGGAATGAATGAAAAATACACTACTCTAATGTATGTTGAAGTTGAAATTGGCTCAAAGTTTTAACCTTTAGAGACGCTTTTTACTTTTTTTTTTGCTTCTTGAACTTTTCACAGCACTTACATAGTTGGAAAGATAACGGGGAACAAGATACATGTAGGGGAAATTAATAAATTACGCTCTTATTTTTGGCACGTTTACAAGGGGGACGTGTTAAAACTCCAATGACAAAAGAAAGGATTGATCTATTTAAAATAAAGCCTGCTCATTTTGGTGCTGCACTGGTGTATTCTGATGGCTACACGGCCCGGCTGCATTTTGCCGGTCGTTTTCTTGAGGGGGGAGCAATCCCCGCCTGCGGCCACGAGCAGGCTGCCCCGCGCCCAGGGAGCGTGCGGCAAGTGCCTCTGCTTCTTGCTGGAGTCTTTATGCTGAATATATGGGATGGCGCGGGGACGTTTTAGCAGGGTGGGATCATTTGTGTCTTGGTCAGTGGTTGAGACCCAGCTGGGAGAGCGAGAGCAAAGTCCTGGCAGTGTTTCCTACCCAGCTGGTTTTGTTGATTCAACTGCAAGCGCAGTGTATCAGTGCGCCGGATGTATGTTTGTGGGTGAATAATAACAAAGGCTTGGCCTGCTCTAGAACTTGCAGTAACTGAAACTGCAAAATCAGTAAACATTATTTGAAATCCAGCCAATTTCTGATACAGCAAGAAGACCCTTCAGTGATATTAAGGCTGCTCCCAGGCCGCTCGTTTGCATCTTGTCCTTGCACCCTTTGCTCGCTGGCTGTATTCCAGTCTTGAGAGCGTTTTTCACTCCTCAGGTTAGAAATATGTGGTGTCTTCTAGGGTTTGCTTCTTTTATTTTTTTTTTCTCCTGATGAATTTACTCACTGGAGTATAAAAAATAATAAAAAAGGCCTCGGGACCTATCTCACTGAAATTAGTCTGTGATTGCTTCTGGCTGGTGGAAGATTTACAGCATCTGGAGCTGCAGCGTTGAGGAGACAATTTGTGACTCTTTGGGCCTCGCTCTCCCCCGTCTCCTTCCTTTCAGTGACCGCTGATATTAGGGCAGTGCAAAAGCAAAACGGGAACCGAGCAGTAAGCTGTAACCGAGTGCATTTTATAGTCGCTTAGAAATAACTTTGCGCAAGCGTACATGGCGTATCGTCCTCCGCGCGTCGGCGGTAGCCACGAGGTTACGTCACTTGGCACGTTCTCAGTGCTGAGCGCAGAATGCTGTAAAAATGCTCTCAGATGTGGTATTACACCTTTTGCACGGGATTTTGTGGGAGGAAACCAGGGCCCTTTTCTTCATCCGACTCCCTCTCTGCTGTACCGGCGGCCGTTCCCTGTGCCATGATGATGGCGTGCTGGCGAGGAGAGGAGGGGAAGCGGGAGGTACTGAGCAAAACCACATCCTCCTGTTCACGTGGTGGCTTACAGGTACCACCAGATCCCACCCACCCCCCCGCAGGTTCTCAAGTTCCAGTTCATGCCTGTGTTGAAACTCGCTGCCCCATCGGACGGAGTAACCAAACCCCTTACTGCAGCGCGTCCGTGAGCGCTGAGGTCAGGAGGGAGCTGCACTGCAAATGACTGTAACTCCTGCAAATGGTCTGGCTTAATCCTGGGTCGGTAATTACGGGGCTCTCTCACCTTGTTTCTAGATATTCTTTTAGCAGAAAAAGGCTCAGAACGAATCCACCTATCTCATTTCAGCCTCATGATATGTTTGTTCAACATTAAAAAATCAATGTCGAACTAGAATTTTGTGGGGAAGACGAAGATCTGTGGAGATTACATTTCTATTTCAGTGCAATTTCATGTTTTACTGCTGCATAGACTAGCTAGTTAATAAGGTATCCTTGAATATGAGGTCCATATTGTATTTATTGCTGTGCTGGTATGTAAAAATCAATCCCCATAATTTTTATTAGTGACCACATGCTCTCTTTGGTATCATTATAATTGTGTCTGTCGTTGACTGACAGCAGCCAGTAATCAAAAGCATTTTTATCATTCTGATCCTTCGTCAAAATACAGAGGGCAGGGAGCGTCCTTGTGCCTAATGCTCCTCTCTGGCGCTCGGATAATTCCTCAGAGCTGTTGTCTGCCGGCTTGCTTTGATGAAGAAACTCGCTTGGCACAGAGCCGGCATGGAGCCGGGATGGCAATGGACGGGCCGTGCAGTGGCAGAGCATCACCTTTGTCCGAGACTCCTTCTCCACCGATAAAACCATCCCTTTGGTTTTCATGAAATCCTTTCTCCCTGGAATCTCACATGAGCCCATTGAAGCTCCTGACAGTAATTCTTCCCCTGACTTTGTATTGGGATAACGGGCAGTTAATGATAGTTTTGTGCTTGGCTGGGAAAAGGTGATCAGGAGAGATAAAAATGCATCCTTTGGAGAAGCAGCACATATGTATCTTGGATCTCTGTCTGGGCCTTTTATCTGATCTGGAGAATGAAAAGGAGGTGACTTACATGAAATTTGAGTGTGATAATCTTCTTGAAAATCTGAGTGGGGTGGAAGCAGGCAGCTGGAAGGAGATCAGTCCTGGGCTTCCCGGACGCGTTGGCTGAGAGATTTCAGGAAAAGCCAGGGGAATTCCTCCATAAGCCACCAGACTGGCTGCGAGGGCTCGATCCTTCGGTTTTTGCAGTATCTGTGAGTTAAGTTAGCTATAACACCTGATTACCTATTTAGCTTTCAGCATCTTATTAAAAAAGTTTGATTACTGAATTTGAACTCAGATTAATTTAGTTAGGGCACTAAAGCTAATGACATTTATGCAAAGTAGCTTTAGATATCAAAATCTAAATACGACATATAATCTGCCTGTACATGTGCCTGTAATAAGAAATACCTACTATATATTAGACCTATAGAAACTCAGTTTAGTATGTAGCACTCATGAAAAAAAAATTGCTTTTACCTGCATACATTAAATTTCTCTTCCCTTGGCTGATAATCCTCCGCACGTTAGTCTCATGACTGCTTTAAAGATTTTTAAATTAATGTTGAAATTATTCATTTGGGTAGTAGAAGCATCTGTTTCAGTATTATATCCTTGTCTGGTATTTCTTCATTATATATGGGATGATGCACTAGCAAGGCACTTGAGATGCAGGTTATAAAAATACCACAGAGGCACAGAAAACATTTGCTGGAAGAGTGTTCTG
This sequence comes from Sula dactylatra, assembly GCA_013389905.1. Taxonomy (NCBI): domain Eukaryota; kingdom Metazoa; phylum Chordata; class Aves; order Suliformes; family Sulidae; genus Sula; species Sula dactylatra. The sequence goes on along the minus strand of WEKW01021910.1, from coordinate 1,859,126 downwards.
TGAATTCGTATGCATTTCTTTCAGAAAAGATCACGCACATAGATGGGTAACGTTTATTAGTGCTTCTTTCCAGGGCCACAGGGATGAACTGGGGAATGGCTGCAAAGGGGGCGGATGCCAGCAGCTGGTTCTGACAGGGCTGTGGATCGGAGGATTACGGCTTTGGTCGGTGGGAGTCTGGGTTCAGAAGATGAGGAGCAGGTTCCTTGGGGACCGCAGAGCTGGGCTAAGTAAGCTTGGTCTGTCCAAAGGAGGTGGGTCTTAAATCAGTTGTCAGACACGTAGGGCTCACTGGGTGGCGGTGGATGGAGTCAGGGTGAGGATGCCTTCAGCTCCCAGCGAGCCCTGGCAGGGCTGCGGGGCACGGAGAGGACTGCACCCCACCAACCGCTGACAGATAAACCTCTGCAAGGGAACCCTGCAGTTCGGCGGGACTAGACTTCTGGTTATGAAATCGGATGGCTGCAGGTGGAGGATTTTGGGTGCAGGTTCAGCAAGGCAGGACGAGGGCTGATAGCCACGTGGGCAAGCAGGTCATGCTCAGTTCTGTGGGGCGGCTGCGTTAGGGACAGTACGATCATCACAGCTCTAGGCTTAGAAACCAGTTTCTTGGCTGACCATGGAAAGCCTTCAGTTAAGATTAAATCTTGTGTCCCTGAAGACAAAAGGTTTATACTGAATTTTATGTGAGCTGTAAATCACTGGGCTATCGTTAGGGCTAAGGTCAGGTTTCAGGTTAGGGCTCAGACTAGCATCCTCAGGAACCCATTTTACTCTTGATCCTCTAAATCCCTGACGGGGATAAAAGGCTTATAGTTAGTTATCAAGTGATAGTGATGGCTCCCTCAGCTGTTTTTAAGCGCAGTTTTGGTGTGGATGTTAGATGAATTTTCAGAGGAACAAAATGCTCAAGAACTTGATTCATGGGTGGATCTTGGCCCATGTTTTATAGGTCTTCAGGGAACCACCAGAAAACCATTTTTTCCTGCTCTTTGTTTTGAAGCCTAACCCTATGGTACGTGAGCTGTTGGCATAAACTCAATGCAGAAGGAAATATGAACCATTTGTCAAGGAGAGCAGCAGCACATATTTTAGCCCTACAGCCCTGCAGGCTTTCGGATATTACCCAGTAAAAGAAGCTAGTCCACTCTTGTCTTTTGAAAACCCAAACCCAGCTTTAAGTCTGTTTTCTTCTTAGAGTTCATCCTATAACTTTTTTCCTTCTGGAAGACATCCTAGCCCCGGGAGCCTTGTCTGGCTGGGCAATAATCCTGTCTGTATCGCCCCTTTCTGAAATGGAGCCCTAAGCCAAGCCCATGGTCTCCATGGTTCAAACTTGCCAAGCTCCCCATCAGGAATATCCTTCTGCCTGTGGCTCCTCCTGTGCTGTGGCTTCGCTCCTGCTCATCCTCGGTGCCCCAAAGTAATTGTAGGCTTTGCATTTGTTCGAGGAGTAGCAATTGGGTGCAGGAAGTGGGGAAGAGAAGAAGAAAGAGGGAGGAAACAGAAGTGTGAGAACGAAGGCTGGAAGGAATTTCGGGGGGGGGGGGGGCGTTCATGTTTTCCAACCTCCTGCGGTTGCTCCACGTCTCCTCAAGGATGCTCGCTTCACAGCAGGGAGCCACTGGTCTCCACAGCCTGAGGTTTTCTTGGCTTGAAATTCTGATCTGGGCCAAATTCCAAGCATTTACTCATTTATATTAGTAAATCTAAGAGAAATTAAAGATGAAGATCTATTATCGGAGTCTTTAGTTTCTGTGCAATATTGGTGCATGCCTATGATTTTGTCATTACATCAGTTCCTGAGAAGTAGAAATTGCTTTCAGTAATTTAATCCTTACTGTATTTTATTGCATTCTTGTGCTGCTTCCTTGACCCTGTGTCTCTTTGCTGAGTTATAATAGGTTTTTTACAAATTTTCCTTGAATATCCATGTCTGCAGGAATATCAAATAACTGAATGGCATATCCGTTCTCTGTCACTCGTAACTGAACGTGAAAACTGGGTTTACATCCACAGTTCATAGAGCTTAAGGCTGGACAGAACCATCTGATCGTCTGTTCTGACCTCGCCTGTATCACAGGCTATGCATTTCTGCCTCCTGCCTTTGCATTGACTGCAGTAGCCTATACTTGACTAAAACAAATCTTAAGTGAAGGCATCCAGCTTTCACTTGGAGTCTGCAAAAGATGGACAACACTCTGCTTTCCAAAGTGATTTGTTTATTACTAGCATTGGCAAGTATTCACGCTTTATTTTTGGTTTGAGTTTATCCATCTTATAGTATCTTTAGATATTGTTTCCTGTTACTCCTTCATTCGACGTTTTCTCCAGGAAAACACTAACTTCAGTAATGGGGACCTCTCGTTCTCTGCAGGCGGAGCCAGGCTTTTCCACCCTCACCTGGGAGATGCTCTCTCCAGCCACGCTGGCAATGCCATGCCAGATTTCTGCGCTTCCTCTAGTTTTCTCATTTGCTTTGAAACGCGTGGATAGGAGAACCGTGGAGAGCGTGCCAGTGCTGCAGCCGTACGTGATGCTGCTGCCTGCGGGTCAGTGCTTTGGGGTGAGTCCTGGGACAGAGCCTGGGGTAACTGTGGGGGCAGTCTCCCTTTTAAAGCATCTTTTAAAGTAACTGAGATTTTTTTACCGAGCAAGCACTAACTTTCATTCATTTGGTTTATCCCAAGCCAGTTTGGTTTGGTTCAAAGCAAAACACCCTCATCAATTTTTTTTTTTGGAGGGGGGAGGGAGTGATGTTTTAATGATCTTGCAAGTTGGTTTCTGTCTCAGGTATGGATGACAGAAAAGGGCCTGGCTCGCATGCTGTCCTTAAATAGCTGCTTCTGTTGCCACCATCAAAGGCAGCATAGTGTGATGTGTGGGCCACTGGTCTAAACCAGAAGAACTTTGCTTATATTCTTATTTTAAGCTCTAAAACTTGCATTCTAATAACTTTCTGGTGACTCTTCACAAAGTACTGTGGCTTCCTCCTCAATAACTTGTTCCAGCTTGCCCAAGGACTCTGACTTTCATTTTGGCTGGGGTTGCTCAAGGCCTGCTTTTCATGCTGCCTTTCATCAAGCATAACGTAGCACCACACTTAATTAAAATATACACTCCACTGCCAGTGTTCGAGCAGAGCTGAGCTCATATCCCGAGTTCCGCTTCAAAGGAAATCATTGTGGGAAATCATGTATTTTGTATCACTGTCCTTTATGTAATGGTTCATACCAGTGATTATTATAGAGCAGCAAAACATCTCATATTCTTTCATTTAAACAAAAGGATTTAAAGATTACCAGCCAATTAAAAATCATCCTCCCTTTTAGAAAATAAATAAAGGCTCATACTTTTTGCTCTGCAGAATGGGATATTTGATGCTTCAAAGTTTTTCAAGAAATGATACTGTAACGAGTCATTAAGCACTTCTTCATCATGAGTAAGAGTATCATCAACGTGAAGTTACCCAGGATTATCCTGTGATCCCCATGGACAGACTGCTGTACCTGCAGAAATCCCGCTGCCGCATCGAGTCTTAAAGGTATTGATTCAGTGCAGGGAATTGTTCTTGTGTTTATTACAATGTGCATATGTGTGCTGGGGTGTCCTTTTTAGCACGGAATTAAAACCCAGCTGTTTGTTGTAAGTCTGACCCAGCTCATGCTCTTCTTCAACCCAGGCAGCGTCCGTGTTCCTGCAGAACCAGACCCACCTCCCGTTCCCAAAGCCCCATCAGTCTGAGAGTCACCAGGGATTTCCCGCGGTACTGGATAGGTGAGATGCCCGTCTCTGGCAGGGAGGCTGATGGTCAGTAACACTTGCATATTTTCCATTTTTGTCCCTGAAGGCTACACGGGCAGCGTCATACCTGGCAGCTGGCATTGCAGCCAGTCTCATAGTAAAAAGGATTACGCATTTGCATTTGTTTCTGAAACGTGTCTGATTCTCTGCGACGCAGCTTTGCGGGGTGCACATCCATCAGCTGAACAGTTGGCTTCCTCTTCTGCCACTGATACTGCCTCTTCTTTGGCTGCACGTGGAAACAACTCATGTGCGGCAAGGGCGTGGGAGCGACTTTACCTGGGGAGGTAATAGCATCCTGAGCAAGTCAGACATGCAGGATTCTCAAGGGTTTTTCAATTTCTTGTGAAAAGTAACTTTTTTCTGACTGATCCCAAAAGATTTTTAGATGATAGGAAACCTAGGTGTGTTCAAATGCAATTTCTAATAATGCTCCTGCCAGCATCTACATTTATGATGCCTGTGAGATTTCCTCCCAGGTGCTCAGACTGCAGCCCTGGTGGTGTAGTTTTTAGCCTGAAACCCCAAGGGGTCTGAGGGCTGGGCTGGGCTGGGCTGGGCTGGGCTGGGCTGGGCTGGGCTCTTTACTTCTTGCATCTGATCCACGTTAAGCAAACCCTTAATGCTACCCAGGCTGAGCCACAGGGGCAGCACCTGCCAGCACCCTCCCAGCTGTAGCTGCAGGGCAGCTCTGAGGCCCAGCAAAGCAGACCCACAGCTGGGGTCAATTAAAACCCCAGCAGCTTTTTCTTCATCCTCAGCTTCAGGTGGGTGTGGGATGGTGCTTGAGCTTAATATGTGCTGATTTCTGGTCAAGTGATGATACAGTTCAGAGACATCGTGGAGCTCCTTTGTCCTTCTCCTGGTGTGCTGAGGTGCTGGCTCTTCAAGAACAGCTAGCTGATAACGCACTTTAGGTAAGACTTAAAGCAGCTGAAGGTTACTGTGATTTCACTGTGTGATTTTGCTGATAATAAGCAAAATGAGTTTGGGTTTTTTCCTGGCAGTGAAAGGAATGCCTAGAAAAAACAAGAGCGTGGCATTAAAAATAGCTCTAGGGAATCTGCTGCGCTCCTTGCAGCATCTGTATTGTTATGCTATTAATAATGTGTTTCAGATGTCTATAGAGCTCCCACTCCTTCCTCCAGCAATAGATAACCTAGCGTCATCAAACTTGTGCTGCTGTGCAAAACTTTAATAAGGATCCATGTATTTATATGCCAACAGATAAGTACATTACTACTAAGTATTTCATGCAAATGAAGGGTTATTCTGCTGTAATGTTGTCAGACCAGTGCAGTTTTCTGTTCTAATAACTCCTTAAAGGGGCTTTAAAATCCTAAGCTGAGGTTCAGGTGAAAGCCCTACATTACAGGTGCCTGTTCTTTTTCGGTCTGTATTTGCACGCTCAGCTGACAAACTGCTGTTGGGAAAGGTGGGGTTGTGCCCTGCCAGGCTGTGCCTTGGAAGTCCGCAGCAATCATTTTGGAGATGTCTTGGGAAGCTGTCCCCAAGTGTAAAATTGCAGTGTACTCTGTGCAGCGCTGTTCTTGGTCTGTGTGTATGTAATCATTTTGGTTAAGTAGAAAAAGTAATATTCTATTCATTTAAATATTGTAACATCTGACATAGCTGCAACGCTCCAATATTAATGGCTCACTTGAGGCCAATTCTTCTACTCGAAGGGCTTTTTCCATTGCAAATTCATCATGCAGGCATCAGGCAAAGAGTTATCATTCACTTTTTTTTTTTTCCTGAAGGGCAGATATTGATATTCTCCCAAGATGTTTAAATAGATCCCCTTATCAGCGCCTGCTTAGCATACAGGCAGTGTGCAGAGGCTCGTTTTGGTGGCAATACTGTATGATTGAGTGGTCCCGTGTAGCATCGGAGAGCTCTGCTTTCCCATGGAGCAGCTATGGGAATGCTCGGCTGTTACATCTTCAGAGCAAAAAGCTGGATTTTTGTTGAGCTTTGTGTTCTTCATTGCCTGTGTCTATCAGGATACGTATTTTGGTCTGGGTATTGTGAGCTCCCATGCTTGGAAATAACTTGAATGTTAATTGCTGATAAGGGTAGATGTCTTTGAGTAGCCCAAGGCATTGCTTGTGGGATGAGGAGGACCAGAACAAGGACTGCTCCTGGGCTGCAGAGCTGGGCTTAACTTACAGCTCTTCTCCAGTCTCCTAGTAAGACTCTGAGCAAAGTTGCTGAGGCTCATTGTGCTTCCATTTTTCATTGCTGAAATGCACAAAATAGTGTCTTTCATGTGTAATTCTCTCGTGCTGACGACGACTGTTGTGGGACAGGAATCCTTTTTTAGCTCATACTTACATGTGAAGCACAACAGGCGCTTCCCCTTAGGCGAGGTCTCAGCTGCAGCACGGTAGCGGTGAGGTCCTGCGGTCCCGCTGCGGCCTCCGAGGACTTGCTGAACAGCACAGATGCGAACGAAAATGCAGACTGAAATGTTGTTGTTCCTGCTCAGCTGTGTGCTCAAATTGCATATGGAATGTGAAAACCACTTAGGCTGGCAGCTTCTCGCAGGCTGCGCGCAGGACTTCCAGCTCCCCAGCTTTGGGGGCTAGGCATGGCAGAGGCGATGCTCTCGTGAAGCCTGCATGCCAGCCTTATTGAAAATGCGAGGCAAGGCATCATTAAAAACCCAAGCCTGTATGGTTTGTGAGAAGTCCAAGAATGTTCTCCTATGGTACTTGCATAAGAAAGTATCCAGTAAACGCCAGTAAAAGGAGTGAAACGCTTTTGGCTGGTGGGTCTCCAGTGATGGATGGTTTGGAGTAGCAATGACACAGTCTTGGTGCTGCCAGCTGAGGTCGGAGTGTTGTTATGTAGGTCAGGATTGATTGATTTTCTTGTCTAAATTATTCTGAAGCTTAGTCATTACTTTGGGAGCTGATAATTTCACTGGAGCTTGGGACCTGCCATATTATGGCTTATAAAAGTTTAACCATCAGTTAACTCTTAGGCAATAAATCACTGTGGTGCTGTCTTGCTCTTAAAGCTTCATTGAAGCACTTGGTTGAAACACCAGAAGAGCGGAGGATTGCAGGGTTTGGCATTTAAAGCTGAGACATCACTGGAAGCATCAGGATTTGTGTCTTGATCCAGTACAACCCTTACACATGGGTCTGATTTTAAACTTACCCTCTTAAAGTCGCATCCTGCGGTGCTCTGCGAGGTTCAAATCCTACTCTGCAGACGAGCCAGTGGTTACTTTTCTCCAGGTGTTCTTCTGCTGGTCCCAGGCATTTACGGCGAGGCCCCTTGTCGACCCTCTTGGATGAGAGCACTTGACTCGATGGTGATTGCCCAAGGGTCGCGTGGTTGCCCTCAGCAAGCACAAGCAGTGTTAGGGACCATCTCCTCGGGGGCACAGATAGGTTTCAGGCTGGGTTTCAACAGAGCTGTACCAAGGTGAGCTTTCAGCATTGGGTTGGGTTTTTTTTAATTTATACTTGGCTAATTTTCTCCTTTTCACTGCAGAAAGCCCTGTAGCTGTCTGCAAAGAGTGCTGTGAAATTATTTGAAATGTCTGAGACAACAGAGCCTGGACTGGTCCGTAGGTGATATATTTATTTAATAATACATGTATATTTGTAATTCCAGCAACTCCAGTTTTGTACTGAGCACTGTACTATGAAGCACGTGCCTGCTGTGCTGGGGTTTGGGCTGTTTTTTGGGGCGTTTTGTTTAGTTTTCATTCTTGGTTTTAGTATCTTAGCTAGGCTTTAACTAGCAGTGGGTAAGGCTACGCGTTCATTTAGACGTAAGGCGTGCTTAAGTCTAGAACTACCTGAAATAGCTTTCATCTGGTGTGACTGTAAGCTGATTAGATTACATTTGATTTCTGCAGTTTTAAGCAGCTCACTTCAAATGTAATTAAACTACTTGGCAGAAAAATGGAAATTTAAAAATTCAGTCAACAATGTGTGTTCCCTAGTTGAGGAGGGCACTGTAGGCATGTTAATACGTGCAGTCCCTTGTGGTGACCTACCTTCTCGTTAATGGAAGAGCTTGTGATCCCACACGTTTCATCCTGGGAAAATGCAGGATTTCCACTCGCAGGGTGGTCCAGGGCCCCTCGTCACGCAGCCCCTGCAAAACTTCCCTGAGCCTCTTACCTGTCTGTGGTCAACAGATATTTTTTTATTAGTTTTAGTTGTTGAGAGGAAGGAGAAGAAATAAAATGCAACTAAAGCGTATTCTGTCGTCTGGTAAACAGTTTTTGTGCTTAGGTTGGTAAATTTTGGTTATGGTTTTACAAACCTCCGTTTCAGAGGTGCTTGCCTACCTAGATAGCACAGGAAAGCATCATTATTTTTAAGGAATCGGGTTCCCTTCTGACAGCTGAATCAGTGCCTCGCAGGCTGATAGGAGCGAAGTTGGGATGCCATTCATTTCTTCAGAAGTTATTGCAGTGTGTCAAAAAAAAAAAAAAAGGCAAGCTATTTTTTCATAGCATACGGAGTGGTACATGCCTTCCTTTATAACGTGACCTATATAAAGACCGTGTGCAAGCTATCATTGTGACATACTGGAGGTTCTGCATTTCTGGGCTCATTCAGAAAAAGTCCAGTTTTTTAATAGCAGACTTGCATGAAGACAGAGTGCAGAATCCGGCCCCATCAGCCTCCCTTGCTCTGTGAGGACATGGATCGGCTCCTCTCGGTAATGCCCTGCAAACGAGATTTCAGGCCACGATAATTGAGAGCTGAGCTAATTTTTCTCATAGCAAAAATAATACTAATAAATTTTAAAAAGACTAAGAAAAAGAAAAATAGCAGCTGTTAAAATTCTGCCATTACTGTTCATTTATCGTCTCTGCGCTGTCTCCCCTACCCATCTCTCCTATTTCTCCATTCTGGTTAGAGCTGTAAGACCCAATTTATTAAACCTCAAGTCCATAGTAAACATCTTGATAATCATGTCCTGCCAATGCCAGCTGAAAGCTGCTAACGGTTCAAAACCTCCGGACTTTATAGAGCATTTTTCCATATGTAGTACATTCTGCCTGCTCCTTAAGGAGAGTGCAGATTTATACCAGCATATGGTCATCCGGACGGCGATTTTGATCGTAAGAGTCTGAAATGGGAACGTGGTGGCAGCGTTTCTGCAGGACTTTGTTTGACACGGGCTCTTAATTGCCAAGGGGTTTGAGTCTGCGGTGTGCTGGAGGTGGATGTGGTACAGGAATCTCGTGTGGGACGTTGCTTCGGCAAATGCTTCACATCCAGCTCTTCCGTGCATAAACTGGGTCTGCTCTGAGGGCCAGGACGGGCTGGAGGGACCGGAATGGCATTTTGGGGTGGTAAAGCGGCTGTGCTTGTGCACACCCACGCACCTAACACACGCAGGCAATGGGTGGTTAAAAACGGCTTTCTGTCATCGCCAAATGCATCAAGAAATTGAAATCGCCGCGTGGTAGCACTTGTGAAAGCGATACGACACCGAGTGGTCGGAGGGACGGCGACAGTGGAAAGGTAACGGTGCGCTCGAGGGGGCAGCCTGAGTGCCGAGAGGGAGAGAGGAGGAATTGCAGTAGCAGTGTGTGAAGGCAGCAGTAAATGAGCATCAGCTGCTGGTTGCAGAACAGCCTTCCCACCTCTTCTAGGGATGGGGTGTCTGTCCTGCTTGTGATGCCGTCCTTCCTCGGCGCTGCTCATGCTTTGGTCTCGTAAGATGCGATGCTCTGTGCCGCCGCCGCAGGCTATAGCATGTCACTTGGAGCATTAGGCGCCGCTTAATTTGCAGCTCAAACTGCATCTTTTCAACTGCAATATATTTATTAGCATAGGGGATTTCTCCTGACAATTTAATGATGCTGATTCAGCTCCGTAGTCTAGGGGAAGCCTGGTGGTTCTCTGTCCAGAGCAGATCTGCTCATCGGGTTACGGGAAGGAGTTCAATGGACAAAGACTATTTCTGGTCGGGAACTGATTTCCAGAGAGCTTTGCTGGGCCTGCCAAGGCACTGGGAAATGTGCTAGAAATGTGAAGAGTATTTTCTCACATTTATTTCTGTGTTCAAAGGGAGGGAAAAATCATTAGAAACTTGAAAGTTAGCATGTTTTCTTACTACCCGTGGAATTGCTCTTTAATATTAGAGTTTATTGTGTAAATTACCAGCACAAGAGATGACTGGGGAACCTGTAGCTAAACTCCCTCATGAGGCTTTGCAGCCGTCTGTAAATCTTTTGAATTGTATTCTCCAAGCTTATGATGTATTTAGAGCCCCTTGAGCAAATTACAGTTTTGCATTAATTCCTTATAGTTTCCTATATAAGCACACAGTTGTTATTCTTTCTGTTTTATTATAAAAGCTCTTCAATATATATATATATATATAGAGAGAGAGAATTAAATGGTGCTAATTAACCTCAATTCTGGTAGTGGTTCTGGGTAGGTCTAATTTAACTTATGTTGAGAAATCCTACCCTTCCTTTCCCGTTCCCGATTCTCGTCTAATATTACCATTTAACCTCACTAATGGGGTTTGCAACAAATTTGTCACCATTCATCTGCCTTAACTCCTTCAGTTCTTCCGTGGTCCCCATGACAATTTGTGCATTTTTGTGTTAGTCGGAGTTGTTGGAAATGCTCGCCATTCATCCTGGCACGAGGGATTCATATAGAGCCTCGAAATACTTTTAGCTCTTTCTCTGCTCTTTCTGTTCTATCTACATAATTAAAGAAGTTGAAATCTGCAAAGATGGACACTGAATCAACCCAGAGAGATAAAGACATCTACTCATATTTATTTCTCCTGCAAGATACATTCTTTATAAATCCTTCATGGCACATTAAATATTGACTCTTCCTTGTCTCAGTGAACAAAATAATTGTGCATCACCGAATTTCTCCTTCGAAAGCACAGAATGGATTGCTGTGGCACTTTACTCAATATTTAATTAAATTCAATTTAAAAAAAAATGAGAAAAACTCACTCTGATATATGAGGAACCCAGGAACCTCAAACCTGCAGTTGGTTTAACAGCAACAAGCAGTTTCCTCAAGGATGCTCTATGAAGTGTGGCTAACACAGGTTATTAGGAAAGATGGTTAGGAAATGCATCAATATTTAGAAACCATGGCTGAAGAATCTCATTTTAAAAAAATCTTAACTATAGACAGTAAAAGTGTATTGTTGAATTAACAGGTCTGGATCTTCAAGAAAGCATTAACTTGATTTGATTGTAAGTGCTCGTTAGCCATGGCACAGCCCTTATTTTATGGGCCAGCACTTAGCATGCGATGAATGCTTCATGCTTGCCTGTGATAATTCCCTCGGAGGGCTGGGAAGCACCAGCCTCTCTCAGCGGGAGGTTTGCTGAACACAGCCTTTCAGAAGGAAGGAAAAGGTAACTTTCTAGTGTTTGAAGGAAAATGAGGTAGGCTTTCATATGCTGTAGCTCTAAGTGACCTTAAATTTTCCTTTAATTTTCTTTTGAGTGCAGGTTGAAAAATGACTGGTCCGGAGGAAATGTAGAATTCCTACATTTGCTCAAGCTTCATTGTATATTTAGAGAAAAGTTAAGTAACAGGACCTACACTTTCTATTAAAAGTTTGCCACTCTTGCCATCCTCCCCTTCGGACTGTGTGTGCGGTGGGGTGTTTTGCTACTCTTCGTGAGGACACTGTCTGTAGACATGCCTTCTTCCCAGGGCCTTCCTTGGAGAAGGTAAGCCAAGAGCAGCCCCATACATGGAGCAGAAGATGTTAATATTTGCAGTAGTATTTAGCTCTGGAGGTGAATGTTCCCAGCAGAGGCAGCTTTATCCTCGTAAGCAGAGCCTATATCCTGCAGAGGGACAGAGTTGGGCGGCTCGGGTGCTCATTCGGTTATCCTAATGAAGCGCCGCGCAGCTGAACGGGTGGAAGAGCCTCTTCTCATCGCCTGAAGCACCGCAGAGCAGGTTCCCTCCCATCGCTCACTTGCTCGCTGCAATTTGATGAAAGCGCGTTGCAGGTAGTGTGCTGGTAATGGAGCTGTTTAGCGTGGGTTTGTTATGCGCATCTGTTCAGTATGAAGGTAAAAACGCCAACCAACGTAATTTCCCCATAAACCGGCATCAAGGTGTAACGTTTAATGTCTTCCAATGGATAGTTCAACCGATCCTTCAGAAACGCTGTGTTGGTGTGAAGGTGTGCGTGGGACGGTGGAGAGGGAAGTGGCAGCTTTAAAATGGTTGTGATAAATGTCTGCCGTCGTAGGCTTAGCTTTCATCTCGTATAAATAAGGTCAGTCTTTTTGTGGTAGATTTAACACAAGATTGAAAAAGAAACGGAATGTGTCAGTTTTATCATATCGCAACACATTTCTGGGAGTGTTTAAGAAGAGTGAAATATATAATAAGGTACAATATTGAATGAAAACAGGGTTTTTCTTCAAGTGAAAAACTTTTTTGTTTTCTTCAAGTGAAAGTCTTGAATTAAAATTGATTAAAAAAGGAATAAATATTACTGGTGTTGAGTCTTTTGAAAATCATGTCTCAGGACCTAACAAAACACAGGATTAACTTAAGTCTCAGTATTTTTTAATTTTGCTTGTTTCAGGAGAAGGTGGGAATCAGCCTCTGGAGTATACCTAGGTGGTGCTTTGAAACTTCTTTCTTCAGCTGCAAAAGCTTTAAATATACATATTTATGTGAAGAGAGAGCTAAGATTGTGCAGAAAAAAATCACCTCGGGGCCAGGACCCGAAGGTTGTCACTGCTAGCCAAAACTGGGAGGCGGTGGTGTCGGGAGCGTGTTGGGTCCTGTTACAACTGAAGTCTCTGACGTGGCTAAATGAGGTTAATCATTCAGTATGGTTGTTCGTATGTTTAGCTGAGATATTTGGGAGTACTGGTCCTAATTCACAGCCTCTGTGCTCGGCAGCGTGCTGGCGTCGATCAAAGAGGTGGCCGAAGGTCCTGAGGAGGAGCAGTGCAGCCCTTGCGTTACTCTTTGAAGCCTTCACCTCATTTACTGACCAGCAGATGTTTCTGAGGAGAGGACACAGGTGGGCAGCAGGTCTCTGGTGGCTTCCCTGTAGCCTGCACGTGGGCAGGGGCCGGCGGTGCTCCTACCTGCCTCTCCGGTAATGCAGTCTGACAAGAAACCCGAAGGTTTAGACAGGGTTGTTGTGCAAAAATGTGACACGTCGTGTCCATGTCGCCGTGATTTGATGTGATGCAGTGGATGCTGTGTACGGCTCCTGTGAACACTGGCGATGAAGGCATCGGTGACGCAAAATACTGAAAGAAATAAAAAGAGAATTTTAGTTTAAAAAGAAACTGGGGTTTGTTGGGAGACTAGTTTGGCAAGAAAAGTCATCCACAGTGATACGCTTTCATCCCTAAAAAGCTTTGTCAAAGCAGTACTTTTCAGATGAAAAAAACCCCTCAAACCCCTGTTTCAACACAGATTTTAGCCAGCTCTACCTTATATCCTTGTCTGCCCAGGACCCGTTGAACCTTGTTTGGCAGTTAGATCTGTGGGGCGCAGGCTCTCTATACCATGGGGGTGTGTATTGTGGAACCGTGGGTGGTTGTGGTTCTGCTCCCCCCTACAGCCAATGATGTGTTTGACCCCTTGCAGCCGGGATGGGGCTCTCGGACCCGCCGCAAGGCAAGTGTCATCCCTGCTCAGCTCTAGGGCAGCTCTGCACTTCAATAAAAACCTGCCCCTTGCCCGTGGCAGCGTTGCTTTGTGGTACCATCGGCATTCAGTCGCCGTGTTTACAGAGAACAGGGAGTGCCATTGTTAATAAATAATCATACTTCCCTTATGTATTAAATTATTAAATGAATTAACCTAACTTTCTGCAAAATGTGTTTTAAAAGAAACTCGATGCCTGCAATACTGGCATATACTGAAATCTATGGGGAGGAACTCCATAAAATGCTGGCAGCCTAGGGAGTTATTATTTATGTAATGTTTGAAGGTTTTCATCTTTCTGGAGCCTGCAAGCAGATGGGCTTAGAACATTTGATTTCCCCGGATCCTAATTAAAGCTGGGAACACTGAAGTTAAGGAATTAAGTGACCATTACTTAATTTTTCTCCCATTAAGATTTTTTTATTTTTCTTTTTTTCTCTCCAAGACTGCGCTGAGTTTCCATTTATTTTGATGGCATTTTGCAGTTGTAATGTGATTTGGAGGGAGTCTGAAGCAGCATTTGAATTGACATGCCTTTTCTGAAAACGTACATGTGCCTTGTGCAATATATTCGCCACGGCCATGGTGGCTTGGCGTTGGCGGCGCTGGGGCTGCCGGCGCGTTGGCAGCGTCAGGCACCTCACAAGCTTGAATTCTGTCCTTGTCACCCCTGCGAGGCAGGAATGGGCCATCGCACCTCTCTGGGTGGAACAGATGGAAGGGTAGGATGGATGTTTTGAATGAGGTTCATGGAGATGCAAGATCCCTCGTGTCTCCATTCTTCCTCCTGCATTTGGTGTAAGCAGACCTTATGCTCACGCTTTATGGTCAATACTGTTGCTCACCAGGTACGTTAGGTGTCCATTGAAACAATAGTCACAGGCTGGCAAATGGGGGGGGAACAAAAAAACCCCACAACAAACCCAAATCCCAACCAGAAACCCAACAGATAAATCCCATTGCTTCTACATGTGATAGAACGTTGGACGTGACACTGTGTTCAGATCCCACCGGTCTTGCTGATGCAGAGTACCCTGCTCATCGCACCATCCCTTAGCAGATGACAACGGGCAGCCTTGTATGATGATAATAAGTTAAATTGTGAGTTACAAATGTAGCTTGGGGTTTAATGCTTTCTGATGGGTATAGCCTTATATTTACATTTATATGACATGGATTTTTTTTTTTTTTCCTGGGTTGTCACTGCCAAAGTTTGAAATGTTAATAATTACAGTGTAGCTGTTCCATCACTGTGGGGCTTCTTCTGCTATTCTTCTGGAGGAAGGCTTACAGGTGTGGGTCTGGACCCAGCTGCAACACTGACTGATGCCACATTTTTAAAGTCCTAAATCCACATCTGCTAATAGGTTTGAGCTAATAAAACTGAGGCTTGCATAATATAAGTAGATGTGATGCTAAAAAATAAAACGGGCAAACCAGATCTGCCCAGCACCAAAGGCAGGGCAGATTACAGCTGAAAAATAGCTAATATAGAAGGTGTTCACTGAATACTGTGTTTTGCTCTCTAGCAGCACGGCACTCAGGTTGCGATGTGTTATTGTATAGCCTGACAAACAAGTACTCTTATGAGCCTGTAAAGAACTCCCAGGGAAGTATTTTTAAAATTAAGTGGCAAAAAAGTAATTGTATGTGTTTCCAGCTCATTTTCCTAGTGAGGGGTTTTGAAATGGCACAAAGCATTAGGAATGGCCTGGGTTTTCTAATGAGGTTGTTAGGTATGTCTGCTCCCAGTCTGATCCTGCCCGGATACACGGCTACTTTGCTTAGACATTGCTTCCCTTCTGTTAAATCGCTCTGGGCTTCTGATGGCTGCAGATGCAGCCATGGTTATGGCTTTGGGCCACTGAAACTGGAGCAAGGCAAGATCAAGATGTGAGGCAGAGACTGCATTGGAAACTGGGAAAACTAGCATTAAGGAAGGGAATTATATCAGCCACATTAATGAAACTCACGGTTCAGGCCACAAGCTGACTGCTTAAGAAGGTCAACGAGAAGTGCCTTACCCAGATAGTTCATTGCTCAACTGGATGTCTGGCCCTGCGCTAAGGTGCTTAGATGTACTGGAGTCATTAGGACACGGGGATTAGACCAGAACAACTGCGCCTGGACTTGAGTGAGTGGTAGGCACAACTTATTGTTTGCTGGGTCTCTGCCATCTCTCTTGCTTTTCCTTTCATCAAGGTTTAAAAGCTCTGTGTCCTGGTGTGCTGGTTACCCACGGGCTGATGAACAGCAGCTGCCTCGAATCACGCAGGACTGAGGCTCCTGGGTTGGATGCTGCCACACTGTCAAAAACCTAATCAGGGCATGCTGGGATGGCCGTAATTATTGCCGTTAGTTAGGCAGGTTCTGTCCAGGTACACGGCAACAGGCATAAAATAAAGCCACTTCTGTCATTGGTATGCTAAGATGACCACAATGAGGCGGTTGGTTAGAAAGGCGTAAAGCAAGCCTAGAAATATACTGTCACCTTCTCAGAGATTTAGAGTTTATCTGAGTATTTCCCATCTGCTCTTTTTAAAGAAAATTTCATACATTAGGAACAGAAGAATTTGGGGACTGTTTTTTTTAAAAGGAGAAAGTGAACTGCTAAGCATTTAGACATTAAAAGAGAAAGCGTGAATCTTTTAAGGAGCTACAGTAAGTTCTATACAGTAAGTGAGTAGTCCCACACAGCTTTAGATATGTTTTAGTGCCTCAAAATGGCTGATTTCCCAAAGATGAGGAAAATTGACCGAGGCAAAAAATGTAGAGGTAAACATGTGAATGAGATTTGGAAGTCTTGCAAAGAGTCTTATTAGGTGATTAAAAAGATTGTGATTCTACAGCCCAGAAACATGACAGCTTTTTTTAAAAGTCTTGTCTAGCTCAGAGCATGAAAAAGGCAATTATGGGATATAAAAATAATGGGGGGGTTGAAAAGTGGGAAGAGAAATTGATGCAAATGCAAAACTTCCAAGTATGGAAAAGAAGCAAAAGAAACCAGTTTTGGCTCCTCTTTTAAGGAGCTCTCCAGGAGCTGTTGGGTGTTTTGGCTGGGTATGATGATTTTGAACAAGTTTACTAAAGCTAACAAACAAAAGGCCCTAACCTGTGTAAATATTGCTGCGTGTTCAAAAGGGCAGGTGAGTGGCCCAGCCTGTGACTGCCCCTTACCCTCCTGTGAATCATTTAATGTTGATGTGGATTTGGTTAACGAAGTAGATAGGAACTGAATGAATTTCACAATCAGAGATGATTTCTATGGTATTTAGCTGTGTGCTATCTATAGAGGCTTTTTTTGGGTTTTTTTAGGCCTTTAACTCACATGATGTTTTGGTAATATGGGTATTGTTATATTCAAGTGGTTCCACCGTGTCCTCTGCCCTTCAGCTCGTCAAATTCCCAATATCTTGATCGTGTTTTCTACGTCTTTTTCCTACTTTCTGGTGCCTCGTAACTGCTCAAATACAGCGAGCTGCTCCCAACGCTTCCAGAGCACATCTGATGCCCTTTGATACCAGCTCTCTAAACAAGAGCTAATGTCAATACTCATGGAGATCTACATCTCAGGCGCCGGGAATTCAGTTGAAATATTTAGAAGTGAGCAAAGGGAAGGAAAAAAACCCCTCTTCCCTGTAATTATCCTGGCTGTTTATCTTTGGGTGCCCAGTGCACCTCTGTGCACTGTTTTTATGGTGGAATATTGGAGGCAGAAATTCTGCCGTGGGGCAGAGACAGGTCTTTCTTTAGACATCTTTGTATTTAATTTAGCATGCAGGAGCAGTTGGTTGGTGGCAAAGGCAGGTAGACCTGTGGGCTTTGTGTGAGCTGATGCACAGACAGCCGTCGTTTGGGGAGGGCTCGTGGAGCTTCCTCTAATTATAGTCTTACCGTAGCTGCTTTTAGCGCATCTTCTGTTTCAACCCTGAAGCAAACTCGACCAGCCTGTTGGGAGAGCAGCGATCTTGTGCTGCGCAGCTGGCGTTTCCCAGGGTGCTCACAGCTTCGGAGGAGGGAACCCAATGCTACCAGGAGTCTTCTGCAGCAGCTTCCCGGTTATTTTTTCTCCTTAACAAGGAAGAAAACCAAGATGTGTAACATCTGTGTTTGGCTGCCAGGAAACAGAGCAGATCTGTCATCTCCCACCTTGTCTGTGTTTCTCAGCATGGCATGTGCAGTCCTCTGTAGGTCAAACAATGAATTACTTTAGGACTAAGGTGTCTGATGGGAGCGATGCCCCCATGCAAACCTTGCCTACCAAGAAGAATTATTTCTAGTATATCCCCCTCTCTGTGAGAGAAGGCCTCTCAAATATTTTTTTTTATTTAAAATTCTTAAAATGTGTAAGTCTTTGCAGCAGAGAAAGTTCAGTTATTGATTCCAATAACCTCGCTCCCTGCTGACAACGTGGGTTAGAGGCACTGGAAGGTGCCTCTGCTGAAGCAGTGGTTAAGGATAGTCTGCAAATACTGATCCTCTCCCAAGGAAAAGTAATGGGAGTCTGTGCAGCTTTGGAAAATGGTGCGGGCTTTTTGCTGTTGTGGAAGAGTATGGCAAGGGCTGGTCTGCGCTCTCAGGAGCGAGGGGTTCTGCTTTTGAGGCTGAGGATTAATATTCTGTGAACATGCACACAGCTTTCAACTGTGTGTGGGGAAAAACGGGAATCCTTTGGTCCGTGCAAGCAGACGGGTCAGGGACCAGCGCGTCTTGGTGGGTGCATCCCTTTGCAATGCAGGTGCTGATGTCCCCGTCCCTCTGCATTTCCAGTTCTGCAAAAACACCGAGTCCTGGTGCAAATATACAGCACAGCTTAGGTCTTCTGCTCCTCGGTAGCGGCCGTGATCCATCGTGTTGTGTACGACATGCGCTGGGTAGGGACAGGAACTGGTAAAGCAGAGGCTGTTTGAAAACAGTTCCTTGGGGCGCGGGGTCAGGCTGGGCAGCCCAGCCGGCCACGAACGGCGGGCAGGTCATTTACCAGATTGGAGCTTAATTAGAGCAGTGGTGTCACGGGTGCTGGTACGCTTTACTGTTTGGGTTTTCTCTCTCTTAGGTGTTATCCCAGTCTTTAGGAAATACGTGCTCCCTTAGGCTATTGGCAGCCTGTGTTCAAGGGACAGAGCGTCAGCTCGTTGCAGCTGCTGATAATAATCTGATTCTTATTATTAATTATTACATCATTTCCGTAGGTTATCTTCCAGTATTTATTTCAGCACTGTTCCAGAGTAGTAAGACACAAGCAGTGTTATTCCTGCCCCGGGACAGTCTGTTCTGCTCCAGAACAAAACGCGTGTGCCCTGACATGATGTGGGGGCATCGCAGACGTCGCCTACAGTGGGGAAAGGTTTGGTTTTTTGCTACCACCGGCCACCTGACCGGCAGGACCAGTGAAGTGGTGAGCAGATGTGTTCAAAGTCTTGGTAATTTCTCAGGGAACCGGCAAGAGTGGTAGGGAGGGCCTCACAATTTATTTCTGCGTACCTCTGAAATGGCTTGCGAGGATGCTGCCGTGAGGCTGGCCAGGACGCGGTGGTCGCCCGGACGGTGTGCGTCAGCCTGAGACCCACGTGTGCTTCCCACTGGGAGCAAAAGTTGTTCCCCTCCACCTTGCTCTGGTTGAAGTCTCTGCTGGTTTTCTTTGGGGTTCGTTGTCTAAATAATGCTGCCTCTGCATGTTTATAAAACAAGCAAGCAAAGTAAAAGCCCCAGGCAAATCCCCTCGAGAGCGAAGTGGGCTGCAACGGCAAGTAGACCTGAAAGACGGCTCACCCTGGGCACCGCCATCCCTGCAGGGCGGGGAGGATGGTCTGGAATGGAAAACATTAAATAAACTTTAATCTGCTAAAAAAAAAAAAATGTACCCAGGCTTGGTTAACTTGCAAACAGCCAGAGAAATGTAAAAGCAGATAACGGTACCCGAGCTAGGCCTATTGCTGCTTAAATGATTGCAGTGTGTTTTTCCCCCTAGAAGCCAGACCATTTTCCCAAGTAGCACAGTGCTGGGGGTTTTCCATGCCCCGTTTCAGGTGCTGGGTGCACACACAAGCACTGGCTGCTTCCAAGTAAACTTCCCATCGGGATCCCATTTTGAAGAGATGCCGCCGGTACTTCAGCACTCGAGATAGTGCCTGTCTTGTAACATCTGAGCCATCTGCAGCAGATTAACTGCGTCGGACTTCTCCAAATCTCTCCTTCCCAAGATCTCCCAGCATCATTTACAAAACCCCAATTTATGCCCTCCAGGTTGACCTTTAAGCCTTTCTTACCTTAGTTGAACTTGCAGCAAATGAATCCATTTACGAGGCTTTGCTTTCAACATAGTGGGGTATTATAGACTGACTTTTCACCACATGGCACTTCCTTCACAGCTCCATCTTCAAGAAATTGCTTACAGGTGCAGGGATCTCAGTCTGAGGCTTTTTCCAACATCATTGTGACCCCAGTGAATATTTTTATTGACTATATTTTTCTTTTCCCTGCAGCTATCAGCTGTTGTGCTGATTTCCACTTTTTGGGGTTTTGGTTTGGGTGGTTTTTTTCTGTATATTCAGAGACTCGCCTTACTATTACAGAAAAATCAAATAGGTACAATAATGGCTCGGGTCACAACTATTCCATCTTATGACCTTTGCAAATCCTCTTCACTCGTGGGTTTTATGTGATAAATTAATGCTTTAGTGAAAAATGGTCTCAAAGTAGACATATTAAATAGCACTTGGTTTTGACCTGTGGCATCCTCAAGTCAAGAGTTTTCCAAATTCTCTTGCACACGTTTCTGGTTATTCATTGGGTTTGTAGCTGATATGTTTCTATTCATTTGGGTCTATTATGGAAGCAGCTCAAGTATTCTCAAGCATGAGACTCGGCCTTCGCTTTCCTTTTCTGAATACAGGTGATCTGTGGTCGACAGGAGCAGGAGTCCAGCCCGTGAGATGTGTGGCTGCCTCGGACGGAGCCGTCTCTGCTTTGCTGGTTGGCCCGGCCAGCCACAGCCTCTGCTGTCGCTGAGGTTGTGGGGTGGGTTTTTCCCCGCAATTACCTGATATCCAGATGTCCGTATTTCCTTTCTCCTCTGAGATGTGTTTCCACTTGAATTTGAAAGCCAAGTTAGGCTGTCTGTTTTGTGACACGAGTAGTTGTACTTTGCCCTCTGTACAGCCTTACTCCCCGACCCAGGGAGTGAGAATAGCCTCGGTCTGTAACGAGGATGAAGATGTGCATGAGGTTGGACTTGATGGTCTTAAAGGTCTTTTCCAACCTTAATGATTCTCTGATTCTCTGATGAGGGCGATGATAGGCTGCTCAATGGAAATGAGCACAGGGCAATGGAAATTACAATACCCAAGGCAGGAGAAGGACCTTGAGTGCTTAATATGACATTATCGGGCAGCCCAGGCAATCCGAGCTGTGGATTATTGAGAGTTGTCCTGTGGATTTGAAGTGTAATTCCAGGGATTTTTTAAATGAGTCCATATCTGTTGGAGGTGCTACCCTGTAACTGGAGAGTTATCATGCATAATACTTTCCTGTTTTTAAAAGGGGAAGTGGCAGCTTCAGGTCAGCGCTCTGCGAAGTGTTAGAGAGGCAGAAGGAGCGAGTTGTAGTCACAGAGGCAAAAGGAGAGTGACATGAAATACGTTATTACTACTATTGTGTGGCAATCTAATATCTTTTTTCCTTAAAAGGTTTCTTTTTTAGACAATGATAATGGTTGGATGTGATCTGTCTAGATTTAAGCAGAGCATCTGACACACAGGAAATTATTATTTGAAGCCAATACAATGGTGATTAATATTAAAAATTGTAAAGGAGAGAAGGGGGTGGCTAGAGGGGAGACTCTGTGTTACATATGCCAGGGAGTTACTGGGGTGGATGGCAGCAGTGCGGTCGGGGTGTGTGCTCACTACGCTTGCAGAAGTAAAATTGGCAATACTAAGGAGGTCTAGATGTGATACGGGGAGAATTAGATGACAATATTGATTAGAGTAATAGAAGCGAGAGGAAACTGGATAGCTGAGAATGCAAAATAATGCTTTTACAGCAAGCAACACATTGCTATCTATAATCTGGGGACTTGTCATCCAGAAGTGATGGGGAGGGAAAAAGATCTGACTTACCTCACTCATCTTACAAAAAATCATTGTATCTGAGCCACCTGTGGAAAGACTGTGTGATTGATTTGTTCTTTAGGATGCATTAGGTAAGGCATCCTTTAGTAAAGACTCAGGAAGGTTACAGCTGCTGGGCAAGGCCTTGGCATGACCTCATTTGGAATATTTTGTGCAGTTCCAGGAATTATGTTCCAAAGGACGAAATGATTTGGATCAGGGGAAGAAAAGGGCTTCTTGGGTGATAAGAAGAGTGTAGGATCTTTCTTATAAAAGTGTATTATAGAAGCTTGTCTCGTTCAGCTTGATAACATGGAGGTTGAGAGGGGATAGGCTGACTCTTTGTAAGCACGTTTGGGATGAAGAGTCAAGGAGGAAGTATATTTTCTTGAATTAAAAAAAAATAGGGGTTCACTGTTAAATGAGCCATAAAATAATTAAAAAGTTTGGATGGAAAATTTAGCAGGTGGTAAGGGTGATTGCTAGCCATTCAAGGAGTAAAGTGGTTATCGAACTAGCAGTAGGGAAGAGGGAGCGTAGTGCACGTCCTGAACAGTTGGGAGCATGAGCTTTGATAGCATCTCGTCTTCATGTCCATGGGATCTGTGTCTGTTTGCCTCTCTGCTAGCTCCTGATCACTTTCCATCTTCCGTTCCCACTGGATTTATTCCTGCAGTCCTTTCTCCACTCCTTTCCTTTCTGCAAAGCATAAGACGAATGCTATCATACTCTGCAGTCAAAGCGTTGGAAACTAAGTGTTTCGGTAAATGTGGAATTAAAGCTGAATTAATTTATTTTGCCCTAAATGTTATACTAACATTTCATTTGTTTACATATTGTAGCAAATGGACTCAAACTAGAGATTTCTGACTCTCCTGGAAGGCCGTTTTGATAGAGTTTATTGAAATAAACTGGAAATATTAGGGAGATGCCTCTTTTAAATTGTGGCCTGAAATTAAAATGAAATGATCAGTGTATTGGCTAATTAAGAGAAGACATTTGTAATTTAAGTTTTAATATTCAGTGTAGCTGTAAGTCACAGGGTAATGATGATAGTTAAAACAATATTATGAGAAGCTGACATTTTCATTCCAGTGGTGAACTTGTGAAATGGATCAACCAATTTAAAGTTTAACGATGTCGTTAGTGTGGCTGAGTGTACGCGCTCTCCACTGGCAGCGTACTGTGGTCCGAATGCAAAGCTGCTTTAAACAGGAGCTGATTTGGGCTTTTATTCAGCAATTCAGTTCAAAAAGGCTATTATTTGCTATCACTTCAACCTGAAATGAATGCCAGTTCAACTAGCAGGGAGTGAATTAAATGTGATTGCAATAATGCGCATAAAAAGCCCGTGTAAACCCAAAAGTTACATGCCCTTTTATTGGGGTGAGAACTGTTAGTTTTGTGGAAGGAATTGTAAAATCATGCAGAAAAGTGGGGTGTGGGGGGGGGAATTTTCTTTACAGCCTGCGTTACACAGCTCCGTGCCGTGGCAGCCTGGCCCTGTGCAGACAGGCATCGACGGGGCTGGTGGCTTTTCTGGGCTGGTGGCTGCAGTTTTGCTCCAGCCGGTCCCTGTGGGTTCCCCTCGGGGTGACAGGCCCCGGCAGCATCGGGTCAAGCTCAGCACCACCCCAACGGGACTGTTGGCTACCCCGGAGCACACGTGGCTGCCCAGGAAGGGCTGTGCAAGGTGCCCTGCACATAAGGACAAGTCGGTTTGCATGAGAGGCTGTGGTGCTCTCCTGGAAGATAGAAATAGAGGTATTGATGAGTGGGGAAGAGAGGTGGCTTTTTGTTTGGTTGGTTTCTTGGCGGTGTTACGGGCATCATTGCGGAGACAAGCCTTACCGCTTGAAGAGAGCGTGAGCTGGTCGCACGTGCGACACAGATTTGCTGTCTGACCTAGTGCTACGTCTGGTTGGGCGCTTCATCAGGTCACGCTGCCGGAGGACGAGTGGAAGAGCAGGAGCAGTGCTGCTTCTTGCCGGGGGGAGGTTACAACACAGCTTTGAACGGCTGGCGAGACCGTCCTCAGAGCAGCGTACTGTGAACCGCGCGTCCACGGGCTGCGCTGTCACTGAAGATGCGTCTCCAAGCTGCAGGAGATGTTCTTGCCAGAAGTGGCCCGTATGTCCTTGCTCCACACCCTGCGGAGATGTGACTTGAACGCTTGTAGACCAGGCAGTGAGTACCCAGAGGTGATGGCGGGGATGCTCACGTCGCCCACGGCTCCGACAGCTGTTGGAGACGCTCCCTGTGTGTTCAGCGGTGCGCAGAGCCGGCTCCACGTTGTCCTCTGCTGTCTTCCCCGGTTTAAAGCTTTTAACCCAAGTACAGCCATTTCCAAGCCTCTTACTTAGACCACAGTCATCATCTTGCTTAAAGCAAAACCAGGGGCTAACGACAAGATGCTTCAGAGCCCTAATGAGCTTTGTCCTCCCCAAGATATGACTCGACGTGGAAAATGGCAGAGAGAGGCCAGAAGTATCCCTGTGTCAGTGTAATCCCATGGCATGAGAGCCTGTGTCCACACTGAATCCCTTCTACTTTGGTCTGTCTCATCGGGAGAGGTGTTATTTGAGCGGTAGCACTGGTTATTTTTTCTGGTCAAATTAAACCACGAAACATGGTTTCACTGGAGAACACTCACAGTCCGTCGCTGGAGCTGTTGTCTTTAAAAGAATGAAATTATTGAATTAAGTCAAATAACTAAAAGGAAAACAAGGAAATCGCAGTTTGTTTATAAATGACTTGTGAGCATAAAAAGAGGCTACATTTGTTGACCGAATTATTCATGATGAATTATTTGTTCAGCCCTAGTTAGTAAAAGATTTACAGTAATTCCTGCGTTCTTTTTCTATGTTACTCCATCCAGCCAGATAGCTGTTTCCTCTGTGGATATTATATTAAAATCTTTATGTACAGTGAACACCATTTGTTATTGCAGGCATCTATCTTGAAAGCAAAAGTAAAAAAAAAAAAAAGGAAAGGAAAATGCACCATGAAGATTGATTTCTTTTGTATTTATTGAGTTAAAACTTGCAGACTTGAATTGAAACAGGGTCTCATTTATCATCAGACTTGGTTGCATCTTTAAATAACTGCCTTTTTATCGAAATATGTTCACAACATAATTTATGAAAGTAGCAATTTGGCAGATTGAACTATTTTTCTGAATTGAATCTCTGTTCTCTCTGATTTAATATTTAATAACCAAAGCATATCTGCTAGTGAACTAGATAGAAATGACAACTCTTCTATGTGGGCTGATTAGGGGAAGAAAATCCTACAGGCAAGTAATTTCGTAGTTTTCAAAGGATGCTTTTAAGCTATTCAATTCTTATTCCTCTTTGAAATTTTTCTAATAGTTTGAACAGCCTTGAATTAACAAATGTAAATTAGTGTTTCAAATTGTACTTCTTAAACACTTACCTATATCACGTCAGAGAGGCGAGTTCTGACTTCTTACAAATAGATATTTCTAGAGAAGACCCGCAACTTAATGATTTTTTTCACATTGCAATAAATGTAGAAAATATTTTGTTTGAAATAATATATTTGTACTGCAGAAGTAAGACCCAAGTTTGGCTTGTTTAAAGATGTGTCTAACTCTAAATATATTTGATTCAGCCCAATCATGGTAGACTGAAGTCAAGAATTATCGGATTTTTAAAAAAGGGGGAAAGTCTCTCTCGTGAAGCTCACAAATTACTTTTTTGTGAGAAAACACATTCCTTATCTCTTGCAGGTTTGATGGGTTAAGGGACTTTGATGCCATTGCTGAGCTGGATAGCTACGTACACAACAGTTAAAACAAGACGTGATCGCTGCCCAAGACAAACCAAAATGAGTCTCGCGAGAGGTTTCACTGAGTTTCAGTAAGTTGATATTCAGCGTTTGCCGTTTTGATGAGTGTCCGTGCTGCCAGGCTGCAGCGGGACTGCTGCTGCACGAGGAGCCCCTGGGCTCCGGGGTGACGCTGTACAAGTACCGAAGAGACGCAGAGGGAACAAGGTAGGAGAAGGATTTTGTTGCGGTGTTTCTGGCTTTTTGAACATTCATGGCCCTGGCTATAAAAGCACGGCTTGATATTTATGGCTGCCATTACAGCTTTGTGCCTTAAAAAGAATATTTTGGTTTTGCAGTAGCGCAAGTCCGAAGGCATCAACCTTCGGCCGAGACGTTACCCCGTCTCCTTGGCTACTCGGCGCTCATTGCACTTCAGCGGGGAGGGATGTGGCTGTGGCCGGAGGCTGCCCGTCCTCTGCAGGCACATCGATCTGCTTTTCACCATCGGTGCCATCTGAGTAAATAGAGAAGTCTAACGTGGCTTTAGTCTTCCCCCAGCTCAGGTTTTTGCAGGGTCACTGCGGGCAGCCCGTGTGCTGGCACGCTGGCGGTTCCTCTTGGCCTGCTGGTTTCTGCTGTAGGAGATCTGGCCTGGGAGAAGGGAATAGCAGCCGTGCTTAAAGCTGCTGGGATGGTTTAGACACATATTACCTGCCTGCTTTGTGCCAGCTTGGGCCCAATTCAAACTGCAAGATATTAAATGTGCTTACCTGTATAATCATAAGCATTTTAAATTATAGGAAAAGTCGCAGCATAGGAAGAGGCATAGCAGCATAAAAAACATAAAAAGTGCTTTGGCTTTTCCATTAAGCTGACAAAAAAAAAAACCCACCCAAATTCCGATTTGCTTAATGTGCAGTTACCACCTGCCCAATGCTCACGCCTTCCCGGCTGGGTATATTCTGGTAACAGTTAAACAGCTTTCATCTTTCCTTTTATTGTTAGCGTATTGGCAGCTTGCAGGTTTGGCATAAATATTTGGATGCAATTAGAATAAAGCAATATTGAATTGTTGTAGTGGGAAACCAAAATCCTTCACTTAAGGAGAAACCTCTCCCTTCAAAAGCAGCTCCTCTTGCCCTCCTCCGCCAGCCTTGATGTGAGGTATCGATTGCAGTCTGCTGGGGAAAGAGGAATAGCTTTTAAATTTTGTTGGGGATTTTTTTTCCCCCCTTAATTGTACTTATTCCTCTCTTCCTCCAGCACTTAATTGATTCCTGCATCCTTGCAGCATCATCTTCCAGGCCTGAAGGGCACCAGGGTGGCATCTTCCCGCTCTCCCGTGGCTTAGATCAAGTCCTAATAGGCAAGAGCAGTTCGGCTTAAACAGTGGCAGAGCTGTATCTTGAAAGATGTGAAGAATAATTAACTGGCAATTTATAATGTGTTAATTAAATGTAGTGATCATTTCACACTATTGCAGTCTGTAATAAAGCTTGTGTGCCTTGGTAGGCAGAGATTTACAGTCGCTTCGGAAAGGGCCGCAGACCCTTTCCTGCATGCAGTAGATCACTGGGATTTGACTCACTTTTGAGAGCGATTGCAAGGTTTTGGCTGGTGGGAAATTGGAGGATTGATGGGTGTGTGCATGGGGGGAAACGTGGCCAGCTCCTGCCGGTCTTAATTTTTAGTCATTTAAATGCATTTAGCCCATTTAGTTCAACCAAGGGGCTGGTGCCGAGCTTGCAGCCCTTGGGACGGGTCCGTGTGGTGTGGCTGCAGCCCTGCTCGCTCCCCGGCATCCCACCCCAGCGCTGCCGAGGAGGGGGACCAGGCCAGCCTGGGTCTCGGGGGTTTTCCAGGCAGTGTGGAGAGATTTCATCGCCGGGTCTCCGGCACAGTCGTGCGGTGTGCCGCTCGGTGCCCGCGAGCCTCGGAGGCCGTGAGTCCTCCATGCTCCCCTGCAGACAGAAATGAAGAGTTCATGCTGCTGGCATCCAAGGGGCTGCGCCGGTCTAAAATTAGTATAAATAAAGCAAGGACAAGAAAGGAGCAGACACGTATGTGGAAGATGGGACAGTATGAACAGGGTGGTCTCCTGTGTCTGCAGACCACCAGTGCAGCTCTGGCAGCTGGCACCATTGCGCAGCCTATTTTTGCATCCTCAGGCATGTGCTCTGTCTCGTCTTAAAAAAAAAAACAAAACAAAGCAAAAAAAAAAAAAAAACCAACAAAACTCTTCCCAAGAATCCTGGGACAGGTGAAAAATATAATCCCAGACCAAATGGCCAGCAAAAAAATGTCTGTTGAAGGAAAGCTTAAAATAAAACTGTTGCTGGGGAGAAATGGAAGCTTAGGGGTGGCAAGTGTAACAAGACTTGTAATATGTAATTAAAATCAAATTTATCAAGGCTAGCTCTCATTACATGGGGTTTGGGATTTTTTTCAAACTCCTGGAACGATGAAGTTCCTTGAGAACTTCAGTTATCAGTAACCCTTTACAATAGCGACAGAAATTCTGAACTTAATCACCAGCAACAGCGCAGTAGAGCTTACCTAATAAGTTATATGAATTATTGGAATGGGCAGAAGTGTGTGGGGTTAAGATCCTCTTCTTAATATCTTTTTCTCTGTATACCTTGATCTCATGAGTGCAACAGAATTCAGTCTAAAAAGGAGGATAATTAGACTTGTCTTTTATCAAAGCTCAAACTGCAAGCACAGGGTCTACTTTTCACTGCTTGGATAAAATTCTGATTTTCTGGAATACAAGAAGCTCCCTTGCTTCACTAGCACAGCTCCTGAACCTTGCTGCATCTCATTCTTAATGAAGCATACAGATGTACAATATTTATTTTTTCTTAAAAAGCTTATATGTATAGGAACGTTGTTTTTTTCTCTTGCATTGAAGTGAATGTTTGGATTGCTGGAATCTGAAAATTCCATAATTAAAACTTGCGTATGTCTGTTTCTACAGAAATCGTGAAACCCGTTGCCTGTTGCGGGCTTTGGAGCAGGCTTTGCATCCGTCCAAATGAAGTGTCCGAAGCGGCCCTGTCCTCTGGATCCGTAGGGCGAGTGATCTGCCCCGCTGTGAGGTCTCAGACAGATGCATAAGTTCGCAGCACAGGAGGATGCTCTAACATTAAAGCATGTGGTAGTTCAAACTCTAACTTTGTTGTTTCATGAGCATTAGCTGGTTTTATTTCTTTTTAGAAATACTTTGCTTAAGGATGTGTTGTCTTTCTCAGCATTTTTCAGTATATTTAAGTCGTATATTTGTTTGGGGAGAACAGCAAACACAAATTCGGGCTTACTGTGACTTAGTGGTCAAAACCCAGATACAATAAATATCTGGCTGTTGGCAGCTTGTAACTTGCTGGCTGATGCATACTGGAGTCTTCTGCTCTAATTAAGGTTTTCTGTGCACTCGTCAACCCAATAGCCAGTTGGTTATCTGTGGGCAAAGGATGGAAAATCAGTGTTCGGGCTGAAGCAGTTTTACTCCTTTTACTAACAGTTTTCTCCAGGGCCGAAAGGCCCGCTGGAAAAGGGAGCTTGAGCTCTTCCGGAAGAGCATCTCCTGCGGTGGCTGTCGGAGGCAGAACAGGCACTCGGCAGGACCGCTCGGCTTCGTCCTGTTGTCTGCAAATGCAAGAGACAGTGGTGCTTTCTTTCCTCATTTACCTCTATATTAAATACCTGTACACATAACTGCATTTCTCCCTAAGAGGCATCCAGTCTCGATTCCAAAATACGTAGTGATGGTGGACTCGCTGCTTCCCAGCTTGGTGTTATCCGCGCTGACTGGGTTCATTTGGACGTCCTCATTCGAGTTTTTTGGCATCCAGTCGTTTATTCCTTTTGCACCTTTCAGTGTGAGATTGAAGAACCCTCCAGTGCTGTTTTTTCCTGAAAATAATCAATGTGATATACTGTAATCAAGCCACCTCGCAGTCGTCGTCTTGCTAAACTAGGCTGAACTTTTTTCAGTTTCTCTGCCAGCCCTTGAACCCTTTTGTGGCGGTTCCAGTTGCTCAGGTTTTTCTTAAAGAGTGAGGGAGAGGAATGAATGCGACACTGTGGTGGTGGTGGTGTCCGCAATGCTATGTATGGGTCCCCATCTCCGCTCCCTGCGGCACCCGCCGGCGCCCCGCTCCAGCGTGCAGCCGATGGCCGTGCCGTAGGGATGCGCTGCCCTGGGAGGTGGCTTGGCTTGGAGACAGGGAGGCCTCAGCAGGTCGTGCATGGGAATATATTTATATATGCATCTATACATAATGATATTTAGAGATGCATCTGTAAGTTGTTTAGGTATTTACTATATGTGACTGAGTCCATTAAAATGAACGCGTAGCTAACTTCCCCAAAATACTAAGCCAGGAAAAGTTCTTGAATTCAGCCCTTCATACCAGGAAGTTGCCATCTTTGTATTTGTAAAAAAGGCAAAAAATTCCACCCAATTTTAGCTATCAAAGCTGAATTTGGCTTCTAAGGTTCATTTAATCACTACAATGGCTTAGTTAGAGAGAATGCTGCAGAAGGGTAATTTATCTTTATTTGTCAGCTCCCCAGGGCTGAGTTCTTTTGAAGGGCAAAAGTGAATAGGAGGTAAGAATAAATTGTAAGCTGTCTAATTTTTGACCTGTGATTTCTTTCAGGCATTATGTTTAGGGAGTTTTCGGAGAGTGGCGTCAGGAGACCGTCGGTCAAACCTGTGAGGTGCGCCAGCCTGTGATTTGGCTGGGCCTGTGAAATGCTATAGCGGTTGATGCTTTTTTAACCAAGGAAAATGTGCATGAGACTTGAAGGGGACAGGAATGAGTAGAGTTCTCTGCAGATCTTCATAGTTATGTTGGGGCAAATTAATTTAAGCAATATAAATTGGTTCGATGAACCTATATTTTCACTCTGTTTTTAGTGTGGCAGCAGCGGCACGAGCCTTATCCAACAGCCGCCAAAGTCAATAGAAAGATTCCTATTGATTTCAAAGGGGTTTGAATCTTATTAAATGAAAATTTCACTGAATACAACTTGTACGTGTCCTGACTAATGTTGTTGTAAGGGAAACTGCTTCCTGCTGTGCATTTAAAGGTGGGTCACTTTTGTGATTAATGCTGGTTCTTAGGAAAGCTATCCTCGCGCTAGGTCATCCGTACACGTGGACGGAGCGCTTCATCTCAAAGGGTCGCAAAATTGTCTGTTGATTACAGGAGCTAATTGACATGTAAACCCCCACTAATAAAATTATATGATTGCAAAAATGAAATGACATTTGGCAATGGACTTGTTAAAGTTTCTAACAATAACTTTGCTCACTTACATTGTGCTCTAGGTTTGGTTTTGT
Source organism: Sula dactylatra (assembly GCA_013389905.1). NCBI lineage: Eukaryota > Metazoa > Chordata > Aves > Suliformes > Sulidae > Sula > Sula dactylatra. Next base: position 1,828,413 of record WEKW01021910.1, on the reverse strand, counting down.
GGTTGCACTGTCCTGCTTTGGTGCCTCTTTCCAAGTTCACCTGGTCCAAGCATTTAACTCGGAACCTTTTTCCTATTTGGCTCTTAAATTGAAACTATTGGAATCCAAAGTTTAAAAAGCACATTTTCCAGTCCTACTGTAGACAAAGCTAAAACCTTGACAGGCCAATAGTAGAAATCTTCCAAGAGCGGTCGTTCTCCACAGGGCTAGGTCTTGGCTGCCAGAGAGAGATGACTAATGAACATCAGCAGTTTGGCTAGAAACTGGTATTGTGGAGATAAAAATCAGGTAGGTTTTACCATTCTGTTGGCTGATGAAATCATGCTTGTTCCCAGGTTATATAGCGCTGGTGTGATTTAGCCACCATCAAAGCTGCTGGACTTAATGTCACAGTCGGATTTAGCAGTGAGGTGGTTAATGCGCTTCAGCTATCTCACCCTTAAACTTTCTACCTTTATTCAAAGCAAAGCCAGACAATCCCAAACGTCTCATACGAAGTCAAATGCCACCTATATCCCGTCTCCTGCAGGAAATCAGAAGTCATCTTGGAGAATTAACTAGACTCGCATATAAAGCATGAAAAGTGATGTCAGAGCCTTTAGTGTTTTAGGTAGCTTATCTGATGCTGTTTCGTTATAAAATGAGTCCAACAATAAATTTTTGGTTCCCCATGAGGTGTGTCTAGATAGATGTGTGGGGCAATTTTATCTTAAAATTTGCATTTATTATGACTTGTCAAAATGCAGTGAACTAATGCTTACTTGTGAAATGATTTTAAATACAAAGTCCTAAGCTTAGGCTTATTTTTGATAAGTATCATTGATCATATATGGCATATCTTTGGTTGTCCTTAACAGAAAGTGTTAAAAATGAATAAGCAAAAATTGGTGGTTGTTTTGTTTTTTTTTCCAAAACAGCAGGAGAAACTTGGCTACAATGATAATAGTACTTTGAATTAGAATATTAGCCTTTGATTAGAGGCAGCGTCTTGCAGTTAGGCTTCACGTGTTTTGCTCTATCATATTATGGCATTTATTTTACATTCTCTCGTTGCTCTTCAAACAGTTCAGTTTGGTTAGTGGGACTTAAGAGGTACAAGTCATCTTGAATCTGTTTCCTTGAAGAATATTCAGAAGGTAAATCTGACTTCTTAGCTATTTAAATTGCTGTGGATTCTTTAGTTCCCACTTTCATTTTTCTGTTTGTATTTCATACTCTCCTGCCCATGTTAATTTTGTACCAAGGTACCTTGACTTACAAGGGATTTAGCTAAACAAGTTGACCTCGTGTATACGGCAAAAAGAGGATATGAGCAGAAAAGGGCAAGTAGTGTGCAGCAGCATTTGTTTCTAGCACGTGATCAATGACAAATTTATGGTGGGTGCTTGGTTTTATATTGCCCATTAAAGCAGTATTCATCCATGGTGGTGAGCAGACAGCACACACAAATTTCCAGTTTAACGAGGTTCAACTTCATTCACTTTTATGTGAATTCTCTGTTCTGTCTGCTCCAGCCTGGAGGTGTCAGGGAGCTTCTGCAGCCGCCACCGCACACAACAGAGATGCAATGAACTGTAGGGATGAGATGTGAAAACGGAGATAGGTTGAAAGCCCTTTGGGAAGCTGGGACAGTAATTAAAGCTGGCAGTAATTAAGCGTGTCCTAGCTCAGGCAAGAGGAAGATCCACTGCAATCAGTAGAGCCGCTTGGTTCTCCCACTTGGTGGGTAGCGCAGGACGGGACCCGGAGGGAGCCGGTGTTTGTGCCTAGATGCAAGATATGTGACTGTCTTCTCCTTTCTTCTGGTGGAGAAAGAGGACGGAGCAGAGGTGGGCGCAGCTTGAGGTGCACAGCAGTCATACCTTTCGGTTGATTTTTGTCTTGGGTATTTTCTGTTTTCCTCCGTAAGTTTGGATTATGGATGAGGAAGCCTGACGGAACAGGAGGTACTAGCAAAGGGCTGCCCGTGGCAGCCTTCACGCCCCGCTTCAGGCTTCTCCACCTGCAAATACTCATCAGGATTTCCTGCTCTGTACTTGGGCACCGCCACAAAAGTCGAGACCGAAGAGATTCGAGGACGTTCTGTATAAGGAAGAATAGCTGGTAGGATCTATATGTGTAGGCATAAAGTGAGCTGTTCTCTGCTTTTACCAGTCTCCTAGCTTTAAGCAGACGATAGTAAGTTAGCTAAAAACGGTCACAAAATAATGCCAATTGGCTGTCTTTTTAGTAAAATTTTCTTTCTGTCTTTCCTGCTCTTTGCCATAAAGTTGAGGAGTTTGAAGTGAGGGTAAAAAGCTGCAGACACTGAGGCAGCCTTCCGTACGGCCCCAGAAAGGGTCAGCAGCGAGAGGGGTTCGGGCTCGCGCCGTTCCCGAGCACCTCGGCCCTCGTCAGCCACCGCTATTCAGTGGTTCCAGAAATAAAGATCTTTTATTTATTTAAAACCCATTTTAGGTTGCTAAGTGACAGCAGAGTACTTGCCTTTTGCCTTACTTACTAAACTCGGCTCCTAAAAGCAAGGAAATAAATAGTTAGGGCGTGATAAAATTCAGAGTGCCAGGTATTAAATACATTATTCTTACTCAGGGAGAACAAATGCCCACTTCAGCTCACGTGAAGACCAGACGCCCATTCGGTGCAGGGAGCGCTGAGGGCGGCTGGTGGAGGAGGGGGTAGTTAAGCCTTTCGGAGCTGCGTGTGTTGATCATGTCCCTTCCAGCCAGGGGATGCTCCGGAGGGGAGGGCTGGGAGACAGTGCTTTTATCAGGCCGTGCACTTATCTTTTCTGAAGATACACGGCCTGTGGTGGAAGTTGCTCAAAAACATTTTTCAATGTCCTGCTGCTGTTTTTCACTTTTGCTTCGCTCTCAGAAATCCAGGTATCGCTATAAACAATGGTATTTCTAAATGATGCACCTATTTCTCCCTCCAAAGTGCCTCTTGAACACCATAATGTGGGTATGTTTCATTTTCTCTCTCTCTAGTATGATTTTCTTCAGAGGTAGAAAGATAACAATGCCTATTTAAAAAAAAAAAAAAATTTAAAAAAACAATTCCAAAAGCAGCTTTCAAATTAGGCCTGTGTTAAAGCAATGTGGCATCATCAATCCTGAGGTCCTTAGCAAGGGGAGGAGGAATTCAGGGCTAAATTATTTTGCCTTTGGGAACATCCTGGTCACAGTGTGGTCCTTAGGTCTGTAGAGAGAAAATTAAGTTGGTGACGCCTCAGCTCTTGCCTTGAATTTAGTACAGTGATTTAATTATCTTAGTATGTAGGGGAAAAAAAACCCACCCCGTGCCAGATAAGCATCTAGAGCTGCACCCTGCCTCCCTGGAGGAAGGGACTGGAGTTGAGAGGGACTAAAATAGGGTTGCTTAATAAAAGCTCATTAACTGTGCCTGCGTCGCTGGTCCCAGCACTAACTATGACAAATATGTATATTTCATGATCACAGGAAAGTGCTATTTGAATATAAATAATTCCTTCTGTACAGCGTACTTGAAAAAAATTGTCAGATATTTTTCAGTCAACAGCAGTTGGCTTTGCAAAACTGTTCATCAGCTGTGATAAGCTATTAGGGGAGTGTTTATGGACACATCAAAAATAAACTCCAAAAAGCATCCATCATCTTTATTGCCCCTTTACAAAGTGAAAGGGTTTATTTTGTTGCTGGAAGAGTTTGCAAAGGACTGACTGAAATAAGGAAGATGGAGAGAATTGACAGGGTTTGGTGTTTTTCCAGACATGCCATTGGGGTTTGATACAAGAAATGAGAGAATTCGTGTTCATGTAGGACTGAAAATGCTCTACAAAGTCTCCAAACCATAGAATTCTCTGAATTGCAGGAAAAATCTGATGCTTTGTGTTACTTTGGTGTAATACAGGTCTTAACACCCCACTCCTCCCCCAAAAACCTAAATTTTAGCACCCCTAAGGTCAATGTGCCTCAAAACCATTTGCAAAGGGCTGGGGCTTTGTCCTTTCAGTAGCAGTTGGGATATTCTGGGTTGGTTTCCAGAAGTTTGTTTGCGTCTGAAGGCAGAGATGCTCAGCGCCGTGGGAGGGCTGTGCAGGACCTCTGCTCAACACCTCTCTCTACACTGCCTGAAACATTGGTAGCTGCTGCTAATGCTCAAGGTGTGCCCAGAGGGGTTTTAATTTGATCGCTTTGTTTATTATTATAACTAGTTCTCTTAAAAAACCCCCTGCATTTCGTAAAAATGCTGTCGGTCTGTTCTTGGTAGTGCATTAAGTGCTCTGGATTAGGAACAGAAAAGGTAACGAACGTAGGAATATATTCTGTGAAGGTGCTTGGGCTGTGCTGCTATGCCTTGTACCACTTTGAAGTCCTGCGCCACAGGCAGTGGGAAGTTGCTTAAAACCTGCAAAAGCTGTAAAAACTGAAATGAACTTTTAAATAACAGTTGTATTGTAGGTATGCGCTGTAATCCATTGTGCCTTACCTGATGTGGTAATTACTACCATTACAGAACATTTTAATTACAACAGTGAGTCAAACTTCTGCATCTCTTGAAAGCTCCTGACTACAAAAACTATATTATATATGCGCAGATACAGTTTTTCTGCTAATATTCTCCTTCCCTTGTATTTAGCTGTGAACAGAGGCCAATGGCTGCAGTTACATCTCCGACTTGTTCGAAAGTTTCAAGATTTTTCCGGCATTGTGTGGAAAACGGAAGCATTTTCTTTAGAGACTTATTAGATTATCAATGGACCCTCATTTTATAAACTTGCTTTTAAAATCTAGCTGGGCAGAGAAACTATTTGATATAGTGATTCTGCAGGCTAGTAGTGAGAAGACTGCAAATTCGGGTTTGAGTCGTTTAGCAGATTCGCAGACGTTTCTCAGGGTGAGATTAGAAGGAATGCTGGTCTTTAAAGGCAAACTTGGAGAACGTGGATGTAAACAGCTTTTCAAAGCTGGTGAGTGCTAGCGTGAAACAGTGGATTTTTAAATGAAATTTTACACCCTCCTCTATTCTTTGGTTGCTTCTAAAAACAGCAATGTAGAAGATAAATCAAAACTGATTTTGCACGCTGTGGGAAATTCTTAATGGGAAGCTTACGTAAAGCCTTGTGCATTCAAGATTCACTCTTCCAGGTTTTCTCTTTTGCTCATACTTTGAGAAATTAACTGCTAATAACCATTTTCAATAACTGTCCTTTTGGTTTCATCCTGGGCTACTGATAATTTTTGATGCAAGTATCTTGCTGTTNCCCCCCGCACTACCTTTAAAAACCCATCACCACCTTAAAATCACATATAAATGTGATTTCACAGCTGAGTCTTAACTCAGCGGCAAAATTGCAGGTACACATGGAAAGGAGCCACTAGACGAGAGACAACCTGGAGCATTTCTTGAGTGTTGGCTTCAGCCTGGGGTGTCCTGAAGCCCAAGGTCTGATGGTAGCGAGCATCTGTGGGGCTGCAAGGTGAGAAGAGCAGGGATACGGTGAACTATTAGCGTAGCCTGCACGGAGATGGTACAATATTTATAGTGAATATTTATAAACTGGTATTCATGAGCCTGTGCTTGTTCTAAGAGCACTAGCGTACACCCACAGGTATTTTGCCTTTGATGTTTCTTTAGTCGTCAAGATCAAAATCAACCTTGTGGCTAAAAACATTCTTTGCAAAAAGTATTTGGCCATCTGTGAAAAATAGTTGGATTTCTCTAATCTGCATTGCAGGTGCTCAGCCACCCCCGAGCCAGGTGTCCTGTGTGACCACCTTTCCCTGTTAAAAACACTGCCCAAGAAGGATGCGATGGGTACCTGGTTTGCATTTTAAAAAGCCGTTTTTCTGCATGAAAACCAAGGAGCTGTTGCTCCATTTGCCTCGCTGGTGTGCAGGCATTTGGGTAGGTCCGTAGCGAGGATGAGGGAGCCTGTTCGAGAGCGTGCTGCCATCAGCTGCATGTGTTTTAGAAGCCCTTGGCAGAAAATGAGGCCGTGAATGTTGATGCCTGCCGTGAGCCTGCCTGGGCGGGGGGGTGTTGCACAGAAGAAATTAGAGGACACAGTTTTCAGGAAGCAGGTGATGAAAGGAAAGGGAGATGACAGCATGTGTGTGGGAAGGAATAAAGCCTACGTGTAATGCCCTCACATACAGACAGGACAATAATTCCAGCAGATTGTAGAAAAGCAGGGACACTTCTGGCCGTTGCGCATTATTATTTATTTATGACTTGCTACTTTATTGACATGGAAAACCGTTTTGGAGAGCAGCTGATACAGGTTTTGCAATTTAATTTTTAGCTGCATGGGGTTGGAATATGATGAGAATCTCACCTGATGGGCTGTAAAAGATGCCTTTGTTATTCTTTTCTTTGTTATCTCTCTAGAAGGTTCAAATTATGCTTGGGAAAATGAAGAACAAAAATATGCACAATGACTAGATTAACTACCTGGCAATTACACTATGCTCTTTTCAGGATCACTAAGGCAAAATTAGTTCCTTAAAACATGCCTCAGACCCAGAAATTTCTTTACTAAGAAATTAACGAAATTGTTGACAAAAAGGAATTGTTAAATCCTTCCTCTTAAGTCCATCACACCACCATGAAATAAAGGTTTATAGTCATGCAGTTCATGTTATGTGAACCAGATTCCACGCTTTCACGCCTGTACTAGAAAAAGCGTTGTGCTCAAAATCCATAGCAGAAAGGTGTGTAGTGGATCTATCCTCTGTGAAAATAAGGTGCAGCACATGAGTCTTTGCTTGAAAGCAGACCATTTCCATTAAATGTTATCGTCTGCCTAGTGGAAAAGCAGCAGATGATTATTTTGGTTTGGGTCTTTACAATTCTGTTCTTTGTACCAGTGCAAAGTAAAGGTTTTTGGGCTGGAGGTGTTTTAAATGAAAAGTGACTGTTTATTGCATCTGTTTCTCGTTTATTCTTTGTATTCTTGCAGTCGTCCTTGGAAGCAGGAAGGATTTGGGGAGTGAGGCACAGGCGCTGCATGAGTTCACGAGGGGCGTAGATCACTGACTTTTCCTTTCTGCCTCCTGATGTGGAGCAGCGGAGCCTGGCCCTTTCCTTTCTGAAAGCACACTGGTGTGGTCCTGCCTACACCAGCACAAACCAGCACAGAGCTGGGGCCTTGCCCTGCCCCACTGCACAGCACGTGACTCCTGTAGCATCCATCCCTCCAGCCCAGCCCAGCATTCACCCTGCGGTCACGCATTTGGTACCGTGCTGGTTTTGGCTGGGACAGAGTTAACTTTCTTCACAGTAGCTAGTACGGGGCTGTGTTCTGGATTTGTGTTGAAAGCAGTGTTGGTAATGCGGGGATTTTTTTATTATTGCTGGGCACTGAATTTTTGGTTTTGGCTGGAAGTTTCCAAGCTGCAGAAGGAGTTTGTCCAATTCTGAGTATCCACATAACCTAGCTGCCTTCGGCAATCATGTTAGTAAAAGTTAGGGAGGATGTCTCTGGAGCACAGGAGAAATCTGAGATTAAATGGCCCTGTATTTTGGAGGCTGAATTATTGTAATCTTTTCCCAGAGTGAAGACCTCACTTAAAGGTTCATGGGAACATCTTTTTCTCAAACACAAGTTCTTACTTTAGGTTTTACTGATGGTATTAAAAATGTGTAGGAGCGATAACACTTTGCGGTTGTATAATAGCTATTAACCAGAAGAATCTTGGTTCAAATGTTTATTGTTTGCAGATACAGAGATTGTAGCACCTGCTGCTGAAATAAATTAAGCATCAATGAATATTGTGGGCACTGCTCTGTGACAGCTTCTAGTAGGGGAAGGCTTTTCGGCAGTTGCTTACTAAGCAGTCAGAGTACTGAGAATAACATCAAGTCATTTAAGATCCCCAGGAGGCACGACCTCACTTTTGCACCTTGATAGAAATATGTCCAAAACTATGTTAAAAAATGCAGAAGACAAATGCAGAAGACAATCCTATGGACAGGATGCTTGCCAAGCTCACGTACGCGCTGCTGCTGTTGTGCTGTTTGGGGGGCTTTTTGTGCAAGCAGTTACTTTTAGCTCGGTCATCTTCAACTGTCCCATTTAAATAACTTTTGCACAAGTTTCTGCAACTTTGCGGTGCCCACACAGTATGTGCCTGTGGTGCCAAACGGGGAGCTGCCAGGATGGCGACTCCCGGTGCGCTCCCTTCGCATCACCGGTTGCTCTTAGAGCTTCTGATTTTCTTCTGCACCAATGCTGGCCTGCAGCATGCTGAAAAATGCTTAGGGGTTGTCTAGCGAACTGGTCCTTAGAGTGCTTTAATGCATTTTCAAAGTAATATATTGCTAATTAACACATAAACTCCTTGCCACCATTAATAAGATAAACCGGTGTTTTCTTGATTCTTATGCACGGTTTATGGTAATTTTAAGCCCTACAGAAAGTGGCTGCTTCCATGAACAAATGTGGATAATTAGTTGTAGATAGTTATTATGCAAATTTAGTAATCCGCACCTTTGAATGGAAGCGGATGAGCAGGTTGAGCATAATGCCCCAATTCTGGATGCGATCGGAAAAGCTGTTTCCGTGTAACCTGCCCAGGCTGCCCATGCTTAAGATGAGCCGCAAAAATTAATTTGGGAAATCCAAGCCAGAAATCAGCCCAGCCTTTTCTTCCTCTCCAGGTGTGACTGTGGGGTTGAGAGGCTTGCGAGTGAGCCCGGCCGTTTCCAACCGGCACTTCCCCGCTCGCCGTTATAAATGAGCAAGCCACGCTTCCAGAGGGGAGATAACTGCGTGGCACTGACAGTATTAGGGTTAATGTTCTGTGTAATTATGGAGACGAGCTCTCTAACGAGCTGTACGGGCACAGCTCTCGCAGCTGCAGGCTCTGCCGCAGAGCTTGACTCCTACCTTTTAATTTAAGAGTATGGACGGGGCAATAAATGATCAAACCTGCCACGGGGCTGCGACAGCCACTCGCAGGGCGTGCTCATTGCAGGCGGCTTGGCTAATTAACGGCTTCAGCCAAGGGGCTCAAAGATCATGGGGGCTCTCAAGCTGTGCCGCCCTGATTTGGGAGGCCTGTCTCGGGCTTCTCAGAGGCCCTTTGTGCTCAAAGACCAATTCTTTAAGCAGAGCACCGAGAGTGGCGCGGCTGGGCTGGAAGAAGGGTTTGCGGCTCACACAGAGGCTGTGTCTGAAATAACCACGTTGCATTTCAAAGCATGTGCTTTGGCATCGCTGCTTGCTCTTACTGCCTAGGAAGGGCTGGTGGGAATGCCCTGTTGTGGCTTTTTTTTTTTTTTTTTTTTTTTTTTTACGAAAACCTCACTTCAGTGAAATTGGAAAATTTGGGCAAGTATTGAGGTTTGTTTTGAAAAATCCTGACTATTTAGGTGATGTTAAATTTTAATGCTTTTACTGCCACATCTATTCATTCAGGTTTGTTTTAAGATATTTTTTAAGAACAGACACGTAACTACTTTCAACAGGCTGAAATGCAAGGGAATGTTTTGGCTCATGAGACTGACACATTCAAACGAACCCCAAACTTTTTTTTTTTGCAGAGCTCAGCACAGGACACCTCATGTACGTCTGCTCCATCTTGAAACTAAACTTCCCATCAAATGTAAAATCCAATTCCTGAAGCTGGTTCTGGTGCAATCAAATTGCAGCTGCCCCGGTGAAGTGGTTGAGGGGCTTGTGGTGCAGATGTGCTGGAGACCCTGCGCTGCTCCTGGGGACCCAGCCGCTGCCTGGAGCCTGCTGGGCTGGGAGCAGGTGGTGACGCTGGCCAGGCTGGCGGGTCTCTCCAGGAGGAGAGCTCTGTGCCAACGCCCTGCTATGTGACTGTGTTCTTACGGACTAATTTTCTTCCTATCAGTTGGAATTTTGTTCATCTGGGCTATCTCAGCTTCATCATTGCTCTAGGTAATCAAGAGCTGGCTATCAATTAGCATTGAACAGAGTGACACATAGCAACATGCTTTAGATATATTTTTCCTACGAGAGACTTCAGCTCTACTCCTGTTGCCGCACAGTTTGCGATTTACAGTGATTTGGGTTTTCTATTCCCACGTCTTGGCTTCTGCTGCTCAAAAGTCCTCTCCAAGTACACCGGCAATTACCAGTTGGTACCAAAACCTGTGTTCCTTGGGCGGTTGTGGCCCTGTTGGGGTACGTAACTGCACACTCGCTCTGCTCGAAGGAGGGCTCATGCCCTCAAGCTTTCAGATGGCTGTCTTGTTACGTGAATACTTTGTAAATGTCACTTTGAAGTGGACATCCCTTGTTCTCCCTTGGTATTCAGGGAAATCCTTGATATCCCCCAAAACCAGAGGTCTGGCTACCGCATCCTGAGGAGGGATGAATTGCTGGGCCCCGCTCGGTCACTGGTTGACCGAAGCCACCCTGTGCCTGCCTCGCTCCGGCAGACCCTGCACCAGCCCTGCTGCTTGGCCAAGACCTGGTGCCGGGCTCTGAGGCCAGCGGTGGGCATAAACCACCAGTGCTCTTCACTCAGGGAAACTCGTACGTGGGCAAGGTTTGTTGCACTGTCCGCAAGAGTAAATATAACGAATGGAAATGTTTGATGGTAAGGGAAAACAGACTTTGTCCTTGACAGGCTCATTCAGGCTTGGCTTCCCCACAGTGCAAAGCAGATAAACACAGCCCGGCGTCTGCTCGCCTTTCCTGGCAAACCTCAGGAGCATCCCGGGGTGCGGGTGAGCTCCTGGATCGCTCCCACCTCTGCCCAGGGCTTGGGGGAGAGCGGCTCTTCTGCTTGTGCCCCGCTCCCCCCCGATGCAAATCAGGGTCCACGCCGCACTGACTTCATGAATACTGAACAAAAATGCCTTGTGATGTTTTCTCTGGAAACGAAAGGGAAATCAGATGGATGTAGGATACAAATGAGGGCAGCACATCATAGGTTCTTGGTTCTCCAAAGGAGGACAGAGCAACTTATATTTACATTATGCGATGCGTGCCCTGACTATCAATGTTTTGAAGCTTCTACACAGACACACTGAAATGTCTACCTGAACTTTGTAAAACTATTATCACTCAATCTGTCAATTATCACTGGGGGGAAAAAACCCTACATTTCCATAACAATAGCACTTAATGACCAGAAATGGTGAAAATTCAAGGTCTAATTTTATACATGGAAATAAAGATACAACTTCTTTGGCGAAATATTTGAAACTTGTTTTAAGAAAAGATGTTGGTGGAGAACAGATGGCCGCCTCCTGCCATACATATTCATGAGTGCATTTATTTCATTATGTCTTCCCCTAGGAAACTCGGCGCTTCAGCTTTTATAAGTTTGCCTGGCCATCAAATTGAGCAGTCAGAAGCCCTCTGTCAAAGCTCTGTTGCTGTAGAAATTGGAGCAAGTATGTGGAAGGCTTTAGCACTTTTGTCTTGACTTTTATCACCAAAACACCTGTTGTTTTGGGATCAAAAGCAGAGATTTTTATCAGGTGTTATGTATGTGGTCTTTGGGTGGATAAAGTGACATGTTCATTTTAACTACATTACTTTTACCTAAATTTTGTGACATTCTTGGCCAATGCTGCCTAATAACTTCTAGAGGGCTGAGACCTACGGGCTCAGCATGTGGCAGGAGCTCCCACTGCAACCCAGAGCTGTCAGAGAATCTCTTTTGGGCAAATAAGTCATGTGATTCTCTGCTTGACTTATTAATTGCCCAGGATAAATTTTACAAAGCAGCAATCACTTGGATCACAAAGGGAAATAAAACATACAGATCGAACTACAGATACAATTTGAAGGGTCTTTTCATTTAGGAAAACATGTTGGTAAGCACTAGTGAAAGCTAAAAATGTTTTGAGTGTTATTTTAATCTACTTTTAAGGCTTCCATGTGAAATTTTGGATTTTTACAAGTTTTACCCACAGATAAAACTTTTCCCCCCATTTTGTCCCTTTCCCAGTACCACCTAACTTCATAGGAGAGGATACACGCTGCTTTCTCTAAATGCTGACTGCATTTGGCTTTATTGCCACAACACAATGTGCGCAGCCCTGAACGTGTCTCTAACGGGTGTCTCTGCGGGGTTGCGAGCTGCCGTGAGTTTGGTCCACCCCGATGGGCAGAGCATCCTCCGGAGAGGCTGAGCCACCTTCCTGAGGGTGGAGAGCACAGGTCTGGCCAGCAGCAATGCCTCCTGGGGAGATTTAGGCTCCAAGTCGATGCGATGATGGGAGACCGTCAGTGGGTGTCAGAGCTCCGGGTTGGTCCAGGGATGGGGAGACTCTTGGTCTGAGCGAGGGGACACGAGGGATTGATTGATAGCGGGGCCAGCATCCCTTGGACCCTCTTAGCCTTGCATTCAAGACCTATCTCTCTCTCTCTTTTTTTTTTTTAAGGCAAGTTTAGCAGCTGGTCCTTTGATTTGCAAAACAAGGTTTAGTTCTAAAGAATAGGCCAAGACTGAGGGGATTCTGTAGGTTTGGGACTTGAAATTGCTTTTATCTTCCTCTTTTTGTAACTTCACTCCTTTCTTTTGGGCCAGAAGTATTTTTGTGTGCTCTTCAAAAGCGGGGCTGCTGTTGTTACTCAAGCTCCAAAGAGACGAAAAACTGAGTGCCATTTAAATTCAGATCTTTTGCAAAGCTTAAAGGGAGAAAAGTTTTTAAAAACTTTCCTGCTTGGGCATAATCGATCATTAGCAGGGTAAAACACTGAAATGTTCTTTTGGGGACCTTTGAAGCCGAATGAAATTACAGCTGGCGTAATGCGATGGTTTAAGCTGTCAACTGTTTGAATACAGACAAAATTTGACCATGACAATGGAGAGTCTCCAGTATTCTATTTTACTAGTTTTCTAGAAGTAAAAAATATTGTTAATATTCTCCCGTTTGGTTTACCTGATAAAGAGTACAGTTTAATTAAATAAAATGAGCACAACGACAGGTTTTTTTTTTGCATTATGGAAATGTCAGTTTAGTGTACAGTTCCCGAAGGGTACTTGAAGGATCATTTAATTTTAAAATGACTGTAGCCTTGAAATAACTTAAAAGGCACTAATATATTTAATCAAGGGAGGTAACGGGTAATAGAGAAATAAATCATTCATGTGTGAAAATAGCAGGGCTCCAGTCAGTGTGTGAAGCTAAAAGGGAAAATATTTAGGACTAAATTGTTTCCTCTGACCCCTTTCTGCCCGTGTCAGTGGAGCTAAAAGACCTGATCTGTTTTGTCAAAGGCCAGATTTGGCCTTTGTGTGTATACAGTATATCAAGATGTACTGTCAAATACCTATACACCTATCCTCGTGCATAATTTGTGCATGTATTATCCACAGAGATTACGTATTAAGTGTTTCCTGATCTGAGAAGTTCACCGCCTCCCTAAATGTAAGACTTCAGGTTGCCTGAACAGCCTTAATTTTACCCTTTCATCTTACTCCCCGAATATGAAATAACGAAGAAGAAAAAGTCGTATGTGGTCGTGCAATTAAAACGTCTTTGCTGAGACTTAGTGGAAGAAGTTATTTTTGGTATTTCTTAATTTATGAGGTTACCTGTATAAGTAACGTACTTTTAGCGGTGCCTTTTGTGTGTGCAACTTTTTATTAAGGCCTGGAAAAGCACAGTTTAGCATGGACAATAGCAGGAATGTGCCTGGTTTATATCCTGCAAGCAGGGGCCGGTACCGCAGCCGTGGTGTTGCTGCCGCCGCATTCAAGCGAGCGCTACCGATGGCACCGCTCTGTATTCCCGCAAGCAAAACCGATCTCCTTTGAACTAACGTCTAGTTGTTTCAGAAATGCGAATTTCTGTTGGTTCTTTTTAATTGTTGTTTTATTTTTTAATATAAATATACAACAGGATTTTTCCCAGCAGTCTGTCGTGAACAACTGGGGCTTGCGCTGTGCTCCCAGCTCTTCCGAGGCAATCGAAGTTCGCATCAAGTGCACTTTACGTGCACTTAAACACCTGAAACACTCCAAACCTATAAATCTTTTGACAAAGCACCCACCGCAAACTTGAATTTTGTGCTCTGAAGTATTATGTTTTCATCTGTAATTTGCAAAATCTCTTGGGGTGCAGCAGCGCTGGTGCATCTCAGCTGGGTTACAGCTGGGAAAAAACCCTCTCCTGGGGTCAGGAGTTTCCCCAGGCTCCGTGGCCACAAGCAGGGCTCTCCCAGCCAAGGGAAGGGAGAACCAATTGCTTGGCAGTATGTCTCAGGGGGTCGCAGTCCCTGAGATATTCCCCTTTTTGCTGACGTACCTTCCCTGTGACAGCCAGTATCTGTTTTTTCTTAATATTTGTGGTTATAAACTATCCGTAGCAATTCATCACACAAAATCAGGCAGTGGGGCGATGCTCCCCACAGAAGGAAGCAGAGACAAGGAAAACTAATTTGATAAAAAGTGGTAATGCCACGTCTGCCTTGGATATTTTTTTCACTCCTTGGCTGTCATGTGTTGTTTTATTATCCGGAGGTTTAATTTGCTAACTGGTTAAGTACGGATAGTTAACCCTGTTGTAGTGTTCTTAGAAACTGGCTGTTCTAGGCTATCNAGATGGCAGGTCATAAATATAAGATACTTTCCAGTTGTTTGTGGTGCATGACTCGGTGCTACTTGCATATACCTGGATAAAAGACAAATAACCTGAAAGTTGTGCCAGAAGAGCTTTTTAGCTGGTTGGGATCAGGCAGGCGGGATTCCCGTATAATATCAACTTGTTAGAAATGACAATTCAGTACTAGAACGATATCCCTGGGAGCGCTAATATGGAGCAAGGCTGAGGAAGAAGCACCAGTGGCCTGAAATACCTACTCATCAAATGCACTGGAAATTAAGGATTTTGATCTGTTGGTGCTGCCTCGGGGAATCTGGGCTCAGGATATGTGTTGGGGCTTTCGCCGAGCCAGGCGTCCACCCAGCCCCGATGTGCCGGGATCAGCGTTTATCTGCCAGAAAAAGCACTTTCATCATTCAACGCATTTTTTTTTTCCTGCCCAATAGATAGTTCGGTTTTGTTCCACACAGGGATATTCCTGGGGTTTATTCTGAGCATGGTTTGATGAGGGTGGTCTGGTGGTATGAGAGACCCGGCGTCCTCCAGGTGCTGCTGAAATAGATGCTGAAGTGCCATAGAAAAGCAGAAAACTGGCTTGTAGAGAAGCAGCATTTTCTGCTGGTACCCAGCGAGGTGTAGTTCTGCATTTCACTTCTTTGGAAAGCAGAAGGCAAATCTATGATGATATTATTAGATAGAAAAAGATTTTGGGAAAGTGCCACTAAGACATTTCAGGAAAAAAGTAAAAAAAATCAAGTAACTGCCGATACTATAGAGTGCAGCTTTATTTTATTGCCTTGTGTGACATACAAGTAATATCTAGCAAGAGGCTATAAAAACCTTGCCTTTGGCTGAAAAGAGATTTTTTAAGTAATAATTTTGTAAGGAGTTTACCACCTTTATCAGGGTGTCAAAAAGACAAAAAAGCCATCAGCTTCATATGTTTTAGTTTTCCTTTATTTCCGCAGATGGTTAGGGAATCAGTGCTGGCTTGTATCTTGCACTGCATTTTGCGATCTCTGTATATCACTTCGGGTTACAATTACAGCTATCATCACATCACGGTTGGACTTGATGATCCCAGAGGCCTTTTCCAACCTGAATGATTCTGTGATTCTGTGATTCTCAGCCACATTTAGTTTTGCATCTTCTGACTTCGCTGTGTCTGGGAAGGTTGCAGAGCAAGCGTCATCTGCGTCTGCCCGGCTTTCAGAGCAAGAGGCTGCAAACCTGGGAAATGTCCTTAAAAAAAATCCCAGCCCCATATGAACGGAGGCTGGCAAGTGCTTCTGAGAGGCAGCAAGTTCCGTATTAAGAGTCACATTGAAAAGCTTTCCTGGCGCTCTCTTATGGAGAGGAAAATCTTTTTATCTGTCCCTCAGCTGGGAGAGGAAATTACCTTGAGAAATGTGGATTTTAGTGGTTGTAAGGAACAGTAATAGCAGTAATAATAATAATACTGATAGGAATAATAATAGTAGTGATGGGAATGGTAGGAAAAATAGTTCTAAAGGTGTGCAATACATTGGTATGTAGCCCCAGTAGGGCTACACAATGCAGGCTGTGGGTGCCATGGAAAGAGCTGGATTTCAGCTTCCCCTTCTCTGCTAAAGCTCTGCAATATCCCTCTGGCTTTTTAACCTGTGGTGGCCCTCCTTTGGGGAGAAGGTACAACTCTATAGTCTCTTATTTTTAAATACGTAGCGGTTGGTTTAATGAGAGAGCAATCTCGCATGTAGAAGTCAAGTAATTCTGTAAAAGAGCTGAAGAAAGCCGTTTCCTGCGTATCCATCACATTTCTTAAAGTAACATTCCCAAATTTGGGGATGTTGTTATGAAATCTCAAGGCTGTGGATGCTGCTTCAACCCGGGCTCCGTGATCGGCCCATTTTCTGGGCTCTCCAGTGCATGAATCATGTTTACTCGCTGCGCGGCAAACAAAAACCAACGCAAACCTGTCTCACAAACCTTTTGCTAGACTTTATCTCTGTATTTGAAGATGAGTGTGTAGCAGGTCCTGCGCTGTGTCCCTCCAAAGTGTGGGAAGATGTTATTCTTGCTGACATACTGTGTGTGGGAGAGTGGGGAAAAAACCAGCAGAAAAGCCGAAATGATATTTCAAGCTAACGCATCTTTAAAAAGGCAACTATGATTAAACAGATGTGGTTTAAATAATTTAAATTCACTGTGTCCCTTAACATAGAAATGGTAGAAATCTGGAGGTACCAGAAAGTTTTCCAAAAGTCTGGAAGATGCTTTAAGGTGACTTTTTGGTTTGGTTGTAACAACAGAAACGGCGCTGGCTGCTTCTGTCAAGGGTTGATCTGACAAACAAGTATTGGCGTGTGTTGGCAGTCGTCAGGAAAAAGTTATGCTCTGTAAATTTTAAGTTTTTAATTTAGTTTATTGGTTTGCCCCTCCCGTTCCTCTCTCTTGAGAGAAAAAGGAAAAGCACGTGGAGGGAAGTGACCTTTTCGGTGGGGGTGACTTAATTGAAAGAGTTTTTGTGTATCTCTGTTAGTTTTCTAGATGCCATAGTGTTACCTTACCATTTCTTGTAAGGGAAAAGATGATCAAAATCCTGCTAGCCCTGGAATGCAACACCCCGGGCTCAGGAGGAGATGTGGATGTCACGAGGATGTTTTGTCTCTGGTCCTCGTGACCGCAAGAAAAAACGGTAGGCGCGCACTATCACGGCTGAAAAGTAAGTGAATGCGCGTTTAATGTCATGTTCTGAAGAGCTCGACTAGCAAAAGTGTTCATTGCTAAACGTTGTTTCTGCTTTCTCTGCAAGAAACGCAGCCGTTCATCAGGGTCACCCGGTTTAACCTGTAAGCGTGAACAGTGCAATATGTAATTGCTTAAACTCTCCCTTCTTACGGCATCAGCCTTTGAAGTCGGTGTCAAGTGCCGAGAGTTTAAACACCTGACGTAAGCTGTATGACCAAGGGTGGGAAATGAGTACTAACCTCTTGATTTTCCTGTTCGGCACCTCCAAATACGCAATTCCCACGGCTCTTCGGGCAGCAGGCATGGTTTACTGGGACCTCACCAGTTTCTTGGCTCTGGGACTGGCCGGGCTTTGCCCAGCGCAGGCAGCGCCATTGGTTACAGTGCGGGGTGTTGTGGGCAGCTCGTGACTGTGATTTCCCCATCATCTGAGGGAATGACCTCTCCAAACTTTCCGTGTTTAATCCCAGGAAATTAGTAAATAAAATCATCTGATCAGTAAAGTTTTGGTAAGGAAAGCTTTTAAAGAGACGCTATTAAGTGTTTCTGTATGGAAAATGAGAAAGGGTGAGCACCTTGCTGTTGGCTTTATTACCACTGCTGTTTCAGCTCTGTCACAGTGAAAATAAAAGCAGGCTTTTGGCATTGGATCCTCATTTACGGAGCAATAAAATTTCAGGGAAAAGTAGCAATGCTTCATAAGTACAAACAAAGCGAATACCTTTCCTGGGATATGTCCAGCAATCGGAGATTATTTGGAAGGTGGTAAGCAGAAATGCAGGATGGTTACTTTTCAACTGGTAAAACAAAAATCAATGGACATGAAATGAGTTAATATAGGTGGAAGTTTTTCACTGACGGTACTGCGGAAGGTTTTCAGTGCAGAATTTTCTGAAGGAACTTTTTATCAAACACTGATCATGTTTTATTTCTCTTCTTAGTAATTTAGTTTTTGGTAATGTCGGTGTTTAATTGTACCCACATTTTTTCATCAGACAGCTAATGGGGACTCTTTACGGAGCGCTATCAAACACTCTTTATATCAGTTCAGATTGCGCTCTTCGGCAGAGCGTGGCTGTGGCTGGGCTCGGGTGTAGCCCTCTCCAAGAAGTCCTGCAGCCTCGCCTGGGTGAAAAAAGGGAGGATATTGCTGCTGGCAGATATAAGTTCTGCTAATGTTAATGCTGCTGTAGCTTCATGGGGGAGGGAAACGCAGGGGGTGTGCGCTTTGCAGATTGGGCCACCCAGGAAGGACTGTGCAGGCAAGAGCAGCCGCTCGGGCAAGGCGTTGTTCACGCGGCGATAAAACACGCAAACTCTGCTTAGAAGGACGTCAACTGCGTGTTTGCCACGTGCTGGGGCTTGCAGACTGCAATTTCTGTTTGATAACCTGGACGCGGCAGGGCCAGATTTTTTCAACTGAATAATTCAGGCCTTAGAAATGGTGTCTTACCGCACACAGCGATGCATGGCTGAGCTGCGGGAGCCCTTCGGAGCAGGCGGCATGTGGGGACCATGGTACAGACATTCCCCACGGGGTATGGGTTAGTATTTCTGATCAGGGATCTTACAGGCTGCAGCAGGTGGGATTTTGCAAGTTCTTTTGGATCCCAGATAATTTCCATATTTTTTTTTTTTTAAACAATACAATAGAAAAAATTGAGTAAAAAAAAAAAATCTATAATGTTACATGACAGTGTAGTATGGATTTGCTTTGCCAGGAGCACAGATGAAGTAAAAAAAGCCCAGCATAAAATCATGGAAATATAAACAAATACAGATTTTAGTACGTCAATGATGTGGTATCCACGAAAGAAATGATCCTTAAATGTAAGCACTCACAGAACCCATCAGTCCACTTCCCACAAAGCCTCGGCGTTCTGTCATCCCTATTCATGATGATGCTCCCATCAGGCGGGAGGGTTTCGGTTAAAGCCGCGTTAGCCGTTTCGTTCTGCGCGAGTCCGGCAAGGCTTTTCCACAGTATTAATGCAAAGTTCTTATAGATAATAAAATCAAACAAGTAATGTTTATGTATGATAGGCTGTATTCTGCCTAATATTACTTGGATCCTTAGACTAACACCTCTTCTCAAAAATCACAACAAGCTCTGCCGCAGGTACCAGCCAGGTTACAGCCCAAACTGACTTAGTGTCATCAACCACCACCTGATGACACCACAAACAGAAAGAGGGTCTCATGCCCTAACTTTTTGGGGCTTGAGCCTCTCCCTGCTTCTCCCATGGGTTATTTCTGTAACGATTTGAGATGTGGGAGCGAGTCGGGGTGCTCAGGTAAGAAACACGAGCGTTTTCTTGCTGAAATTTGCCTGGGCAATCACAGGTCGTTGCCACAGTTTTCCATACCCAGCCTTGAAATGAGTTTTCTGTTCATTAAAGCTGCACAGGAGGATAAATGTTGTACAAGATCGCCAGACACACGTGGCATCTCTGATGTCCTGTGGCCAGGCAGAGCCCTGCACATCCCGTGGTGCCGTCAGGTGGTGGTTGATGACAGCCTAAGTCAGTTTTGGCTGGAAGTTGGCTGTTGGGATAGACCGCACCTCCAAGCCTGGTTGGACCATGCCAAGTGCCACGGATGGCACCCGGGCACCTCTGATGCCGCAGGTACCAGTGGGCCAGGCTGGAGCTGAAGGAGGCTGGGACGGGAGCCCGCACGGGCTCGCTATGGGAATGCACTTACTTATCCGGATAAACCTCCGGATGCATTCATCCGCATAATTCATTTTGCGTTCCCAGCAAGATTAAACTGTGGTGGAGTGTTTTGTATTAGAGCTGTTCTTCCAACACGTACTCATATTCATCTGGGGAGCATTTGCAAATGATTGAAACTGTTAATCTTTTTCTTGCATTCTCTCATGTGTATTCCAGTAATGTGCATATGGTAACAGCAAGTGGACTATGACCCAAAAGGGATTTATGACTTGTGGAACAATGCATCCCTGCTGTAATTTCCTTCTTGTCTCCATCTTCTCCTGCTGTATCCTCATCTAACTTCATACTGGGGTACTCTGAAACATCATTTATAACAGCACGGCTCCTAGAGGCTTCCTCCCCTGGCCTAAGCCCAGCCATGTGCTTCGGCAGGAGCATCACAAGAGACAGTGCTATTAATACAAACGGAATTCCTTCTCCGTGGGTAGTCAGTCTATGTGTGCAGTTTGGGCATACTGTGTGTAATGTTATTTGCTGTGTGTGCATGTATAAATGCAGAGGAAATGGTGCCTGAGCACAGAAGGACCAATATAACGTTCTCTTCCCACCCACACTTTAAATTGTGTTTTCCCAGTGGGGTAGCTTTATGCTGAGTGGTGATGCAGTTGTGGTACGGCTGCTCAGGAGAAATCCCTTCAGGTAATGGGTGACTTTCTTTGGGAGGTTAGTAGAACATTTGAATTTAATTAGAGTTTCCCTTACAGTGTCCACAGAGCAGAGTGGCCCAACGGCCCCAGCGGTTGCACTAAAGCTTGTGTTCCCCTATCCTGCTCTCTGCAGTCTCATCCCAGCTCTCCTCCGTGGTCCCAGGGCACGGGGTGCAGTGCCAGCAGGAATGCCAACCCCGAGGAGTGCTGCTTCAGGCAAAAGGCTCGTTCTTTTAAAGGCTGAGTTTATACGTCGTGATACTGAATCTTCCCTAAGTTGTTCCTATGTGGGCGCCGTCTCGTTGCGCAGGGAGTCGCTGGCCGCGCGGCTGTGACGGCACTGCTCAGTGTTCGTTCTGGTACCGCAAGGCTGGGTTTTGTTTGCTCCAGTGGCAGGGCTGGACCACGCTGCCCGTTGCATGAGCGGCGGTCATCCGCTATGTCTTGCGAGTCATTCGCTTCCCGCTCTAAATCAATTTTCTCAACAGTTTTTCTGTCCCAGTGGTAATAATTTTACCTCTGTATCATTTTCTACTGCAGACACCAGTCCTAAGCCACCTTCATGCAAGCGTATGTCTCTGGCAAATACATTTAACCATTGCAGTCTGGTTGTGTTTCCCTCCAGCCAGTGTCAGAACCTACCTTTGGATTCCTCTGCTGAACACAACACAGCCTCAGGACCACAGCCTGCCTAGATCTAATATTGTACGGTTTCTAGCTTCTTGTTCTCCTCCTAGTGTCTCGTTCCCCCAAGACTGCAAAGGCAAATTGCCTGTTCACAAAGGCTGCGACTGCAGCCTCTCAAGGGGTTTTGTTTTCTTTTGGTTTTTTGAGGCAGTCAGCAAGAACAGCTGGCTCTGCACTTAATCCGGTGGATATAATGATCTACTTCATAAACCTGTGAATATTACCCCCTTGCCTAGTCCTCGCGGCAGCGGTGTGCTCACTGTAAGCTGTGAATGCGGGTGGTACGTGTGGTTCATCCTTGGGACCTTTCCTTGAAGATCTGGCTGATGACCTGTTAACGCTTGCTGTGGGAATATGGTTGGGCTTGTGCTTGTTTTTAACTTCATTTGCAGAGACGATGATGATGACTCGCGGCCCCCTTCCTACGAAATGACACCTTGCAAAAAGGATAGACACTAACTTGCTTTAAAATTCAAAACAGCAATCTTTCTCCAGTCCAACAAAATGATTAACTACCTTGACTTACACTGAATAATTGCAGGCTTTCCTTCACGCTCCCATCTTTGTATTGTTCTACTGAATATCAGCTGATACGTCTTTACTATCATGACACTTTTTCTTGATGCACAATTAGAATTCTAACACCTTTTACGTTACCCTCTGAAAAGCATTCAATATAATTAAAAAGCCAGACTTCCTTTGAAATGACAAAATTCTGGCTCTTCATCATGGCAAGTAACAGTGTTGCGGAATGAATTGTTTTTAAGGCAAATTGTGCTGGCAGGTTGGGCTGTGCATCAGGCTGTAGAAGTAGGACGCATTCCTTATTTGTTGTCAGTTTTCCTTTTGTGCCTCATGCAGATTTGTCTTGCATTTCCAGCACTGGAGAGGGAAACCTTGATTTAGGAAACTGTGATTTCAATAAAATGAAAACACTTCATGATCTGTTAGCGTAAGGCTGTCACCTTTCTCCTTGAGTTGCTCCCTTGCCTTTGATATCATCTCAGGCAGAGAAATGGATTAATTCTTGGTAAGGGTGACAAATGCAGACCATGTCATCCTGCACTGCTGCCGTGGAGGCAGCTGGCTCCTGCTGGGATGCAGGGCTGGGCTGACAATAAGTGAAATCGGCTGGGTCCCAAAGTCCAGCGTTATTCCTAACCTGTCAGAGTTGAAAGGTTTTGCCGTAGCCCTGTAAAACGTGATGTTATACGGGTGTTTCGCCTTCCACTTAAAGATAAAATCAAGTTTCTGATCCTTGCAACTGTTGAGGGAGGTGGCTCAAAAAGGTGGCTCAGAATCTCAAAGACAGAGACAATATAACTACTTAAAAAAGAGTAAAGCTGTCTTGTGGTGATTAAAGCAATCTTAGACTTTGCAAGGGCTGGGAGGGAAGCAGCCTTGTGCCTGGTTTTTGGCTGCTCAGGGTTGGCAGTTGGCGTTGGGGCGTTTCACAGCCTCTGTCTGTATGTCAAAGTCTTAGCAAAATGAGTTTTAGGTCCAATTTTAAGTCCCGAAAGTCTTTATCATGAATAGGGCAGCATTTATTAGGTGGTTCCACACTAATTGGGATTTTCATGCATTATCACCGTTAATGTAAAATACTGATGAAAATATGTAGTATGCTTCTCCTGGTGACCTGTATAACATTTCTTACAAGCTACAGACTCAGAAACCGTGAAAATCTCAGTACAAGGGAACACGCGAAACTTCCCTCAAGGCTGCGGTGAAGAGCGCACTCCTCGTGCGGGGCCGTTGCGTGCCCTGAATGCAGCCGAGGCAAGCAGCCTTCCAGCGCTCGGCGGGTGACCTGCGCTCGCCGCTGCCTTTAGATGCACGCAAATAGCTCCTACAACCAGCTTAAAGCTCTTGACCTTCAGGGCATGGTGGAAGGCTGCTATAGGCACTTTTCCGTTGTTGTACGAGAGCGCATTATAAGCGCTGGAAGAAGTGGGAGGATAGATGTTAATATCTTTTGTTCTTCCCTGGAGCGCCGCTGTTTGGGTTTCGAGGGGCGGCATGCGCCGTGCTGGAGGTGGGTATTGCTATGTTTAGAGTTTGTCCCTGGAATCCGTTCAGGATGATCAGGCGTCCTTATATCCATCTTATCTGGGAATCAAAACAAATGAAAAGAGAATTGAGGCATCATTCAGCTGCTGGATTTTTTTATTTTTTTCTTTTCATTGGAGGAACAAAATCCTGTCTTACTCTTCTGGCATAATGGACATAAATGAATCGCAGTGTATTTGTGCTCAGAAATCTGGCCTGGTATCTTTGTCTGAATTGGATACTTAGATTTTCTCTTCATTTTCAATTATGTAATAAAGGAGGGGCCTTCCTTCGTGTCTGCCTTCTGACATCCTTTTCATTCATGCTTTTTGCTAGAACTGCAAGGGGAAAGTTTTGGGTGGAGTTGACGAAATATATTTTGCTGCAGTATTAGCTGGCTGATAATTTAACTTTTCTTATTACATTATGCTGCTAAGCAACATTTTAAGGGATTGTAAGTTTCCTTTTTTGTATGGGTGCCTGGAGAGCGTGTACAGTCTTTATAATATGCTTTAAATCTAAATAAAAAGTTAAGTATATAGCACTCTAAGTCTTCATAGCACTTTTAATAGATTTATTTAATCATCCTTTATGAGCTAGGCTAGCAGTTATTGCCTCCCTGGTACCGAAGGGGGAAATGATATATCAGGGGACTGAGTGACTTGCTGTGGTCAGGAGAAATGTCACTGAAGCAGGAGAGCTCCCACTCACCCTGTTCTCGGGTGGAAGAATCCCTGGAGCTTTAATGGCTCCGGTTTTGCATTAGTCCTCACCGCTGGTTCGGTGCAAACGTCGGTCACCCTCTGCCTGCCTGGGGTCAGGCTGTAAGTGCGTAACGTAGCATCGCGCGGGGGCCGGGTCTGCAGCAGGTAAAACCTGCAGTCGCAGATCTGCGCTGATTTTCTTCATCGCAGGGTTTGACTCCTGGTTTGCGAGTTCTGCCAGAAAAAATTAACTGCTAATTTATCATCTAGTCAGGTGAGTCCCGAATAGGTTTGAAAATCCAGTTTGCATCATGCATATTTCCTATCCGGTTCATGCAAAATACTTGGCGCTTCTGCATACCAATGACCGCAGTTACCTGGGCAGGATTATTTAATAACCTCATAAAAAAAAAAATGGAAACAGATACTTAATGAATCAAAGTGCACTCAGATTAAATGATCAGAAATTCCTAGTTAATCACCAGAAAGGAAACTAATTAAATTACCATTCAGCTTTTATGGGGGCCTTGGGAAAGTAAGCTAAAATAAGTCCCTTCAATCACTTTTTTCATTAGATGGGACAGGCATATTCAAGGTTAGCGAAGATAAATGCAATGTTCTTTGCTTGCTCTTGAAATTATAGTATTTAAATAGTGTTTTATGCCTCATCACCTAATACTAAGTCCGATGTATACTGTTAAGAAGAAGCCCTGGCAGAGAAAGCTTAACAGACAGACACAGGAAAGAAAGGCGAAAATTGTGGAATACATGAATCAAGATTTAAAAGCCTTTCATTTAATTATTATTTAAATTTCTAATTGGATTTTTGCCTTAAGGAATAAGGTAGATAGGCGATACTGGAAAGTGAGACACTGATTCCTGTGTTGGCTCCGGTCCCTCGGAAGCACAGTGAGCGGCCGTGCTCCAGATGCCGTCTGTGATTACGTGTGGTGTGCGGACGTCCTGCTGACTCTGAAGGCCATCGAGCGCTTTCGATAGCCAAAGGGGAAAAAAATTGTTACTGCGTATTTTATCGAAAGTATAGGATATTAGTAGCAAAAGAGCAAATTCTTTTTTTGGCAGCTCTGTGTCCTTAGGAGACATCGGCGTGGCTTTGTGGGGACAGAGCTTCGGCAGGTAGGTCAGGTCCTCGTGCGCGGGAACTGCCTCTGCTCCCTGCCGAGGCTGCCAGCGTTCCGGTTGTCATCCAGCAGGTACTGCCTGTCTTGGACCCTTCTCTTTCTTTGTTTTTTTTTTTTTATCCATGTCAGTTATTTTAACGTTGACGGCGATGTTTTGTCAGGAGGGGTTCTAAATTTAATCTATTGGGTGTCAGTGGCAGCAGCTCCTGCTGAGCCGTGGGAAGGCAGAGGAGATGCTCCGTCTTTCCTGCCTCCCCTGTGCCACCTCCTGTCCCCGGGGCGGGGGGGCGATGCTGGCTGTGTGCTCAGCACCCCTCGGCCCCCATGGGCCCCTCAGCTGTTTCAATGGTGTGGTTCTGTTGCCAGCGCAGAGGCATTTTCCCTTACGTAGAGCAGTAGCTACTCGTCACCGTGACATTTTTGAGAGGTAGTGCTGCTATTTCATGGATGGGAAACAAAAATACTGTAACCCCAGGAGGTGCTCGCAAAATGGAAGGGAAATCCCACAGTGCTTCAAAGCCAGAACTAAATAGAATTCTGAAATACATAAAACCCCCTATAGGGAAGAAAGAGTAATAAATCTTAGTCTAAGCATGGGTCTAAATATTTTAGTGTTCCTTTTTTATTAAATAAAAAAAAAAAGAGAAAGCAAACCTTTACAGGCTCACAAAAGTAACAAAAGATCCCAGTGATATCTCTTCAGCTCGCTGGAAGGAGGATTTTCAGAGGAAAGTGAAATCAGTGAAATCCCTTCACTTTCTGTCTTAACTTTTTAACATCCATACCCAAGGTTTCTGAAACCCAGAACTTGTTTGAAAAACTAAGAGGAAACACAGCTGCCGGATTTCAAAGCAGGTCACAATCAAGTCAAAACAACCTAACTATAAAATCTGGGGCCTTTTCATCCACTCTGAGGTTTTCCCACTAAGGGAGATATTGGAGAGACGTAAGGTCATTTAAATTGCTTGTTAAATTGGTGCAGCTTTACTTACATGAATAATAAGTAGCCTTTTGCGATGAATGATCAACCGTAAAAATATTTGCTAACTAAAGCCCACAGAGCCTTGAAGTGTTGCTGATTTTGTTTTCTAGTAATATTGGTAATTATGTTTACTTTGCCAATTGGGATCGTATCATCATGTGAAAATCTTCACTTGCATTGAAATAATTAGTACATTTCCAGATACTTTGATATATCTAAAAATTTTCTCTAAAGGACTGAGAACACAAACACAGAAGACAAGAAAGGAGCATAATTATATTATTTTTCAATTTAGATATTTTTAGATCAGTATCAACATTGGGGGGGGGTGGCACACGGATTGGAAGTAGAGCAGAATACGCCTCGCTGCGTTACAGAGGAAAATACTGTCTTATTTTCTTCAAGTAGTGAGAGAAGACCTGGAAGGAAACTGGAGTGGGACTGTCCACTGGAGCCTTCCTCACCTCCAGGACCTCCTTTCCAGCTTGCACCTTCTCATAAGCATAGGTGCATAGGAACGGCCCCAGATGTTCAACCAGGTGCTGGTTCTGCCTTCCTGCGCACCCGCTATTGCCAGGGAGGTTTCTGTCGTGCAGGGAGGATGCCCAGGAGCTACATCTTGGCTCACCATTTCCTCTGGAGGCAATTTCTCTTGTTGTCTGCCTGGGAGGAATTTTGGAGGTTTTTTCCCATGTGTTTCTTTGCTTTGTTACCACAGCAAAGTAATTACCAAACTCTGCCTGCGGAGTTAGTGTGAGCCCGTCGGTTTCATTTTGGTGACCATGAACTGAAGATAGTCTTGGGGGATGAGGGATTATCCGTGATAATCCATTAAGCAAACTTCCCACCCACTTCTTGCAGTGGGGAGAAACTCTCTTTGGACTCACTTTCAAACATCTGATTACAAAATAGGATTTGTGTAGCCTGGCTTCCACAATCGGTTGCTTTAATGATGTGGTTTATGTTTCCACGGTTTTCAGCCACCTTCAGTGGTAACGAGCCAGGAGCAATTAGCAATTAGTTAGCTCAGCAATTTCTGGGAGAAGGACTTTCTGCTCCTCCCCAGGGAGATGCTGTATGCTTTCTTCACAGAAACAGGCAGATTCTGCTTTGAAACTTCCCAGGGACCCTGTGGTTCTCGGGATTTACGGAGAGGTGGCTGCAGCCATATGCTCCCACAGCCGCTCCAGGCGATCACCCCCCGGTCCCGCCGGGGAGGTTTGTGGCAGCAACTGTTCCCACTGATCAGCTGCGGCTGCACGTGGGGAGCACTGGTGGAGATGGTCCAAACCTCACCTGGGTACATGGCATGGCAGTGGAGCGGTGTTAACCCCGTCATAGGCTGCTTGGGCGTCTGCAGCGGCTCTGCTGATCCCCAGCTCCTGAGCTGTCTTCTGTCTGCAGCTGCAGGCTGGGTGCCTGTCTGGTCAACAGCTCTGGAAATCTTCCTTGCTGAAGGGCACTGACATGTAGGATTTCCTTCATGTGCTACGTAAGTGGATTCCTGCATCCCTTTGGATGCTGAGATTACATCAAGGGGCCGATGTGCATGAGCAGAATCAAACCTCATCAAAACATAGGAAACGAGGAGGGGTATTCCAGCTGACGATCCCTCTGTGGTTGTGCCAGCAGTGGGCTTGTCTAGGACATGGAATCTCATTAGTTACTCGTGGCTCATTGGAGCAAAATTTTGCTTCGTGATCTAATTTCTCACATGGTTGGTGTTTGCCCTGTATTAATGTGGTCTAGCTTCACTTAATTTTAGTGGAAAATGGTAGCAGTAGACATGAAAACATCCATGATGAGTAGAATGGCTTTTCCCTAGTTTGGTATGTTCTTCATGTCATAGTAGTAGTTCATTATGGCAGTTCAGAGGCCTAAAAGTGATGATTTTTCTGTATTACTGGTATTGTGGTCATGCAAAAAACATAAACACAGTCCAGGAATACACTGTTAAAATCATGAAACAAAACTGTGTTGTTACAGGTTTAAAAAAATAACTTGGATCTTAATTTGATGGAGTTTCTGTAGTGAAAAAGAACAACAATTAATACCCAGGAACAAATCCAAAGGGGTGAAAGTAACAGATCTCCATCCCAGCAGGCCCTAAAACAGACTTCTTCAAATTAACCTTCTAATCTGCATTGCAGCTTTCATGTTTAATATTAGCCGGGGCCAAGGGGGCACAGCAGCCTCAACTTCTAATCCAAAATAATCTCTTTCATGTTCAGTGTGATCTTACTCTCAGTTACTGACTTCAGAGCCAGGTCTGCGATGGATTAATTGCAGGATGGCTAAATGTCTGGTGACTTTTGTAGTTGCCTTCCACTGTAGCTTGAGGCTATGGCTTGCGTTGTAGGCTTTTGATCATGTACTGATTATTTTGTCATTATTCTGTGAATCTTCTGGTATCCTACTGGAAGGCCCGATTAGACTAATTAAGATGTGCGGAATGAAAAGTGCGCAGGTACCAGAAGCGTCCAAAGAAATTATACTGTAAACTAGTGATGATGACAGTGCCGCTGTTAAGAGTCATAGTTCATTATTTTCATTTCAAGGCGCCAAGTCAGGCTTTGGAAAAAAATAATACTGCAAAACTGCAGTGTTAGAAAATGGTCTGTAGATGCGTTTTGCAAGGTGGAGTGCCGTATTAACTTACGTCATTGTTAATTATACAGATGTAGGTGAGAACGTTTGTTTATTTTATGCTAATATTTTTGAAGGCAACTTATCCTCATTGTGTTTTTGTAACATAAATATTACTGTTTATGCTGCTCTACAGCATGAAAGAAACCTCAGTCCAGTGAAGCGCTCAGGCTGGTGTAAAGGTTAAACTAAAGCTTGGCATTGCATGTTCAAGAGAAGTAGTATGGTGAGGAGCCAAGGTGAGACGAGTCTGCCCCTGGAATGGGAGCAGATGATTGTCCTGAACCTTCTCTGGGTGAGATGGAAATGTTTGTGCTGGGAGGGGAGATAGCTGCTGGTATCTCACCGATGTGTACGTAACTCGTGTTGCGTTGGCACTGCGAAAATAAACCTGGAGGTGGTCAGTGCCTGAAGAGCTGCAGCCTAAATAGGCAAGGAAAACCTTTTAGAAAAAAGAGAGATGAAGACTTTGATCCTCCAGCGGTTTTCAGAGGTGCTTTATGCAGTGCTGAATTCATTAGGTCTGCTCACAGACTCCCAGGGGAAGTATAAGGAAAAGACATCGCGGGGCCAGGCTAACCTGTGAGGGGTACCAAGACCCTAAAAATGAATGTAAATGTTCTGACATCTTGTGCAGTGTCTTATGAAGCCTTCAAAACTGGCTGGCACTTGACATGGCAGTCAGCCTGCAGGTAACAGATAGAGGTGATTGTGTGGGAACTTTGTCTGTAAAGGACGTGACAGAAGAGAGAATAGCTTGGGTACATATTGTCAGGTGGGTTTCAATCTATGTGAATGATTTTATATTGAAGTGATACAGGTATTAGGAAATTATATGCAGAATTGTAGGAGCAGTCCTCACCAGAACACTCACATTTTGATGTCTTTTCTTTAGTGACTTCAAAGCGATTCCCAGACAGGTGTTATACAGCGAGCGAGGTCTCCTGAAGTCTTTGCAAGCTAACAATTACAAAAATAAAGGAAATGTAGGTTTTGGGAGCTGTCAAAAGAACGATGATTTTCCCTCTGCCTCAATCTCTCATCGCACTTGTCAGTTTATTTCACGTTCTTGCAGGGAGGCGATATTGATGCAAACCGTCACCGGTGGCTTCTTACGACGAGCAAGGACTTTGCTGTCTCTTTGTCCTTTGCGGCTGTGAAGGCAAGGGTTGAGCTCGGAACGTAAGGGGCCTGTTGCTTTTTCCTCCTGCTCAGCAAGCGAAGTTTGAGTGAAGGCAAAACAACAAATAAGAGACTGCGAGAAGGCTTACAAAGCATGTAAAAAGGGTTCCTGGGGAACTCTGCTACAAAACAGATGCTGCCTTTGGAAAGATCAATGAGATCGTCGATAAAGGGGAGCAAAACAGGGCTTCTGTGTTAACTGACTCTGAAGGAAGTTTTGGGTGGGCAATGGGAAGAGAAGCCTAATAAGAGGCATCAAAATAGGGCATTCTGAGAAATGTTTTCCGTGCCTGGGCAGTACTGTGTGAGCAAGGGGAGCTGGAGAGAGGGACTGACCGTGGGCAAGCGCTGGAGGCTGGCAGAGCCCTGCCAAGAGCTTTTAAAGAAAGGCCGAGGACAACATTCGGCGATGTACCGGAAAGCTGCAGCAGAGTAAATGTGTTTGTTGTGTTGCTATCTCCGCTCCTGCGCCCGGTCAGCTCTTCAGCCTCATGTCTCATGGTGCCACGTGCTGCCCTGTCTGCGGTAGAGAAAAGAATTCAGCGCAGCAGCCCTGTAACTTTTCTAATGTAACCCCGGTTTTAAGAACAGGAACTCCCAGTGTCACTTGTGCTCTAACAACCACTGAGATTTCATCCCCTGTGCTTTGTGGACCTCCAGGGAAACCCACTGATACCAGCAGTGGGCATGGCTTGGGCTGGTCGTATTTAAAATAGAATAGTTCAGTTGGAAGGGACCTACAACGATCGTCTAGTTCAACTACAGCTATATAGACCTTGTCACTTTTTCTTTGGTAATAAAAAAAACAGCTTTGAAGGACTTTTTTGTCCAAAATACTCTCCCCTGCCATGGAATTCTCTTCCAGGTCTCTTACTTCCTTCCATCCTTGCAAGAACACAAAAAGAAAAATTAAAAAAGAAAAAAAAACCCAACAACAACAAGAACAACAAAAAACCAAAACATAAGCAAAAAACCCCCAAAACCAAAAAAACAACCAAAAAAAAAACCCCAAACAAAAAGAAAATTAAAACATTCCCTAAATAAATTGCAATAGCAAGACATTCTGAAGAAATAAAAATGTTCCTCTTTAAAACCTGGAGACTGGAAGTTATCTCGAGACACACATTTTGAACAGAAATGCCTTGGGGTTTTCCCCCCCACCTGCTCTCAGAGGAGCTGGGGAGAGAGGGGATGCTCTGGGCAGTTCAGGGTTGCAGGATGCTCTTGGAAACACGGGGTTTTCCCTTGGGCTGCTGCTGCCAGTGCCTTCAGTGAGGGGAACAGTGAGGAAAGTAGATGATCTTGAACAGTTGCGTGCTAGAAGTGCCTCATTTTATTTTCTTTCCCATTCAGAAAAGATATTTGCGGGGGAGTAAAACTCTTTAGGAGTCAAATTCTCCTTGACAGAAGCCAGCTGAAATCTTTCTGTTTGTTTAACTCAGAGGAATGGAAGCACCAAGGAGGCTCCCTTACATCCTGTGCTACTGCTACTGTCATTTTTACCATGGGGAAAAAAAGTAACATACTGAAATTTCAATCGGATTGCCAAAATACTCTTTCAGCAGATCAATTCTATGTGAAGGATACCTGGAAATTATTCTGCTGGCAATTGATTTGCACTCGGGCCCTGATTGAGATGAAGAGGGAGATGCTCAAGAGAAGTTTGAATGGTGGTTATATATGGAAACACACAAGAATGAAGTGTGCTATGCGACCCTTTCAGAGGGTATTTTATAAGGAGGTCCTGGTTTGGGAGACTTGAGTCGTTCACCTGCAGGCGCAGTCCTCAGGTGGCTTAAATCAGAGTTGTCCCGGTGATGTCGATACGCATCACCGGAGAGTTCGGTCCCTGGCGCGAGGCGGCGTGGTCTGTGCTGGAACTGGTGTGCGGCAGGGTCTGTAACTCATGAGGGAGACCAAGGGCACGAGTAAACCCTGTTAGATTTCAAGTTCACGATAATTCTAATTTCCGTTCAAAAGGCTAGCCTGGGAGAAAGCTTTGTGTTTCAACCAATTGCGCGTTTGAATCCAGGTCCTAAAACACAAACGCTTCTTGCTTTATTATGTGGAGCATAGTTTAAAGCTAAATTTCACCTTTTGTAACAGTACGGCAAGTTTGAAAAAAGCCTTTGCTTTGCATATACAGTGTTAAATGTCCACAGACCTGGTGCAATGTGACTCTTTTTTTTTTTTTACGTAGGTTTGGTTTCTGATGTAACTCTTAGCAGGAGGGGTTTTTTATTTCACTGAAAATTTTCCTGTAACACCAAACTCTTTTTTTTATAAGAACTATTTTGAATATGCCATCCATGTCTCAAATACACTTAAAATATGACTTGCTTCTCTGACTCATGGTGCTTCAGAAGTGTCACCTCCCTGGTAGGTGGCACCCAGCTGCGCTGGTTGTGCCGTGGTTGTCTCTGCTCGTTTGCCAGAATCTTGGTGGACTCTCCAGACCACGTCCCTGTGCCGTGGGTAACAGCACGCAGCTTTAGGAAAAAAGGGGCTAACTCCCTGCCGTGGCTGAGGCTGCGACAGCTTCGCCGTGGTACACCTGTCTCTGCAGGGGAGAACTAATTCCTTCGTGGTTTAATAATGGTTTATTAAACTCAAATGGTTTCAGTAAGTGAATACATTACAGAGATCGTGTCTGAGAAATTGCAATAAAGCAATTGCAATAAAGCATAATGGAGTTAACAGTTTATTAGTTTCGTAAGTGTCACCTTGTTATTAACAACACAGGTAAAGGCAGTTTTACAAGGGATTGCATTATCATCTGGCCTGTGCAATATTGCGTGTGCTGAGCACTATGTTTAGAAACAGTGATTTTAATCTAATATACTCTTGGGTTACTGTGCAGTCCTGCACGTGAGCCGGTGTAGTGCAGCCGCAGTTTCCCAGCTGTGCTCCATGGAGAGCTTAGTGGTGCGCCTGGCGAGACCGGCCCCTGCTCTGGCATTGCATCGAGGGGCAGTTAAAGCACGCCCCATGTCCTGATGTCCCGTGTACGTGTACCGTAAGGCATTGCCGTAATTAACACAGGCAGGTGATGCGATCGCTCTCTGGAGTTGAGGCCGGGTGGCATTTAAACAGCCACCGCTCAAGGAAGGAGAGCTGTAGGTTCTCGTGCCTTTAGCTGTCCTGTCTGCGGAATTTGAATGTGAATGTATTAGTACGTAGGAGTCTCGAGGACAGCTATTACTAAGGACAAGTAAATCTCAAACCGTTTGATCGAGAACCTTGTGTGCAATACAGCATTGGCTTACGAGGAAGCTGTGTCAGGAGCTGGCTGGCGACCGGCAGTTTGAGCTGGCCTCAGCTGGCACTGAGCTGAGCCTTTGGGGAGGTACGACCCTCAGCGGAGAGCAGCTCTCTGATGACTTTGCTGGGCTTTTTTCAGTCTTGGAGCTCTGCCAAAGCATATTCCCAAAGTGGGAGACCTTGTAGTAGCCGCGTCTCGGGGAGGTGAAGGTTGCAAACGGTTGCACTGTGCTCTGAGCAAAGCATTTACTTCACTCTGCTGCACCAGGAAGATATTCAAGGGGCAAAAAGACATGGCCCTGGTTTCACCCTTGCTCCTCTGAAGAGGCTAACAGTGCTAGAGCTATTGACCTGCCTTTGAGAGACCATGGCTGTGCAAAAAAAAAAAAAAAATCTGTAAACGCTCTTTTCCTTGCTCTGAGCAAAGCCCTTTCTTCAGCTTTGCCTAGGAGAGGCACGCTTGAAATATTGCAAGTCATTAAATTAATTAGCTAGTGTCTAAAAAGTGCTTTGAAGAGGAAAAGCATTAAATAAATAGGAAGTAGTGTTAATATTATTTTTAATAAATATGAGAGCACAATCCATAATGAAAGCTCATATGATGAAGTACCTTTCCCTGTGTATTATTTTCCCACGCCCTTAACAACAGAATTAAGAGTCTTTCTCATGACTTCAAGATCAATCTTTGGGCACTGTGGAGAGCTCAGACTTTTATTTCCCTCAAAAATAGGTTAAAAACTGTATTCAAGCGTTTTTATATTTTACACTTAAGGAAGATTGAGGGCAACGTGACAATCTCCACCATATACCCTCCCCTCAGATACATAATGGGGCTGGAAAAGCATTTCTAAAGAATAACTCCAGTTCTGTATTGAAATTCTGTCAAACTCCCTTGGAATAAGATACAAAGGTGGATAAAGAAACCTGGATCACAGTGATAAGCTCCTGAAGTGAAGACCAGGCACAATAGAGTGAAAAGCAGTAATGTTATGTAAGTACATTATTTTAATTGAAAGCAAAATGTCCTTACATTTCTTGGGAACAGCTTGTGTCACGGACTGTAAGGGAATACAAAAAGTGAGGGCTTGCCATCCTCTCCATATATAGACTGTCTTGCCTCATTGAAGTCAATAGGATTTTTTCACTTACTTAAATTAGACTTTGGATTTCACTCCTCGATTTTCAGCATTTTGATCTAAGTGAGGCTGCTGTTTTTTCATTGGCCATCTTTGACTCGAAAGATGGATGCGAGATGCACTTGTTAACTTCTGCTCAGCACATTTTTGGAAGAGAAGCTGCAGACAGTAGATAGCTCAGTCTTTGGAGAGATCTGCCTGAATTGGAGATCTTCCAAAAAGCTGTTTTGCTGGTGCTAAGTGGCCTCTGTCAGCCCTGGCTTGGGCACAGACGTTCCTCCTCCTCCGCCACCTCGTTGCAAGGTGGGCGCAGCAGCGTCTGCACCGGTGCAGTGTTGGAGCAGAGCATCTTCCGTGTAGCACTCCTAACGTCACCGTGTCCTGAGAGTTGCAGCACAGAGAAAAGTCCCTTAGTGGGTTAAAGAAGTTTTTCATAGCAGCATCTTTCCTGCAACCAGACAGGCCTAGGAAGGCTGCTGGGGCTTTCTCAAAATGCTCGTGTCCCTGGTGCCACTGCTGGAAGGAGGAACCGCTCTTCTTGCCCAAAGCACAGAAGAAATCACAGCTTGGTCTGATTCATTATAAAAATCTCTCTTAACTATTTAGCATTTTTTGGCAACAAACCGTGGAGCACTTTATGTAGCACATGCATGTGAGTATTTTGTTCAGTGAAATATATTAGGAGAAGATCCACTGTGTATGTAAATAAGGCAACAAGTGAGATGGGGGTTTCTGTTTGATTTTTAATCACTGGAATAATTTTTCCATGGCAGCTATCAAGAAAACTTGTGCTTTCTTGCTTAATATTTTCTGAAAAATGTTAGGTTTATTTTTTCTGGTTGTTTTTTTCTTTCCCTCTTCTCTTTTTTCCCCTTTATTCCATTTACTATAAAACATCAAAAAAATTATCTACTTTTCAAATAATGACTTGGAATTTCAAATAAATGTTTTTCCCTCCAAAATTGTATCTTTCAGGAGAGATACGTCGATGTCTCTGTAGGCGAATGAGGAGGACGGGAGTTCTCGTGGCCTATTCTGTAGGCATGGTTTGGTGTCAGCCTCTTTGTGGACCTGACTGGCACACCACGTAATTTGATCATGCCAATTGTTCTTCTTATACCCATCTTTGATCTTGCCCTCTAGGATTGTTTCTGAATTTATCTCGTTAGAGAAAGAGCAGTCGCATACAAAATGCTGTGAGAATAAAGACCGCTTGGGGAGGTGGAGGCAGTGGCGCTAGTGGAGGGCTGGGGTCCTCCATCCTCCCTGCCCTGGCAAGCCAGCCTCTGCCGACACGTGGTGGCCGGTCAACTCCATTATTACTGAATATACTTCTCTGAGACAAGATGTACCAGCAGCTTCGTGATTCATTTGCCATCCTTTGTAAGCACTCACCCAAATAACCTTGCGTGACACTTTCCAGAGAGCCAAAGCCCAGTCAGAGGTCATCCTTCCAAAAGCCAGGCGCCGCACGAATCAGTGTGTGTGTATGTGCACATGGCCTGAAAAATCAAACCAGTGCTTCAGAATAATGCACGCAGCACCAGAGGTTGCAGTTGTTTCAAATAATGCTGTAATATGCCCCATAAATTCAGTAAGGTGACCCAAGAGCGTTCATCAGAATTTATTTTAGCCGCACTTATTGTCACTTAACAGACTAAACAAGAACTGATAGCTCTTCAAGCAGTAATAGTAAATTATAGTTATGGCAAACACAAATGCCTCATTACATCTAGTCAAGGTCTATTTCCCCTTTATAGCGATAACTGTAGGAAAGCATTGGTTTTAATTTATGAATAAGGATGCACAGGAATCTTCACTTTCCTATTTACATAAACATGATAGACAATTAATCTTCTGTAAAGTAACCAGAGTGGTGTTTAAAACATACAGACTCCTTCCGAAACACATTCCAAAATGCCTACGGGGTGTCTGTATTGTAGGGTGTTTTAATGATAATCTGTTACATAGATGAGTACAAACAGCAGGAAAATAGACAATTTATTTCTTTTTTCGTGAGACTAATTTTATGCTTTATGATCCTTTCAGCAAAAACTGATGCGTGGATTTTTATTTGCTGAAGTATTGGGGTGAAAGTTATGTCAGAGCAATAGGAATAGCTAAGGTAGCAAAATATGATGAATTTTTATTGCAGAATTACTTGTGCCATCTCCTCTATGTGCAATGTTCTTTTGATTTTCAAAAAAATCTTTTATACTAATGTTGCAGTATAAATAACGGAGTGATGGAGAAAAATTGGACTTGTGTAAGTGTCAAGATTAGTCCTGCTTGATAAGCATCTTTTGGTTTTAATAGTTTACTGTGTTCTTGATATAGTACCTACCTATACTCTGCTTAACAGCCTTACGACCTACACAGATTTTTTTTTTTTAATGCATTACAGACAAAACAGAGGGAAGTGCAGCCTGAATGCAGAGAGGACAAATGCAGATAACGCAGTGAAGGCGGATACGCAAGGCCTTTTTTTTTTGTTTTGTTTTAATCTTCTGAAAAAGACTAATTGTGTTCTACAGATATTTAATTAATTTTAACAAGTAGACAAGCAAGCAGGTCAGCATAGAAAAGGAACAAATTAAAGAATATTTAGATGCTATAAATATTCTGAGATCAGTAACTGTTCTATAAATTTTTGCAGAAATGGGCAACTTTGGCCAAAAATGTTGTTTCTCGAGCTGTTGCATGAGCCAGAAAGAAAATGAATGTGGTTTTCAGGGCTCATAGCAAGGCTTCTGTGTTCCTGAGGAGGTCAGGGAGAAGATATTTGCCTGTACATTGAATGCATTTCACCTTAACATCCTTGAGCAATAACAGAAACAAACTCCAAGCTGTTAAAACAAAAATCATACTTACACATACTGACTGTGTTTCAAGGAGAAACTAATATTTGCAGTAATTGTTTTTTCTGCTTTCCCCTAAAGGTTTGTATTTTTCAGATCAAACCTTTAGCTTGATCCTGTCCACATTTCAACCTATTTTATTGTTGCTGCAAAAGATAAATTTTGGATGCTGCCTACATGAAACACTTGATACTATTTTTTGATTCCTTGGACATGACACGATTGTTCTTTGCCCTCTCTAGGACGTTTAAGATCAGTAACTCAATGTATCTTTCAGGGCATAGCTACTTTTTTAAGATGAATTAACTTCCAAACGTTACACTGAACTGATATTTTCACATGGAGACTCTCGCCTGTATCTCATCCAACGGAAAGTAATAAAATGTAGAGATCATAATAAGTAAAATGCAAAAAGCATAGGTAAGATCTAAGAGTAAATTATATATATGCTCTATTCAGCGGGGCTTGGTGGCTATCTGTGAGTTGCTGGATTTGGTCCTTTCCTCATAAAAGGTTTTGGCACTAAAAAGTTAAGAGTTCTTGTCACCTCTTTGGGTAATCAGAGAAAAATTGACTTCTGGAATTTTGTGGTTCCAATTTTAACGTGTAGTTCTACAAACTTGATGCCATCTTTGCCTAAAGCAATTAAGTCAATGAAAAGTAGCCTGTGGATTCTATTTGGAAATCAAAATGGAAGGAGTCATTCATATTTTTTCATCTGGAGTTACCCATATTGTTGTTAATTTAGAACCCAGTTATTTTTCAGAATTTTACAAATTTGCTGTCTTTATTCTGGACGATGATCTCGTCATTTAGACTGGTGGTGCCATCGACATGACAATTTCTTTTTATTTGGTCACAGAAAAGTTTTAAAAAGTTCCTGTTTCCAGAGGAATAGTGTTGTACAAAGGCATTTACAACTTGTCCAACCCCTTTCTGGTGGTATTCCCAACGTTCTATGGCGCACTTGGGAAGAACCTTCACCGCTGCCCTGGCCCTGTTCTAGCTCAGTCGGTGGCACCTTCTCTGTGCACGCCAAGGCTGAGCATTTTTTTTTAAACTTTTCGAATGATTTATTTAAAAAAAAAAAAAAAACCAGCAAAACTGAGTTAAAATGTGCTAGCAATTAAAGAAAGCAATCAGTAGTGGTGGGGGCAGAGAGAAAATACTTGGAAGTGCTTTAATTTACTTGTTCTACTTGCCAGTTACATTAGTATTATGTGCAGTCACACAAGGTACAAAATTAACATGCAAATGTCACTTTGTCCTGAAAAAAATGCCCTTGAAATGAAATGTTTCCTGACAAGAAAATACTCGGTGCATCAGTGTGTAAGTTTTTGAGGGAAGACTGACAAAATACTTTTCAGTACCAAAAAAAAAAACCCCAACCCAACTTCTGGTACTTTTTTGAAAGTCAGACTGAGTTGCTATCTTCGTCTCCTGGAATTAAATTAATGCAAATTATTATTTTACTTTTTTAATAACTGCAAATAATTCCAATTAATTCAGACTATCATAATTCACCCTGCTTCATGCAGAAGCCTTCTGCTGCTGCAGGATGCATTACACGCTAGAGCTTTCAGCCTGGTATTGATTGATTCTTTGCAGTGGACCTTAAAAAATCCATTAAGGAAGAAGTTAGAAGATGTGAATTAATTCTAAATCCTTTGTTGGTATGTGCAGCTGAAGAAAGCCTTTTCAAAACCATTAATCATAACTCAAAATAGACTGCTAACTTTAAAATAAACTTTACAGTAAATTGGAGGACAAATCCAAGTAAGGTATTTAAATTCATTGTCCCAATGCACACTAAGAGTTTTCTCAAGTGTTTTACTTGAAAGTATTTTCAGTATTTTTCAATTTACATTGTTTTGATAAGAATATGTTGATGTGCAGCCATCTGTGCCAAAAATGAAGATGACTGCTATTTAAATAGATAAGATATGTCACCGGTTTGGAGGCATCTGAAAAGCAAAAACAATAAAGCTTGCCATCTCCTCCCAGGTAACACCATTAATCAGGGAAAACTTCGTTTACAACAGAAAAAAAACCTCCTTCTGAAATCCTCACCCATTATTAATTATTAAAATTAATTTGTATTGCATATTTTACACACCCACGGCTCCCAACATCTCCATCTTAGAAATGAAGTTACAAAAACTTTAAATTTAGACTGAAACACGATAGGAATGATGCCTGAAGAGCTGGGTGGTGTTAAATAGAAACAGAGAAACCTTGACTGAAAGAATAGCTGCAGTTTTATTCAAAATGATCTCTACTCACATACTTTGTATTTACTAAACAACCTGCTACTGGTTTCTGTGTGCGCGCCGGGGGAGCCTGCAGCCCGGTCTGCCTTTTCTGGTGCGTCCCGGAGAACCGTCTCCGAAGGGTCAGTGGCTTTGTGGGCTCTCCCGAGTCCCTGACAAGGCTCGCTGGCTCCAGCGGCTCCAGGTTTTCATGCACGGTGTTGGGTTCCTCCTGGCCTGCTGCCTCAGTCGTCCGGCACCTCCCGTCTGCGTCCTTAAATCACGCGTGTTATTACAGTCTTTTGGGCGATCAAGACGTAAGGGAGCTGTGCCGAAATGCCACGGTTCCCGTGTGGCGGCACTTCCTTGTGTCTGTGCTTCGTTGCGTCCCCGCTGTTCGTTTCTGTGTCGCTTAACGGCTGGTGGTTTGACACTGCTTAAAACATAGAGCTTTGGTTAAATAAAAAGCCTTTTGGCAATTTTGCCTTTGTCTCCTAGTTGTGTGTCCTGCTTAGGCTGGGCTTGGTCTGTCGTTGCAGTTATTATTCAAGGTTTATGACAAGGACATTTTGCTAAAAGGGAGATCCAGCACGGGAGCATCATTGCTGAAATGGAGTGCTTAAATTTGATTAATTAGTTAAATTTTTCTTTCCCTTACTTCAATAGTCTGATCAGCCCTGGAGAATAGGAGTGTTGTCGGAACAGCTAGGAAGAACCGAGGATCACCATGGTACACGTGCATATTTTTCCTAAAACGGTAAATTCTTTCCCAGTGAGGAAAACCAGGAACCGCGTTTTCTAAAACTTGAAGGTGAACTTGGAAAAAACACTGAAAACATTTTCATTGTTCCCCAAAGGTCCCATATACAGTAGTAAATTGCTGAAGTAATTGAAATGAAACTGGTGAGCTGTGTAATAAAGATTAATCCTTCCCCATTCCGAGAACACACAGTTCCAGAGACAACTGCTCTTATTTTGAGACGTATAACATTGAAGCACCCCAAGATAATTTCCAGGTGGTCACTAAATTCAGTAGTCAGTTTGAGAATAAATTTGCACATTGATTACATATATTTTTATACATATATTTTTAAAATGTGAAGAAGTTCGAAGCACCGTCGGACAGCTGGGTGGGGTGCTGCTGAGCCCTTCGCTAACAAGTGATGTGTCCTTATATAAAGGTATAGAAAGCTTGAATAATATCTTAATGCATGTTTGGAAGCCGTTCTTACGCTATGCAATTTGTGAGTTAAGAAAAGTTACTTTGAAGAATTTTACAACAAATGTGGTGTTGGAAAGAAGAGAATTGATTTCCCGTCTCATTATAGCAATACTCATTCCCACCTCATTACCCTGGTGCAGCGCCCTGCGTCTGATGGATTGTCCTGGCCTCGCTGGTGGGCAAGGCAGCGGGGAATGGGACCAAATGCGCTGCAACGCTGGTGCAATCAGTCCCCTAAACTGATGCAAATGGGCAGCTCAGAAATGCAAGGGGCAAAAAGTAAGCGTTCATCTAGTACTGAGACACCTCTGTAGCTTCTGACCCTGCAGGCATCCCCAAGTATGTGTCTTTACTCAGTTAATCACAGGAAAGTGTCAAATAAACACACATGCACACCCGTTCTCCCATGTGTATCTTGTATGACCACTCAAAAGTTGTGTGTTGTTGGCCAGAAATACTTGTCCCGATCACACTGAATTGTTTCAATACTTTGGGTCAAGCTTGCTTAGACTCTGATAGGTGTTGTGGACCTTATCCAAGAGCTGCTATTGATTTCAGTAGTTGTTAGATCAGGGCATACACTGAATGCAGATTATTGTGACCCAACAGAGCCCCTAAAGTTTTATGTGCTACAATTGATAGGAGTCCACAGTTTTAATCACCTAACTGAGCGTTTCACATTGATCATTAATTACTTATATATATAGCTAAATATATAAAAGACTGCATATAATCTTATATATAAAAAAATAATTTGAAATGTCTCAAAAGCTAAAATTTCTTTTCGTGATTCCTTTTGTTGTGTTTTTGTGTTCGGTTGTTTTTGGGTTTTTGTGGGTGTTTTGTTGTTTTGTTTTGTTTAAAGGTCTTGCTTTGGAAAACATATGCCACAAGCTTTAAAAGACACCATATAGCACCAATTATGACATAGCGTCCGTACTACGTATATAGTAAAAATGATAGGACTGTTAAGCCAGACTTTATTATTTCTTTAGGGATTTGCTTTCCTTAATTTGCATAGAACTTCTTTGGTTGAAAATTGCCAGCCACGAAAGTATCTCCATGATTTTTTTTGTAGCAGCCATGGTTTCTTCTAACGAGAATATATTTTATGCAGAGGTGTCTTTTTATTTATTCTAAGCGTACTCTTTATTTTATTGATTGGTTGCATCTTAGTGTATTCCGTTAGAAAACTGTATATCCTGCTGTGTTATAACTGTTGGTAATTGTGCTGCTATGCTACGTTTCTGTTGGGGCAGGTCTAGTTAGAGAACAAAGATGTGTGGATACTTCTGTCTGGAACAGTTTTGTGCACCTGGAATCATTTCTGCTCTGTAGAAGCTTAAGCGTCAAATCTTAGAGGTCTCGTAATCAAAGGACAACATTGCTATGCAATGGGCAGAGCTGAGTATGGACGTTTTTTACAGTGTTTGGGTGCGCTCTAACCTCTTCCTAGCAGTTGTTGTCAATAACATTCATTTATAACAACAATTAAATGAACAAAAATGACTAAGCGTAAGGGATACTCTATGAGAAATCAACCAGAACTAAGCAGAACGCCTTGAAATTCAGAAGGACTTACCCTGCTCGTTTCACAGACCACTGTTCTTCTCTAACTTTTCTCTTAGTAAATAGATGAGAAATTAAGTAGTCTTATCAAAGTTCACCTTTTATTCACAAAGTTATCTTTTAGCCTTCAGATTAACTGCCTGAAGTCAAAACTTGTCTGCACTGCTTGGCATTGCATACGACGCTGTGCTCCTCAGATAGTGAGAAATCACACTGGCTTTTTTTAGCAAAAAAAAAAAAAAAAAAAAAAAAAAAATCTTAGGCACTTTCCCCGTGATTGATGTTGCATAGTCACACAGTCAGTGATGTTGCATTATCACTGGCGTACGCCAAGGTAAAGTCCAAATATATTGCTGTGTGGTAGGAACAGACCCAAAAAAAGTCTCCATCTGTCCTTCCTGTAGATCTGTTGAGTGCAGTGGAAGCTTGCAGCTGCTTCTAGGCAGGGCAGTCCTTGACGCAGTGAGGTCAAGAAGCAATGGCTGCAACGCCACTGAAATTCTTGAGGGAAGTGAGCCAGGAGATGATTTGTAGAGCATAATTAATTTGACAAATGCCACCTTTCTTT
>WEKW01021910.1:1746812-1785508 GCA_013389905.1 Sula dactylatra | reverse complement strand
TTTTTTTTTTTTTTTTTTTTTTTTTTGTATATTGTCTTTGAATAAATGGCCAGTTTCTCCTATATGTTTGACATTTGCAACTTCGGCTTCCCAGGCGGTTCTCTGGGAGTGGGAGCTGTAGATGCATGCACTGTACCAAGCCACGTGGAGCAGCTGCAGGGACCAACCTTCAGTCTGTGTCACTCTTCAGAGTATTTATCTTACTGGTAGAATTAGAGGCTTTTATTTAGTATTTGACCAGCCAAGGGCCAAATGGCAGTAACTGTTTCAGTTGGGTCAGGTCACTGTGTCTTACTGCACGGTGGCATTTGGCCCCGTTCATCTCAAAGAAGGGTGGAATATCTCCATTTCACAGGATCGCTCATTTTACCAAGGCAGGGGAGCGTGTGCTGCGGGCGTTCCCTTCCCACCCACAGGTCTACCTCCCCGTGCGCTGTAATGTGTCCTGCCAGCGAGGAGAGCCGCTGCACAAATCCAGCGTAGGGGGTGGTTACACAAGAGCTGCATTGCAGCACGCTGCACCAGCTCAGCCGGGAGCATCTGCCAGCAGCACCTCGTGTAACAGCACTCCAGGCTCTACAGTTCATTTCCATCACCCGGAACAGGAGCTCTCAGAAAAGGTGTTGCCCGATATAACTATTTGCAACAGGTTGTTAACACCAGTAGGGGTTTGGGTTTTTTGTGTTTTGGTTTTTTTTTTTTTTCTTTTAACTTGGCTATAAATACTGTGATGAATTTTTAATGCAAATGCAGAATTCTGATTTAAAGCAGCAGCGACTGGATTTGTTCTCAAAGTTTTGTGAATTCTCCGATGGGTTTCTTAGCACATCCACCACTAACAATTTTTAAAATTCTTTTTTCCAGTGCATGTGGTCTGCTTTTCTGGTTGGTAATGGGTATTGACTACTTCCTTCACTTTTTTTGTTTATTAGCTTCCAGTCATAAAATTTGTACAGGCAGTTGCTTATGGTGCGACCTTTACAAGTGCATCCCAATAGTCTGCCCATTGTCCTAGAAAACTGTCTCCTGTGAAGCTCTATAGTTGTTATTTAAACTGAGCTTTTTATAGACTTGCAATGTAATCTGCATTTCCCAATACTGAATGCATTTAGAAAATGCTCTGTGCTGAAAGCAAATTGCCTTTGTTTTTGAAGCTCAGGGACCTGTTTTCTCATGCCTTGCAAAGCCAAGCATGTTGCCGTGGTCCATATTCTCAGCAGAGCTCAGCAGATCAGGCTCTAGCTTGGGTTCCTGGTTGGGAGCTGGATGTAACCAGCTGGTGAGTCTGTTTACAAGTTTGAATATATTTCTTCTATAAGATTTAATGC
Source organism: Sula dactylatra (assembly GCA_013389905.1). Lineage (NCBI taxonomy): Eukaryota > Metazoa > Chordata > Aves > Suliformes > Sulidae > Sula > Sula dactylatra. Next base: position 1,784,180 of record WEKW01021910.1, on the reverse strand, counting down.
CTTCTAACTCCGATCAATCCTCACTAAAGGAACTGGCAAATGGCATGAGCAGCAGATGCCCGGGCACTGCGGTGCTCCAGTGTGCAGGTAAGCCCCAGCACGTAGCTGGGGGCTTGCAGCTGGCCAGATGTTCACGGAGGGAGGAGAGGTGTCACCGGCTGGTGCTGAAAACACACGCAGGATGAGCCTTACCAACAAGCTCAGTGCCAGTAACAACCTCCGCAGTAACTGGCTTACGAGCTTCTCTCCTGACTCATAAAACCAGTGAGCACCTTGTCCAAGGAACCCAGGGCTCTGGCATTTGATATTTTTTCCTTAAAAGGGTTTGTTTTTTTTTTTTAAAGGCTAAACCTCAGATTTATGGGGTTATCATGCTTGACAGTTAAAAAATATACTGTACTTTTTTAGTGTAATTGTTCCCACTAAAATCTAAAATATGTTATAAAAGAGAAAAAAATATGTGGAATTGAGTAAAGCAGCTTGATTATTGATATTCTGAGACACGCCAGTTGAAAGCCTTTTAACACACTGATTTTCTTGGTAATTCTCCAAGTGCAGTCATGCCAGTGTTTCTTAAACGTCCAAAAGTACAAAACAGGGGCACGAAGTGCAAAATAAACCTGTGGTAGGTTTAATCTCTCAATTCCACCTTTCTTTTGAGAAATGTGGGAAAACCAAATGAAAATGTTTAGAATTATAATGGCAGAGTATAAATAATCACAAGCTACACAGAGATCCAAAAGAAATAATTTGCATGATTTTCTGTCAAGTTTTGAAGGTTATTGTGACAAATTGGAAGTGTTCTTTGGACACTTGCATTGATTGGTAGGAGATTTTGTACTGTAATGCAGATGGCACTATGAATATACGATGTTATTTCACATTGCTGTTCTGACAGCTGAAGTAAAATTGTGAAGTCAGAAAAAATGCGATGAATACTTTCAGGGCCAAATTTCCACTTAGTTCAGTTTGGATCATTGCTTCGACGGTTTCGTTATCCTGCGCCCTGGCTGAGAGGTTCATCATTTCTCTGCTTTTCCACCAATCATTAAACCATTAAGAGATGAAAATAGCATTCAGCGTTAAATGATGGTAAACTGGGAACACCAGCAAAGGAAAATCACTGTTTTATAAGCGTAGCATGGATCGTTGATACTGCACTTGTTGGGCTGCGTTCTGACTGACTTGGGTGTCTGTCTCCGAGTTAGACGCATGAACCAGAATACCCCCTATTTGAATATGGGCTTAGTGGGGAACATGCCCCCTGCCCATACGCTAGAGAAACTTCTCCAGGTTGCTCTACTAAATATTTCTGAACCTAAATTACTTCTTTTTCCCCTGTCTCCCCCATGGGCCCTCAGCAGAAGTGTCTTTTGGTTTTCCGTAATGGTCTTTCTGTGCGTTACGTAAAACAGAAGGTAACGGGTTCCTCTGCCCACGGTGGAGATGTTCTGCTGGAGGCATATTACAGACCTTCTGAGCAGAGCCTTCTTTTCCATTACTGCTTCCCCGGTTACAAAGCTTTGCTCTGAATTAGTTAAACCTCTGAGTGGGAGGAATAATGAGTGGTTCTCAATAGCATTAAAAGCCAGAGAGTGCCCAGGGCGACTTGCATGAAGCAATACGCTTTACACTAAAGCGCTGGATTTGTCTTTTCCAAGATGGTCTATCACTTCACACGCTGTTGTCTTCAAAATGGAAGGGATTTCGCTCAGAAGCGCTCACACCTCGTAAGCCTGTAATTGCCTCCTGCATTAAAGCGGTGTTTCAGCAGTCCGACTGGTTTAGTCCAACCACTTTTCACACGTGGTTGTCTTGAAAATGCAATAGAGCGTCAGCTATTTGACTCCACCTGACTCGCAATCCTCGTCTTATCATTTAAGGGGATGCCAGCCGAGATTATTGTGTTCGCTTTCTCTGGCTCACACTGGACTCGTTTCAAAATCCCTCTGCGATATTTTATAGCTCATAGGCAAAAGGCAGCGCTTGCTGGAAGGGTGACATCTTTTCATTTGCTCTTAGAAGGAGGTCAAGTGAGTAATTTGCACAAAATCCCCCAAACGACAGTGTGGGTATTTATGTCACTCTTTGTCAACTGGAAACTCGGGACGGCTTAACTTTTACGTTTAATATATAATGAGGTATTGATCTAGTGGCAAAAGTTGTTCCCTGGGCACTGTCCCCCAAACTTTTTTCTTTATAGGCAACAATCAGGTACAAAATATTTCATGTATGCTACAAAAGCAAAATTGTCTCCAGGAGAATAATGGGCCTCTCTCTTCCTTGAGATTAAGGACATAGAGTTTTAACAAAAAACACCGCAGTAAAATCGAGTTGGATTTTTTGTGTGGCTTCTGGAAAAGTAAGCAGAGATTATATTTAAATGATCTTAAAAATAGGATTATTTCTATAAAAAAAAATTAAAGTAGAAAAAACCGAGCTGCCTTCCCTGTGAAGGCTCTGTCAGCAAAGGTCCCTAAAGCTGTGCTAGCCAGCGACTGCTGAAGACTTAGTTCAGTTATTTATAATTGAGAAATTGTAACTGGACCCTTGCTGAATAAACCCTGAGCTTTAGGACTGGGATATTTTGCGGGCTGGTGAAAGGTTTTTTTCTTTGGGGTGTGCAAAGCCCATCTCAGCAGCTCTCCTGAGGGCAGGATGAGCTGGAGGTCGGGCGTGGAGGGGATCACACCACGTCCCTTCTCTCTTCTGCTTCTGCAAAGTGGGTCTGACGTGACGTCGGAGGGAGTTGGCTGTGCACCACCAAAATAACACAAAATAACCCCAGAAGCCGTTCTTGCTTCTCTGAGGCCAAATTTCAGGTTTTCCTTGAATGCAGCGGGTGCCTGTGTTGTCCACCGCCATGGGCTATGTCTTAATAATCCTGAAAAATTTGGAAACAGGCGAGTGGTACTTCATTTCTTTGCTTTTAATAAAAAGTCTGCAGCGCTGCTTTGGAAGGTCAAGTCTGTTTGACACTGCCAGGATGCTGGTATTCTTGGAACAGCCATCTGTTCAGAGCACAGTGAAATATTGGTTTGTGACTGCCCAAAGTCACTTCAGCTCATGAATAAAATTAACAAAAAAAAAAAGAGAGAAAAAAGTACACCACTATTTTACCACTTAGAACAAAGAAATTACCACTTGGAAAAATTAGTGTTTATATCCGTGACTTGATGAGTGATGGTTTGTTAGTGATCTGATTTAGGTATTACTGGCCCAAAGGAGGAAATGGAGCCCCTGGGACCGTCGCTGTGTGACCAGAAAGATCTTGGTCGACAGCTCAGCTGTAATGAGTTGCACAAGGGCGCAGGGGAGGGAGGTCGGGGACTCGCCATGGTGAACGACGCTGACTGGCAGAGCTTGAAATAAGAAAATAAATAACCTGTGTACTCCACTCCTATCCGAGGCAGAAAGCAGCTTATAGATTATTTTCCCTTTCTCTCTGCTACATTAATACATTATATGAAATTGTGAAAACTTTGGCAGACTGAGAGTCTTTTTCCCATTTCTTTGTTCCTTTCTTTTTTCTCCCAGCAACTTCACTATTTCCTCTTCTCTCTGCTTTTCTAACATTCTTTATGGTTTTTCTTGTTCTTACCAGCTGCTGCATTTTCATCTCTGTTTCTCCTCTTCTCCCCTTAAGGCATGATCCAAAAATATGATCCAGGGCCTTCTGCAGATTTTATGTTTTGCTGGTTGGCCCCAAAATGTGCCAGGTTTTGATCATTAAGTTTTACAAGCCAAATAACTTGCAGACCAGCTTCTCTTCTTTGCTAATTTGACGCTGCATTGCTGCTTAAATTAGTGAAAATACTTGAATACGACGGGTGTTGGTTAATGTATGTGTTTTCCGGGTACGCTGTAGCTTACCCGGCGCTGCAGTGCTCGTCGTTGAGATGCTCGGTGCCGCTCTTTGGGACCGTACTTCGTGATACAGTGAGTAGAAAATCCCAGATAAAACGTAGGAGCCTTTCTATAACGCTGTGGCTCAGAAGGGCTGGATCTTGCTCCTGCCGCTGTATAGAGAGCGGCTGGGCTGGACTCGGGCAATAGCGGTGCCTGGTGCCGAAGGGCTCACGGGCTGCCTGCGACAGCCTCCTGCCCGTCGTGCCGACGGGATGTCTGAGCACGGTGATGCGCGGTAGCAGGTCACTGATATTTCCACACAGAGGGCTGGAGTGCGGCCGGGTGAAGAGCTTGCAGATGGGGAAATTCTTACTGGTTCGCGTGAAATGGGAGTCCATTGCAATAATGTGAAAATAAGAAACTTTGGGAAGATGTATGTGGCAGGCTGCTGAAAATGATTAAAATTACAAAAAAGCTTTCTGGTGTGGAAAGTTTCATTAAAAGTTACATCTCTGAGTTCAGTCTCAATTTAATAAGAGAGAACCTCTCCAGCTTCTTAAAATTTAATTTGATAGTTTATGAAGAAAATAATTAAAACCTATTGTGGCATCAGTCAATTTTTATTTCATAGAAAGTCTGTATAAAAAGGCACCATTCATACTGCAGCGAGAGTTTATATTGGCCTGCAAATTTCATTTGTCCGTATTGACACAACATCCACTAATCCAAAGTANTTTAATAACAGGTAATCTTGACCTTGAGACTACGTAAAGTAAAAGTTGGTGGGAAGTTCGGAAAAGTTGCAGCTTTGGAGGGGAAGAGAATGTTCCTAGTACCTAACAACAAACTGGTGCTACCCGTCTCTGGGAGATAAAGAGATAAACCAGGAGTTTCTGGGTCCTTCACTCATACCAAACAGTGTATTAGCGCGCTGACGGTTTCACTGTGTCGCGTGGAGAATAATACCAAATAATACCACTCCGCCCATGGTTTGCATGCCATGGTCACTTATTAATGTCTTTGCTTAGTCACTGCTCACTTGAGGGCAGGTGAGGAAAATACAGCCTGCTAGCTGTTCTTCAGTGGTCTGAGCCCTGAATCCTGGATGATGAAAAGCTTAACACTGGGGACCTTATCCCCTCTTAACAGACTCCCGTTATCTCTGTTCACCGACTTTCCTAGCACAGTTTTGCTTTGGGGATAAGCAGGAGAGGAAATGCATCCTCTCGTCACTTACTTTCCTGGGAATCCAAAGCTGGAGCACCTTTTATTTCACGTAAAACTTATCATGGCTCTTCCCAGGTCTCTGTCTCCTATTGTGACCAGAAAATGTTCAAGAGTACTGCATCTGCAGGCCATTAACAATAGGTTTCAGAGAGGGTTTGGAAGATTGGATTTGCCTCTGGAATGGTTTTAATCAAACTATTTTTTCTATCACTTTTTGGACACTTTACAGTTTTCAGTAGCTGCCTTGATTCAACTCCATAAGTATGCCTAACATGCCAAAAATAGATTAATCTCAAACCTCTATTACAATTACCACTTCGGATTTCTGTATCACTTACCACTTAAGTGGTTTACAAGCAATTACAGACTAAATCTTCAGAGCCTCTTGGAAGGAGCATTTCCTACCCCCCTTTACAGAGAGAAAGGGAGCTTTGGAGAGGATCAGATACCGGTCTGCAACGTGCTGAACTCCAGCACCCACCTCCATGAAGTGCAGAAGGTAATCTGGCTTCAGCAGACTTGCCCAAAGTAATGCAGCAGCAGAGGCAGAACAGGAGAATCCCGATTTCCTGCGTTCAGTCCTGTCCTCCAGTGAAAGTTAGATTTAATCAGATTGATGCACTGCTGCTGACAAGCTTGCTTCTGTTCTTGAATGATGCTGGTAGGGGTTAGAAGCCCTTAAGCCAGGTAGATGGAAAGAAAGATAGATGCTCAAGTCATTGCTCATGTAAAAACAGCATCTGATGAGAAAGATTAACTACGTGTTTGGCAACCTGCTCGCATAAGTCACAGTTAATCCCTTCCTCATGGCTTCTTAGTACTGAGTTGTGAGTAACAGAACCTTGGTGCCATTATATCTGTGGTCTTTCCTTTGTTATTACCTTGAGGAACTGATAATATGAACATAAAATTAAGAATTACACGATTGTGTTCAATAAAGTAGCTGGGAGTCTCCCTGTAATCAGAAATAGATACAAGGGTCTTTATGTAATGTTCTCATAACCATTTTTTTTGGACTTGGGTATTTATTTGGTTTAGATACATGGAAATTAATTTCTTGAATAGTCTCCCATTACATTACGATTCCTTTAGACCCTGTACATCGGAGGTCTGTTGTGAGTGCCAGGTCCCCTCTGGTTATTTTGGCTGGATGCGGGGAGGGCAGCGGTGTGGCCGTGCCCCATCCCTTGGTGCAGTGCATGCCGTGGCACCGGGAACTGAGCAGGGCAGCCAGCGTTTTGTGTTTCCGAAGCCGTGCGACAAAGCCAGAGCCGGCTGCAGTCCAGTGGAGTAAAATCTCTGAACAACTTCCCACCTGCTCAGCTCAGCACGGGGAGGACTGTGCCTCTGGCTTTTGCTGAAAAGACCACAAACTAATTCACTGTGTCGCTTCTGCTGGTGATGTTACTGGTTTAATTAAATAAGAGCTTGGGATAAGGAGAGCACTGGCCTCCTTACTTGGTTAAGTTGGTGATCTCGGTATAGTTGAAGAAGCAAAAACAGGCAGAGGAGCCTGTAGAAGTACACGGAGTGGAAATGGGAGTGCATGCAATAGGGTGTATCACCAGAGGTTAATCCTCATTACAGGTGGAGAGCTGGAAACAGGCTCTGCAGTGCGCGCATGTGGCTGCTGTACAAAAATTGGACAATATTAATTTGAAACGCTATTGAACAACAGTGATTTTTAAAAAACAGGGTTTTGATAATCTGATAAGATTAAATTGAAACATGGCATTTCCATCTCTGCTCTCAACGCTTAATGCCAAAAGGCAGGAAGAATGTTGGGAGGACCTGAAAAACCTCGGTTCCTCCCGCGGGGGAGCTGTCACGAAGAAGGAATTTCAGTGGATGTTTGCTGGGCCGTGCTGAGCTGTGCTGGCCATGTGGGGTCCTGCTGCAGGGACCAAGGGACGAGAACTTACTTTACCAACAGCGATGTTCAAAATGTGATGTTTCATAGTCGTGCAGAGGTACAGCGTTATTCTGCCTCTTCTGCTCAGAAAATTACAATATGCAGCATTATAAGACTGAATAATCCAAGTACTGTTGAAAAGCCACCTTATTTTTCCTCCTAGGTTGCTTAATTAATTTCTTTCAGCTTTTTTATACTGTTTGATGAATGTTGTTTCAGATGACTGTCAAAGGGAATGTGGGGAGGGAAAAATGAGCCACCTACGTACTGCTTCTAATACAATTGTATCTCCCTTGAAAAACAGAATTAATAAAAAAAAGTGTTAGCCCCTATGCTTGACAGAGAGCATTTAGAATAGTCAGGCATGTTTCTAGTCTAATTATCCCTGTCGAGCCATTTTGTAAACAAAAAAATTTTATAAGTTAAATAAAATTTAGAGACAAGGCAGGATATTTGAAGCTCCACTTTCAAACCAGCAAAAGAGTACTTGTTCATGTTATTACCTCCTATCCGTAGACCTTTCATGCCATATTCCCATGAAAAGAGAAACGAACGCATCTGGTAATATTATGAATTTGATTTGTCTGAAGGTTATTAGATATCTACTTGAGGAAATCTAACAGAACTGGAGAATTGTGCAATGTTTTGTGTGTAGAAGAAAGCCTGCAGGTGGAATTACACGGACAAGTTTTCATGCCCCTTTATTATCATGATTAAACTGAAAGGCTAAATATTTGTTGCTCCTAATGCTGTAGATACCGTTAGGGTTTGGAGGCATCTCATCGTAGATACTGACGGAACAACAACATCCTCTGAAGCGGTCACAGTGCGAGGAGGTACGGAAGGAAAGGGGATGATTCTGTCTATTTTGAAGATGAAACACGTAGCTACCCTAGTTAAAGGTAGGGGATGGAGGTGGCTGGAGTTGGTGGCTGTGGGGTTTTGTGCACAGAAACCCACCACCCTGACATGCCGCTGTGTGTCAAGATGCGAGATTAGGTTATTAGAAACTACTCTGATCAGTAAGGGTCTTGGGCTGGGCGCCCCAATTTAGAGCTTTCAGGGAAGTCACTATTCACTAGCTGTTCTGCTGCTGGTTGCACACAGTTAATATACTTGACTTAGGCATAGCTGCTGCTTCTAGCTTGGCTTGCTCTGGCATTTCCTCCCCTCACAATGCCGAGTGAATAATTTACGGATGAAGTTTGTCTTTTTCTCACATTTATATTTGCCATTTCAAAAATCCTTGCTGAATAATTTATCAAAATAAGCCTTTTTCTTTAGTTCTTTTCTGAGGAGGCCGTAGGAAAAGTTTCTGCTGCCTAATTGGAGGTTCCAGAATCAACTTTCTCCTGTGAATACACACCAATTTAAAGTATCTGTTTTATGAATATTTGCTGTGACTTGAGTGAGTTACTTCTTAAAAACTTTATGTTCTGATGAATGGTTCTCCCGGGAAAGTTCGCTTTTCAATATTTGTGGAAAATACACAAAGGACAAGGACACAGTTGAAGTCTCTTCATTTGCAAATGTATTTGAATATTCATGATGCATATTTTGATATTCACCCATTTTCTACTCATGTGGATGCAGCATGCCTGTTTTAAGGTAGAATACATCTGTGGTGATTTGTTTTGTTATCGGAAACGTTAATGCTGGGAAAAACTAGCACAAGATTTGGCTAGCAGAAATCCTACTGCCTGACTGAGGTCTTAAACAACTCATAAATCACGGAGGTTGTCTTCCTCCCCCGACTGAGTGGCACAAATAATGAATATTATGGTCAAATATACCCAGTGTGTGAACGTTGGAAAGGCCACCGTGACCCCGCAGGTGCCGTAGGAGCTGAGCCCGGGGCTGTATGGGTTGCGTTTGGAAATGTCCCCCCTTTGCTGTATCACTTCTCACACACTGCACTCAGCAGACTATGGCTACCTGAAAGGAGGTTGTAGCGAGGTGGGGGTTGGTCTCTTCTCCCATGTTACTAGTGATAGGATGCGAGGAAATAGCTTAAAGGTGCACCAGGGGAGGTTTAGGTTGGATATTAGGAAAAATGTCTTCACTGGAAGAGCGGTCAGGCCCTGGAACAGGCTGCCCAGAGTGGTGGTGGAGTCACCATCCCTGGGGGTGTTCAAACACCATGCAGACGTGGCACCTGGGGACATGGTTTAGGGGACATGGTGGTGTTGGGTTGGCGGTTGGACTTGATGATCCTGGAGGTCTTTACCAACCTTAATGATTCTATGATTCTATATCCCAAGGTGTGTAAAGGAAGGTGAGGATGATAAGCACTTTGTACCCAGTCAGAAAGAAATTAATTTTCCATTTTAAACCATGCCCTCTCTTCTTTGCTTGGCACATGGCATCCAGCGCTTCTTTCCATTTATCTGGTGCCTGTCGACAACTCTTCAAATTGTCTTATGGGGAAATTTCCTCCTACATGTTATTTGAACATTTTTTTCCCCCCTATCCTGATAAATTATGTTGCCAGCAAAGAATACTTCTTTTCAGGGTTGGCAAAGACTATTTCTTACCTGACGGTTTATTGGGAATAGAGTTGGAAAAAACATGATAACATTTTAAAAAAAGCCTGATGGAATAAAGGGAGAAGAGAGATTTGTATCTCCCTCCTAGTAGTTGCAGACAGAGGAAGTTCCTACTCTGATGATCTCTGGAGTGTGCAATTTTTCTTAGTGGAGCTAGTGATTAAGTACTTAGCTGAAAAGCATGAGTGTCACGGGCTGCTGGCTTCCCAGGGTTGCTGTGCTGGCACATGGAGGAAGGTCCTCACCGACACCTCATGAGTGGTGCGGGCTGTCCTCTCCGATGGAGCGGTGGAGGGGGTGGCTTCTGCCCGCCTGACGGTGGTGGCGTGGTGGGGACCCCGACACCTCAGACTTTGCTATTTTTACATGCCATGTGCTTGGTTCCTGTAGAAGGAAAGTATTCCCATTTTTCTTCTCTTTGAAGGCACAGATGTTCTTACCTCCAAAATGTCCTCACCACTCCTTGGTGTGCTTTCGGACTGCGTGAACCACCCCGATGCTAAATAATATCCTGCTGCCTCTGCTGATTGTTTTGGTGCAGTAGCTGTAGGAGCTGCTAAAGAGGAGCTACTTTGACAGATACAGGAGTGGCATTTTGCGTAACTGAGATCCTTTCAGATCCTCTCTAGATCTAAGTTTACTTGTAGTTTAATTTGTTTGAAAATAATGAGACTTGCATTGGTCAAACAATCTGCATGTTCGTAATCTGTGTTAAACACCTGGTTTCTTGTAGGTGCTGTTGGTCTTCAAGATGTTGAGCAAAGTCAAGGGAAGTAAGGTACCCCATTGCATGGAAGTTCAAACCCAAGTGGGAATACTCACACCAAAGGTGATTTTGCTCAAACCAATAGAAACTTTTAAAATTAGCTGTTTATTCCAGCTCTTCTGTGTTTGGGGCTGGGGGGGGTGGCGGTGGTGATATGGTACAGTGCACTTGTTTTAACTGGTACAAAATCAGCGGTATTGAAACTTAAGCAGTTTTTTCACACGCTTTGTCTTCTGAGCAGAATTTCTTAATTACTTATATAGCCCTGATTTGCTATCAGTGGAGGAAGTATTCAGAGATACCTACTGTGATCTTTTTCTGGAGATGTCATGTATGCCCTCCAAAAATTATTTTCAGCAGTAGATAATTCATCCACTGTCTTAAAGTATAATGTCAAAATCTCAATACCTTGTTTTATTTCTTACTCCATTATGTCAATAATCCCTTAATCTACTGTTATACTTGCTTATTCATGTATTCATTGAACTGTACTGGGAAATACCTTGTAGAAAAGAGAAGTTATCACCAGTTATTTTATTACTCGGTGTAATTGCAGGATAGTACCTATATATTGGGGGAGGGAGAGGGAAAAGTTACTTGTCAATTTTATTGAAACTCTTCAGGAAGTCAGCATAAAACACCCTGCAAGATTTGATTTCCAAAACCAGCCGAGTGCCTCTCCCCCAGAGTCTGTCTGGTTGAAGAAGAAACCGGCCACACCGACGACTCAAAATCTTGGCCAGAGGATCAGGACGAGGGGACAGGATATTCTGGCTGCAAACACGGACTAGAGAATATACTTCTTAGCGTGCCAGTATGGGGGAGGAGCTGCACAGTGCTGTAGCTCTTAGCTTAGTCCTGTGTGCGTAATATAAATATATAAATGTTTTCTGGTTTTCATGTTGGCTCCTTAGTGGGGTGCTGGGAGGAGGAGAACAGCTGTGCATCTGACTTGTGATGAATCAGCACATTTACCTTGGACACCATCCTGACCTTCAAAATTCAGGGGAGAGCAGTCAGTCCTGACAAGAGGTCTCTTGAGGACTTATAGATGGTGTTTTTTCTCTTCTTTCAAATACCTAAACGTTTATATAATTCAAAAATTTATTTCAGTGCAGCAAAGAAAGCTAGAGACCAGGTGCAGTATTTTCTTTGCTATGTAGCCCACGACTAACAAAGCAACAATTTCTTTATTATAGGATGAAAGCACATCCAAGAAATATGCTGTCAGTGGTGTCAAGAGGAACGTGGCATGCTGCGCCATATCTGGGCATTAACACTTTGATTTATTTTCACATAGTTTGCAGAGCAGCCGACACGTGGCATATAGACTGTGCGCCATTAAATCAAATTGAATAAATGTCTGAAAGAGTTTTGGGAATTACTGTACTGTTCAAACCCTGTACTGTCACTGTAAGGCAAAAGAAGAAACATACGCTATTAAAATTTTTCTTATAAGACCCAGTTTACTCGCCCATGCACTGTTTGCACTGAACTTACTCGGGTAAATTTAAGGTATGTGCTATTCTGCATGGCAGTGAAGCATATCCTTAAGTCTCACTGAAATATAGAAGACGACAGGGATTACAAGTCCTTCCTGAGGAGCCGGAACAGAACCCATTAAGGCATTGCAAGCCATGCAATTCAACGGCCCTGAAAGTATAATTTGATTGTAATTCAGGAGGTTACTAAAAGGAAATCCATACTCAGCTGTAAGATAAGCAAAAGCGAGAAGCGTATTTACTATGAGCGGTTAAATGTGAGGTGTGTGAGTCCCTTATCTCTTTTGTCTGCAGTTTATCACCACTGAAGGCAAGTAAAAGAGGAATAATATCTAGTTCACAAGAGAAGATTGGATTAAGCTTTCCCAAAGGTCTTATGGGAGTTATTTCCATTTCACTCTTTTCTGGATTAGCCTAACTCCTTCAGGCTATTTCCAGATCTCTAAAGGAGAAGGTCTTGATGCATGGGAGGCAGGGGAGGATGGCCAGCGCATTGTTTCTTCATGGGGGAATTTGCCTTTGACTTCTGTGAAGGAATTAGGAGACCTACAAAGTCCTACCTGAGTGCAGGACTTCTCTTACTGTGCAGCTTTCTTCTTCAGATTCCTTTTTGCTGTGCAAGCTTATTGCTTTGTAATGGGTGTCTCTTATAGGGGTTTATTATAATCGTTATTTCTTAGAAGAAACCTGGCTGCTCTCATATCTTGCTGTGGTTATATTCACTGCCCTTGTCTACAGCTCTAGTTACTCTAGTTACTTCAGTTCAGTTTATGCATGTGAAATAGCTATTGAAATATTGGAGTGGACTTGAGGTGGTTGAGTTTATGTACCATGATACTGAATTTTTTTTATGTTATCTCTTTGTTATTGTGTACAACCTTGGAATAAGCCCTTTCTAAAACAGGCCTAAATGAAAGGTAGTAGAAATGAAAGGCAAGAAGTGTACTGAAGAGCAACGTTCACCTGACTGCAGACAAGCACGTGAGGATGCCTAATGTGCCGAAAGGGCAGCCTGTCCCAGGGGAAAGTACAGGCCACGACATCGAGGGAGGCCACGCAGACACATGCCATGTATGTGAAGAGACCAACACCGCTAAAGAAAAATTACTCAGACAGAGATAATACCGAGCACCACACGTTGGTGTTTCCGATTAACTTAACTTTCATTGTACAAATGCTTAGCTTTTTCCCTTAACTTTCATTGCAGGAGTCAAGAGGAAAAAGGCAGCTAGTCTCTCCCTGCAGAATCCTACCTGGCTCACTGTGTGGTTTGGAAATAGCCCCGGGTTTTCTGTATTTGATTTCTGTGTGAGAAGGGCTTCTGCAGCAGCAGAGCACAGGGTGTGTTTGGTCCTGTTCTGGGACAGGGAAATGATGATGCTGCTTCTGATATGGTGAAATTCAGTCTCTGTCAGTGCCTCCCTTCCACCTGCATTATATTAATTTTAGTAGAAATGATGCAGTCTGGGTGCAAGGTGGTTCTCAATCCTAAGTATTAGTTTAGATGGGGTGGGTTATCCAAGTGAAGGCTGATTGTGCAGAGGAGATGATTTTGTGGTTCGTAAGTACTTCCCATCCAGATATTCCAATTTTTTCTTAGCCTTTTTCAAATATGTCATCATTTCCTTTACATGCACATGTGTGAAAAAGAGAATGCACCTATGGAATATTATGTTTTACTATTCCAGCGATAGCTTAACTCAGAAGAAGCGATCACAAATAGACACTCATCACTTTCTCAGTAATACCACGCTGCTTGCAAATGGAACAGGAGAAAAACTCTGCATCTCAGAGGCTCTGACAGATAACTGCGAGGAAGTTTATAACAGCCCTTAGAGCTGAAATGAAGGGCAGCTCTTCCTGCTTTTTCATTTTGAGGAGACAGGCAGTGACTCTTTCTTGCCCACTAATGGACAGTGCTGATCAGCACAGCATCTTCCCGTTTGTGTCGGACCTTTGATTTTCGAGGACCACAAGGTTCTTTTTCTAACACTTTCCTTATCTCTCTCTGGTTACTGTTGGAACTGCTGCATCTTCTTTGAGCTCCTGGGCACTGCAAGACATCTCCTAGATGTTGAATCTTGTCGTTTTTGATAAATCTCTGTGAACCACAGAGATCAGCTGAAACTGCAGCTCAGCATCCTGACGTGCCAGTTTAATCTATTTCTAGCATTGGAAAAAAGGGGGGGTGGGGGGAAGCAACAAAACCTCACAGCTTTATACCAGTAATAATGACGGGAGTGAATTGGCTTTCAGAAAAGAATTTAATCCCTGGAGTATTGGAGATGGCTTTTGAGTGTCATGTTTAACAGAGCCTAAGGTAGGGGAAGTGTCCTGTTGTTGCAGCTTGTATTAAAAAAAAAGCTAAACCTTTTTCCTCTGAAAGTTCATTGAGGTGTGGTTTTATTTTACTATTTTCCAGACTGAAGCTGCAAGTGGAACAACCTTCTCTTGGAAATCCTGGGGATTGTTTTTGCCTTAGCATCGTCGGATCACTTCTTGTGTACGTGCCCTTCATAATGTTTTATCTGAGCTTGTGATCTGAAGGGATTTGAGTATTAATCATGATGGTGGAGAGCCCAATGGGAGTTCTTTTTAAGAGATGATTGATTATTCACCAGGAGAGCTAGGGGAAGCTTTTAAAGACAAAAAACGGGTGCTGGCTACCCATTTGCCACTGGAAAGCCAGCAAAATTAGGTCTCTATGTCTTAGTCTTTGAAATTTCCCTCTGGATTCACCAGGGTAAGAGAATAAATTTCACTACTCTCTTCGTAATTCCATCTGGGTTAAGACGGTCCTTAACGCAGCAGTTGCCGTCAAATTAAATGTCAGACGAATGCCACAGAAGATGAGAATTAAAATTCGGATGCCGTGTCTGCCTGGTTCTCAGGATCAGACAGAGTTTGTTTCCTCATAGATGCTAATCAGCAGCTTCGCTGGCTCTGGACAGGCTTCAGCTCTCCAGGAGGCCATGGACGGAGTTTCTGGGCTGATGGTAGGCAGGTCTGTGGTTGTGTGCCTGCAGAAAAAATGGTGAAACCCGTCCTTCTGTTTCAGCCTGCTCTCTTTCTCAGGCCAGCAAATTTCATACTTATTATAGGCTGCTTAAGGAACTCTAGGACAAGCCCTTTCTTTTCACGTATTTTTACTTGTGGATTCCCTCTGTGCCTGGACATCTCTTTTTTGTGTGTTTGGCAATCACTGGTTCAAATTAAAACTGTTCGCTATGATGCCTTGTTAAGATTCCTGCCCTTTCAAAACAGCATCCCTGTTTTAATGTTTGGGTTGCTTTAGGTTTCTAAATACCATTAATTACCTAGAAAACCTGCAAGCGTATCTATAAGTACATAGAGCATACAGAGGTACATGGAAATATATCTGTAAGTGCATTTACGCCAGGTATTAGGAATAAACAGGATGACCACCTGTTTAGCATTCAAGTTCATCTATCTAAACTACCATTTTCATTTGTCCTGTGGTTGTGACACATAAATCAATGCCCACAAAATAAAATTGCTTTGTCTAATAATCCTTTGTACGGTATTATCAATAGTTCATTAGTCTTGCTTTGAATCTGTCAATAAAAGATGCATTTGAGAAGGAGAGCACTTAAGGAAAGAAATTAGTATCTTCCATATGGGAAGATGTTTTCCACTTTGGCCACCCTTTCTTTCCTTTCGACTGTAGGCTGCATGGTGTGGTTACTACAGATGCACAGCTTTTTTTCTCTTGAAACACCTTAGAGGATGGTATAAGGTTTCATTTATTCCTGAAGAGCCCCAAAGGGCTCTCGAGTCTCTGAGCTATATTCGCACCATGAAAACGCATGTGTGAGAAACTTCCACAACAGAATCAGTAATTTATTTTCGCTGTCCTTTGGGTTTTGCCACTCATCCAAAAGGCAATTGTGCAAAGGCAAGTTGTCCCTTCCTGGCTAGAAATCAGTGTGCCTTTGACCAAGATGACAGCATGCTACATGCTGACTAATGAGTGCCCCTTCCTGGGCTATCTAGGTGCTCCTCACTCATTACCTTGGTTTATGTAGCTTGACATGAGAGATTGGATGTTATCCCAGCAAGGTGGCATGGCTTCAGGCAATGATATTTTACTCACATAATCTTGCCAAGTTCATTTTAGCAGTGTCTTGTAATCCGATTCATCTCAATCTGCGTCACTAAACTCTACACAACATGCCAGAGACAAGGTATGTGCCACTTCTGTGTCAAAGTTGACCAAACAGAACTTCAGCACACCCTTGGTAGTTTCAGCTTGTTATCAATTAATTAGAACTCGACATAGTTTGAAAAGGAGGTCAACAAATAAATTGTGTCATTAATTAGATACCAAATAATCAGCTGATGGCTCCTGGGATGCTGCTTGATTTCTTTCACCACAGTCATTATATAGTTACAGCAAGTTTCACTAATGATCAGCGTGCAATAGTTTCAAAATTCATCAAACCGGTAGGTGTTGAGTGGTGAAGCAGAACACTTGCTTCACAAAGGTGTTTGGAAATCCCGGTCTTCTGCAGCGGTGGTGTCCAGGACAGGAGCCTTGGCTGGGAGTACTGGGTTGGGTACAAATGGGATTTCTGGTCACGGAGGGACTTCTTATGGTTACTTGGAGGTTGAGCAAGAAGGTGCAGTAGCACGGTGGTGTCCGCCGTCCTGCAGCTGAGGAAGCTCTGCAGTTTGGGCTAGATAGCTGCAGACTGGAGCTCCACCACGACCCTACAGTTAGGGTACATGAGCTGGTTCAGCACATCGAAGACAAGCAGAGAGTTTATATAGCCCCGTAAAGCGCTTGCAAAGACCTCAAGAGACATGTAGAGTTTATTCTGAAAAAAGCAGCTAACTGAGACAAAACCCTCTGGCCCTCTGGTACGCTAGAAACAAGTTTCTGAGTATATATGTACCACGTGCAGGTGGTTGAGTAGACCCAGTGAAAAGTTTTGACTGAAAAACTGTGTTGTCAGCATATTGTTTCAATGAGTGTTTCACGAAAGCCTTTTGAATTCTTCAGATTTTCCTGTTAGAAAAACATCGATCCTGGGTTTGGGTAATTCTGGTGCAAGAAAACTCTACTTCCAATTTATTTTATTTCCTTTTCCTTTTTGCCACAGGACAAGAACAGAAGATTGAAAAGTTATAATGTCTTCAGAGTAAAAAAAACATTTTCTTATACCCTTTGTTTCACAAGGTAGTGCTGAAAATGACAAATAGAAAAAATTTTTGAAATTGGAAACTGAAAAAAAAATTTATTTTCAAATTTCTCACAAGATATGTTTACCTTTTTTGAAAAGCCAATTTTATTCGTATGTAAGTTAGAAAAGTGATCTGGTACCGCTAGGCTATGGTTCAACAAAACCAGATTTGTGTGTAAAGGACTGAGTGATTTTAAACTTCATGCGTTACAGTATTTTCTACCAATATTTCATCATAAGAAGTCGGTGTGGAGACTCCAAGTCTCGCTTTGCTGGCGCAGGTAAGCTGTCTCTCTGTTAAAGTGTCATTCTTCAGTGGTTTTCTCTGCTGATAAAAGTTAGCAAGGGGAATGAAAAGGGGCAAATGCTCATAGCTATCCAGAAAAACAAGGAGAGAATGAAAGAGTTTTAGCTCCTTTTGAAACGCCATCTCTTCCCTTCTGGCTGCAGGAGTTCCTGCAAGCCCTAAGTGTGTGTCCCGCGATTCATGTCCCTACCGACTCCAAGGTGCCGAGGTGCATCGCCGTGGGCAAATATTGCCCACAACTGCCGTCTCCTGCAATTGCCTACTCTGAATGTGGCAGAGTGAAAAGTAGTTTCATTAGCAAGTGATGCTCTGGGCTTGTGAGGAATGCTTGAAAATCTGCATTCATGAGAATTAATGATCAGAAATTTCTAACCTTTCCTCTGCTCCAGGCCAAATGCAGATGTTTTTCAGAAAGATTATCCAGTAAAGGCAGCTTAAACTGAGCTTTCCTCAACTATTCTAGACTTTTTTGAATAAAAACTCTCCAGTGCCCTCACCCCACCAAGAACTGTCTCCAGAGCTGCTGCGTAGTGCCACGTGATCGGCTGACAGCCACTGCAGCGACAGGCAAGACCTAAGCAATGGGAAAACGGGAGAGTTAGAAGGTAAGAGGATATTTGGCATGTTTATCCACTGTCTACTCCTTGAAAAGCTCTTCCAAAGCCTGACTGTAGCTCTGACTGTCACACTGTGTTTGAAGACCAGATCCAAGAAATGACTCAGGGCCCATCTGTGTTGCCAAATAACTTCACTCCATTGCTTGCTCCTGGTCTTCGCCATCTGACTGTCCGTGCTAGATGCTGTTTTGAAGTGAGCCAGCTAGTTTTCCTCCAAGAGGAAACTCTCCAGGGCTGCTGTCATGGATGCAACGCGTATTCCCATCATCGTGCTGTCTCACAGCTCTGATGAGCTGTGAAACATCTCTGGTATCATCTCAGCTGTCTTGCACCAACATCGCCATTCTGCCGTAGGATTGCCTTATGGGTCCCAGTGGGTGTGCGGTGCGGATGAGGCCATCTCATTCAAGAAAACACTAGTCCTGAGCAATGCCCTCAAATCCCATAGGCCAAAGAGGGAAGAAGTTGTTCAAGGTTGGACTGATGAGCGTACAACAGGGGCGGTTTGCTCTGCCCGTTGCGGGGAGTTGCCTTAGTTGTGAGTAACGCACAGTTTTAGTAACAATTTAAAATTTACAGCATGCTGTGAAGGTAAGTTTGTGTGGGAATCCACAACTATGTTCCTTTTTCTAGTTTTATCAACAAATATAGCTGTTCTTAACAGCCTTTCTACCCTTTTGCCTCGCGATTTATTTTGAACACGTTATAAATAGCCAGTGCTCTAGATTGGGTCAGTTCCCTAGGGAAAGAAGTGCATGCCACTTATATACGAGAAGTTAAATTCTTCCCTGCCTTATACTCACTGAGTACAGCATTAGGGGAGGTGTAAGGCAGCAAAGAACTTGATACGCTGTGCAGAAAGTAATTTTAAAGAATTACACTCATTGCATTTTTAGAAACTTTATTATAAGGCCAATTTATTTTGTCAAATGACCGGTAATTAATTTTGCAGAAGATGTTAAGGAGAGTAAACTCTAAACTCTCTGCTCTAACTTGGACCGTGACATTAAAAGTACAAGACTTGAGCATACTGGTCTTTCAGAGGTGTGCTCAGCGTTGGCCGAGTGCTGTGTCGTGGTGTAAGAGGGGGCAGGGCAGGGGAGAGAGGTCTGCGCTTGCTTTACACCAGCCAGCGAAGGAGCCAGCAGCGCCCAGCCGCGCCGCTGCCCAGCACCGCGCAAGCCGATTTCCCTCGCCAGAAGCTGGCCAGTGCGCCTTGCTGGTGCGGCACCTTTCTTTTTGTGCCTCTAGTCCTCCAAAGGTTACCAGGATGGATCCTCCGTGCAGGGCGAAAGACAAAGTATGAGGGAGGCGTGTAATTCTATGGCAATTCTGTTGGTTTTTTCCAGGAACGCTAACTGACAGCCAGTCATCCAGCACAAGCCACTGTGTGTTTCTTCTCTGCCATCTGCCATGGTTGCCCTCTCCCTGCCTACTCATGATAGAAGAATTGTCTTTTTCTCCATCCTGCTAAGCTTCCTGGGCAAGTGATCCTCCTTGTGCCACTGCTGGACCAGTGTCACAAGGCTGCTGAGACGACGTGACCTGGAGGAGATGGGTATAAATGCTGACCTCCCTGCAAGATACACATCGCCCACCGATGCTTCAGTTTAGCTCCTCACTCAGAAATCTCTCTTGATTCTAATAAAGAAACCAAAACAAAGTGAAGCGTGAGGAAACTGTAATCTGTCTTATGCGCTAGTGAGACAAAATCCTTTACCTCACTGGCTGTGGGAACTGTACTCCAAAATTCACAGCAGTAATCTCTCATACTGCTGATATTTACTCCTTTCCCATAATGAAAAATGTTTAGATACAGGTGAAAAAAATGTTCAATCTATTTTGACCCTCTGGAAGGTCAAAAGAAAAGCCTAACTGATTAAACACTGCAATTTTTATTTTTTTTTTTTGTAGGATGCTATTCATACTTTGGTCTAGCAATCCAGCATAGAAGAAACCAGCATGACTCGAGCCAAGGAGAAGAGTAGAGAGAGTGAATAACGACAGCACAAATCAGCAGTAAAGAAGCAGTCTGCTGCAGCACCTGTACAGAAAGCCCGAGGCCAGCGAGGAAAGTGGCAGAAAGATTGCAGTGGGAAATGGCATGGGGAGCACCATATGCACCAGGCACCGAAAGGCTGAGAACAGCATTTTAAGCTATCCTAAAGATGGGGGAAATGTCTGTGTCCTTGAGTAAGGGCGGAGAGAGAGGAAGTTTTGAAGATGGACAGTTCAAGACCATACTTTAAATGTTAGGCAAGTGCAGGTTTGCTTTTATTTCAAACATGGTGCGTTGATGCTAATGGGGCGCTGTAGATGTTCACAGGGATGCAGTGTGCAGATAGGAATCTAGCACGGCTGTTGGGTATTTCCTTAGATGAGAAATTAGCATTGATATGGTTGCATGAAGTTTACAATAAAAAGCAATCCATTAGTCAGTCCAGCAAATTAACCACTTTGAATGCAAATTAGGGAGAGCTTCTCTTTTGCTTTGTTCGCTGTTTTCTTGTTTTAGATAGCATTTGATGCAGGAACTGTTTAAAGCAGGAATATAGTTGAATAACATTCTCAAAATAGCCTCTGCTATTACTATTAGGACGTTTACGATCTATGTAATGCTAGATTTGTCCACTAAATGTATTTTCTTCCTAATTTTGAATTTCCCTAATCTGCTGAGTCTCTTTCACTTGCGATAAAATAGAAGAAAATGTAGTATGTGAAATCAAAGCAGGTCACTAAAGCCATCCCGTGGGATGCAGGTTTAAGGTTCCTTCACCAAATCAGGCAGACAGTACATTACTCTCTTTTCTGTGGTTTTTTCCCCCTACTTTTTGTTTTAAATGAATACTACTGGAAGATGAAGGACGGGCCACTTACCTGACTTGCTTTGGTACCTAAGTCAGGGAGAGGATCTGTGGCAGAGGGTCCCAGCTGTTGGGTGGTCCAGGTGTTGGACAGATAGCTTCCTGGTCAGAGATGGCAGCTTCCCAGGATTTTGGTCTGGGTGAACTTGCTTCCTCCTTCAGGTCTCTTCCTTTAATAAGAACATAAAATGAGGTCTTTTGAATGACATGTTTGGTTTCTGTTTTTCCTTGGTCAATATTTTACATTGCGAGCTTAGAGTTGAACATCAGCACAAGTTTGCTGTTGACATCAGTGGGGGTGGGAAGCAGCCAGGTGCTCCTGACGTTAAGGGCATCGGCATCCCGGAGCCAGGCGGGACACAAGGGCTCGGCTCTACGAGAGTCCCACAGCTTTACAGTCCATTTACTGGTGACTGCAAGATGTTTTGCACAGATCTCCTTTTGTTCTTGCCGAAGTGTGAACACATACAGATCAATCAACAGCATTTAAAATCTTCCTGGTTCTTTTATGAACTTTCTGCTTCATTATTCCTTTCATGTGTTTTGCACAGAACAAACAAACACCAAGGACGTAACTTACTGTGGATGATCAGAAACACCTTTTTTTCCCTGGTTTTTCAAAAGGCAGTATGCATAAATTGAATGTCATCTGTACAGAGTTGCCATTTTCAATATATTACTAAGGTGTCATGTCACTCATTATTTCATAATGTTTAGGAAAAAAAGATCAGTGTCAACAACCAAGGGTTGTGACTGTCATTGGTTTTATTAAAAGCAAAAACATTTGATCTTTTGGAGAAAGAAAAAAAATTTTAAATATTTTGCATTTGGTCTTATCTAAAAGCATCAGAAAGTGAAAAAAATCTAACGTGACATTATACGTGACATTATACAACTACTATACGTTGTAGTGGCCCCTGATAGCCAATCACTTCACCAATTTTTCTAAGTTTATCTTTAATCTACTACTCCCAAACTAATTAAGGACTGAATGCCTTTGGACTGATTTTCATTTTGTCTTGAGTTATTGTGACAACTTTACTACAAATTCTTTTTCAGTCCAATTAAATTCCTGCAGCATAAATGTCATTATTAATATCATCACCTTTGGTAGACTAACTTTGCCTTGGTCTCCTGATAACTGTGCACTGTAGACAAACTCCCTTTCTTCCTGGTTAGCATTTGAAAAGTTTGGCTTGAAGTAAGAACATCCTGAGGCTTAGCATAGACAGAGAATCCATTAACATAAATATATTAATTCAAACTGATGGGTTTTTATTAAAAAAATCCAATAGTTATGCTATTATATTAGTCTTCAGAATAATATTTCAAAACTCATTTAAAACTTTTCTTTTTATCGTCAAAAATCATTCCTGGATGCTAAGTATTCTAATAATTTGAGGATTAGAAGTAATTCCCACTTACACAGCAAAAACTTCCAATTAAATCATTAATGCAGGCGGAAGGGAGGCTCACTAAAAGACTGCCAAAAATGAGTATTCCTTTCTTCAACCCAAGAGAAGCTTTTCTGTGGGCTCTCTGCAGAGGACAGGACACCATTCCAGGAATGGTGGGAGCTCAGCACAGGACTAGTAGGTGAGTCCTTTTTTCCTTAGCAGGTAAATATAAAAAAGAACTACAATGAAAAAAAGAATTTATATGAAAATTTTGTAATCTATCCATTAGCTTGGCTAACATTGTCTTGATAACTTTTTGTTAATAGGGAATTTAATAATGATTTTTTTACCTCTCAATCCATCAATCAGTAATACAGACTTTTTCTAGAAGGGCACAGATAACATTGAATTACCTTTTGTGGGAGGTGTGTTAGGAGTAAATCAACAAACTGATGCCTAGTCTAAAAAATGGATTAATTTCTGAAAGTGAAGTTTTGATCTTTGATCTCTCAAAGTTTTGATGAGCATTAGTGGTATTGGAATTGCAGGTCCAGACATCCAGAACAATCTATTAAGTTAATAGGCAGTGAGAGTTTGAGATTGATTGCCATAATCACAGCATGAAAACTGAAATTTGTTTTGTAGGTACAGATAACTGGGCCAGACTCTGGCACAACTGCAGAGTCGTATGTTGCTACAAAAATTGCCTGCTTAAATTCTGATGAACTAAAAAGCAGAATAAAGTGCTATTCAGAATGGGTGAGACTGTTATTATTTGATCCTAATGAAATAGTCGTAAATTCTTCTTCACAAGCCCATATAAGTTGAGGCGAGCCTAAATAAGTATAGGGAGGCTATTAACTTTGTATTGGCTCTACAGCACAACCTACCTCAGCCCCTTGGGAAGCCACGATGCACAGTAGCATCGTGGTCTGTATTGGGATGATATAATTAATGAAGTCTCTGGAATCTTCAAATCGAAGCAGAGAGAAGTAGAAAGCTTGCTACTGCTGTGAAATCCTCCTTCCCACCCGGTATCCACTGTAGCAAATCTCTGCTAACCCGAGGGATGCTCTGGGGGTTTGCCTGGTGTTGCACCAACCCTGCAGGCAGAGGCTGTGCCTGCTGAAGCAGCCCTGTAATGGATGGCCGAAAGCTCTCCAAAGACTGATTAAATTGCCAAGTTAATGTATTGAAGAAACTGCACTTCAATAATTAAATTGCTATGAAGCAATTGCTACATTCTACAGGGGTTTTTTCCTTGCGCTCTTGCTCGTATTTTGACTATCCTTGAAGAAGTCCACACTTCCAGAGCTTCCTGGGTGCTCCCTGAACTTTACAGGTAAGCCCTCGACGCTGCTCCTTACTCTGTCATCATGAGACTCAAAGGGAGAGGGGTGTCTGGCGTGCATCCGAAAGCCTGGTCCTGAGCTGTCCAGTGAGGCAGACGGTCCCAACACACCCGCTCGGCTCAGAAATCCTCTGCTCTGATTTTAAACGTGGTGCAGTGGCTTATCTGCTAAATAAAGTCTAAATGAGAAATGTTGATACTTAATGAAGTATAAGTTTGGGGATTTCACATAAGAAAGCTGCTGTCACTGCTTTAATTTATTAGGGGAGAGTTATGTGCAGATGGTATATACAGAGTTATTTCCTGACTGTACTCCAACGTAAGTTGATTTGTGGTTTAATGACTTTTATCAAAATGAAATAAGCATTTGATCTTTGGATTTGATCTGGCTATATCTGCAGCTGCTCCACCACTACAGCAATTACTTCCAAACTGGGCTTTTTGCCCAGGCAAATGGAGTTCGTCCTTGTTTCATGTCTCATTGACTGTCCTGATAATACACACAGTGGTACTGTAGGTTTTTTCTTCCTCTAAATTTGATAGGTGTGAAAGTAAGACAGTAATTCCCTTTTTTAAGTATCAGTGTTGTTTTATTATAATACATTTGCTACCACTCGTTAATTTTATCCTGAAGCTGCTCCTAACTAAAATTTAGTGTAAGAATGCGTAATTTCCTCCACATAATCCTGCTATGCCCTTTTTATACAGAAACAAGAAATTCATTTATGAATTCTAAATCTGGGAACCCTCGTGGTAATCTTCACATCTGTCTGGGTGGTTTAGGGATGAAGTTGTAGCGATACGTTGTACACCCACGCTGGACTACATCCATTCCTAATGTATTTCTGTGGAAGGCAGTGGAGTTATACAAGGAATAAATCTACCTCCTTGTATCCATCTCTGAAAGAGTGCTCTTTTTCACTACTGGCTAATTAATTACTTACAGAACTAAGTTGTAGTGTGTTAAGATTAGCAATTCTTTTTCCAGGACAATCCTTGTTTCTTTATTTACTGTTCAGGACAAGATTTCCCAAAGTTCAGCCCCAAAAGCTCCTAGTGAGAGATCGTCATTAAGATTAACAGTTCTTGGGGCTTGGTGCTGCCAGCTGTGACTTTCATGAATAGCCCCAGCTCATGCCAGCTGCGTTTTTGACCAGAGTGGAGGAGACAGCAGCTAATTTGATGGCTCGCAGCCAGCTCACCTGGGTGAGGACCAACAGAACGAAGCTGCTGGTTTGCGGTATGCGGTGCATTCTCTGAATAAGGCGATGCTGGATGGGGATGCTCTGGAAACAACCTAGGTTTGCAGCTAGCGGGTCTGAAGGCTGCAGATTCACAATGGCAAGGAGACGCAGTTGCAAGGAGTTACAAAGCAAATTAAAGATTTTTGTTCTCCCCTGGTTTACAGGCACGCTGGGAGAAAGCACACCGCATTTTGTATGCTTGGAAGCTAGATTTCAAACTGTCTTTTTTTGGTAGGGTATTTCTTAGAGATACACGATAAAAATGACAATAACTGGAAAGCGACTGGTGAATGGGTTGCCTGTAGATTTGCAGTCCTACCAGAAACCATGTGAGAAGGCGGTTCGTCATGAGAGCTCTGGAAGGTTTCCCCGTGCCAGGGTTGCTGCTGTGTCTTTAGCAAATCAAACTACTTGCATAGTACTTGCTTCTTAATCCCGGAAAATTAAAACCACCAGTGATAGCTATATTGTTTAGCCATCTGCTCTCCCAGGTGCTCCCACGCCTGATCAGAGATGAAGTGATGTGACCTAGAATCCTACTGCATATCTGGGATCATTCCCAGCACAGTCCCAAGCTTCAATCTTCTGCATGACATCAGATAAAGTAAACATCAAGATCTGATGCGAGAGCATATGTCCATTGCATAATTCATTAGAGTTCTTCTCTGGAACTATTTTTAGATATTTTTCAATCAGAATTAGAGGGTGAGGATTATTCAGGGAAAAAAGATAAGAAAATTATGGGAGGTTTCAGAAACATGTCTAGGTACTTCTCGTGAGACTGAAGGGAAATTTGGCCATTCAGCTATGTGTGTTTGTTTTTTTAAATAATTATTTCTGTCTTGGACAGCTGTCACGGCAGCTCGGCTGTGAGGTGGTATAAATCTGATAGCGGTGTGGGAAACCTGCTCCTTTTTTACTTATCACTGCTGCTAAACCCCCTGTAAGGTCAGACAACGTAATTTCCCCCCTCACACCAATCTCAGAGCTGTATCGCTCCATTGCCTTGAGTGCGGTTGTTCCCGATTTCCACACACGAGACACATTCACAACTCTTTACCTTCTGTTTTGCAGTGTATCCACTAAGCGTTGGTACAACGTAGCAAGCAGAGTAGATGGTTAGCCTGCCCAGGCTTGCAAAATGCCTCGTAACTGCATATCATTGCAGCACTTACAGTTTGTTCTCTTGTGTCAGCAAGAAAACGTGAAATGCATTCAGCTTGTGTTGGACACCTGGGATGCTCATGTGTTCTTAAATGAAGGCAGTTTTTGCACCCTTTTCCTTGCCTCATTTCACCTGACACACACACAGAGTATGAGTGGTTTTGCTGTAAGAAAGTAAAAAAAAAAAAAAGACAAAAAACCCAACCCCACAAAAACATATTGTACAATATGAGTCACTGAAAAGAAATTGAAGGAGGAGCTATTTTGAGGGCTTTTACATCTTCCTTATTGCTAGGAGACTGCTTCCCGTGCGTGCGGCGCTCTTCAGGCTCTCAGCAGCTGCCTCATTTGTACAGCAGCGTTGAGGGCGATTTACGGAGCAGTTTTGCACGAAAGAAGGAGAAGCAAACTTGGATGGGAGCTTATTTTCTTTTTTCAAGCTTTCCGAGACAAATGTGAGAGTATATGGGAGACAACTGCAAGTGTCAAGGAGAGCATCGTGCCTGAAACGTCAGGGATCTCGGGCTGACTACAGTACATTACTCAGGTTTCAGGACAGCCATGACTTGCTCTCTGCAAAGACTGGTGTGATTATGTCATTATACCACATTTGGGTTACATCTGTAGTGCTAGGGAAGCCCCTAGCACAAAGATGTAGTGTTACCAATCGCAGAGGCAAGTTTTGGCTTGTCCCTGATGGCCAGTCCATGAGCTGTGTGGAGAACTCACACCATCATCTCCCAGTGCTTTGAGTCACACCAAGGGCAGGTGCTCAGGGCAGCCTTCAGGAGAAAGCGTGAACAGCAGCCAGACTCGCCAGCAGACTCCAATTTATGAAATTCTCAATTTTGAGTAAAAAATTACTCTCTGGGAATCACAGTTTTAATAAAGCAGCTGAAGTAAGCTGAGTGAGGTTGGGATTGTAAATGGACACATCTCCTCGGCTTATAGTCATGGGTGAGTAAAGCCTAGGAAAAAAAACCAAATCTAAGGTCGTGAGAACGTGTGAATTTATCGTCTAGAAGGGAGTTACTGAGACAACTATATATCTCTTGCTGTATTTTTCACACTAATGCCAGATGGCCAGGAATGGGATCCCCCACGTTCTCCTTCTAGTCTGAGAAGACAAGAAAATAAACAAGGAAAATGTCTGTGATGGTATTAGTTGGCTGCCTCATAAGGTGAGTCATTGCTTTTGATCGCCGAGATAATTAGGACTGCTTTCTAATTTGATTACTGCGTTAACCCCTCCTGCTTCCTCAGTCCTGCCCCACAGATCTCAATCGTCCTTTTAGTTCCTGCGCCTCCCTCGTGCTCCCTGCTCGTGACTACTG
Organism: Sula dactylatra; assembly: GCA_013389905.1. Classification (NCBI taxonomy): domain Eukaryota; kingdom Metazoa; phylum Chordata; class Aves; order Suliformes; family Sulidae; genus Sula; species Sula dactylatra. The sequence continues at coordinate 1,756,896 of WEKW01021910.1, read as the reverse complement.
CCAAGTTTGGGGATAGCAGCCAAATGTCAGGTGCCTTCAGCGCCGCGCCGTATCAGTGGACTAACAGGCTCCAGCAGATGTAAACAGTATGCCAGAAAAGCTTTATTCAACAAAAATTAATACTTAGAGGAGGCACCTCCAGCAGGTCCCAAAGGCAGGCCAGATGGTCGGCGTTGGCACGGGCTGCCAGCTCGCGGCGGCCGGCAGCCTCGCCCCAGGGACTCCCACTTGGTGTCTTCACACCAGCGTGGTGGTATGGTCTGTAGTTCTGAAGGTTTCCCTTTTTAATTGTAATTGTGAGAAGCCAGGAGCTGTTTGCAAGCGCTGACCCCCATGAGTAGCTGGGGACCACGTGGCTGTGCCTCCTCCTCCACCACCGTGTCCAGGAGCAAGTAGTCGCTTGTCAGGCTTTCATCTCTTGTCATGACAACAAAGCTGTTGCACGATGAAGCTCCGATGAGAGGTCACCGGGCAGCCGCGCACGTTTGCCCTCATGCTTTTTTGATCAGGGACTGGTCCCTGTCACTGCCTTTTGGCTGGCTGGACTTTGAAAGCACCTTTAATCCATCTGTGCCAATGAAATGGAGTTGTTGGAAGTCTTTGATCCTTTCTGTGGGCAAACTGTGCCCAGGCAACTTGATGAGCTTGGGATATTTCTGAGGATTTCTTCCTTTTTAAATTTCTGAGGATTTCTTCCATTTTAAGAGTCATGAAAAGCAAGATGAAGCAGCTCTTCCCGTTGGCTTGCTTGTGTTGTCTGAGTAGACCCAGGCAAGGGCGTTCTACGTCAGTTGGTGTGGTGGTGTTGAAACCCATCCCTCTGTTGCTCCCATCATCTGCAGGACCATCCTCAGTTGCCCTCCAGCTACAGGACAAGACTGCAAAGAATTACAGGAAAAGACACACGGGGCAGAAATTTTCAGGTGTGGTCTTGAGAAAGATGGAAATTTTGGCAGAACAAGTTGGACATGTTAAAAAAGATTGCTGTGTGTTTATTGACAGGCACAGACTCCTCGGATGAGACGCTAGCCCGTGCAGGTGCTCAGGTTTTATTTCAGAGATGCTTGGCACACTGTATGATCCCATGCTCCCTGAAATCCCTGGGTTCATGCTGTATGCATGTTCTGTTTTTTAAACTATAAGGTGCTGTGTTTCCTACCTAGCTAGCGTACCAAAGCAATTCTGTTCCTTAGCAAATAAAGGAAATAGCTGGGTAAGTATAAATGTGTTTCTTAACAGCCTTGTTTGTGACAAAATTGCGAACTAAATCTTCACACGACACGGGGCTGCAAGTATTCGAGTCACATTCGGACAGCAAAGCCCGCTGCACGCAGCTTTAATTACAGTATTTCTCTCAAGCACAGTCTTTCTCTCATGTCTTTCTGAACATTGTTTAAAGAACTGATGAAAGGGCTGAAAACTTTTCAAACTTCCCTTTTCTTAGGGTCTCTTCAGCTCAGTCTTTCATCACACAGTCAATAAACAGTTGAAAAGGCCTCTTCTGAGCTGCAGCAGGAGGGAGGAGGAAGAGGGGAAATTAATGATATCACCAAATTGAAACTCTTTCAAGTTCCCTTTAATTGCAGAGGGCACAGGGAGCTCATTCAGTTTTTAATTCTCTGATCTCTTGCTCTCCCCAAAGGGACCAGTCTTCCTCTCCTCCCACGTTGCATGCGATTTTCCTGGAGCATGGAGCCCGGCAGAGCGAATCGAGGTGGATGCCCAGCTCCCTGCTCAGGGCTCCTCCACTGCGCAGAGCCCTTCCCGATGGGATTTCGGCAGTGGAACCGTAGCCCGGGTTGCTCTTCTGCATGTCCCAACGTGTTTCTCTGGGTAAGGAAAGGAGAGGGGGGCTTTAGAGAGGGCAGAATAACTAAACCTTGGCCTCAAACTATGAGCAGCCCTTGCACCCACCTCCGAGTACCCTCTACCTTTCTAAACCATGGCCCTGACACCAACTCCTCCTCTATTCTCCTCACCCTCCAGCTGCACTCCTGCTCATAACTGGGGCCTCAGTGATGTGTCCCCCAGGACCACCACCTTTCTCTGTTGCACCCTAATTTTAGGTAGGGCTCTGTGTGCTCTTCACCCTCCCGTGGTCCCACACCGGGGCTGGTCCAGCCTCATCCCCTGACCTTCGCCTTTGACCTCTTCTTCACAATAACATAGGAAAAAAGACAAATGTCCTCTAAACAAAGCTCTTATTACCTGATTTGAAGCGGTGAAACCTTTCGTGCAGCCCTGAGGTGTCCGAGCTGTGACCAGACCCCGCTCGGCTGCTGGGGTGCCCCAGCCTCACGCTGGGGGTCATGCTGTCGTTGGTGTGGAGCACCCACCACGCAGGGATGCTTCCTACTCATTTAGGCACCCGGTAAGCTGTTCTCCCTATTTTTTTATCTTTCAAACAAAAAGGTAAAGGCTTTAGAGCAGAATGGAGAGGATGTGGGAGGGCACATCGCATTTAGGTTTATTGTATTTAAGCTAGATAATGAAGACCAGTGTGCACGCAGAAGCATTTTGGCATTATTTCAGGAGTCTGTTCTAAATAGTTGGCTTCCTTAGAAAGAAATTATGATACTTTTTGAAACCTTGTGAAATATCATATTTGTTAGAAATGTTCTTATGCAGTATCTTTCCATCTTGTCAGTCCTGGTTAAACCCAGCCTGTGGCTGGCAGGTGCTGCCGGTACGGTGCCTGACCTGCCCATCTGTGAGATGGTAAGTGAGGGTTATGTATCCAAGTAGTCCAAAATTAAAAGAAAAAAACAATAAAAACCCCAAGACTCTCCAAATATTGCCACTGCCCACCGAGGAGCTGCCCACCTAAACAGACCAAGCATGCCCTGGCCATCTTTGTCTTGTGGGAAGTATCAGTGCAACAGGCTGAAAACTGCTCAAAGGGCCATTCCTACCATTGAAAAGACTAAGGATTATAATTGCAACAGGTCCATGGGCACAAACGTGAAGTATAAAGCTTTAAATTCAAGTCACACTGATAAGTATAACAAATTCCCTTAAAAAATGGGATTACGGAGGCTGTGGGCAAGAAATATTTTGCAGGAAGTTAAAGAGAACTTAATCTGCTTTTATTTAATTTGTTTCCCTATTCTTCCTGAACTGGCTTGCTTTGGAGACAGCTGCTTTCAAGGTTTACAGCCGTGCATATGGTTAGGAGGGCTGGAATTGGCAGCCAGTCGCCTGACAGAGTAATGGCTAACTGGAAAAATAGCTGGGTATATAATTTACAGATGATACGACCGCATCAAAATCAGCGAGACGCAAACTATTCATTTTTACAGTCTCCAGACTGCTGTCTGTTGTGATCTGTTCCTCCTGATTGCCCCCCTGTCGCGCTGCTGATCACCTCTCCTCCCACCGGCACCCGTGGCGGGGAGGACAACAATGAGCCGCGGTGCCGCGGGGCGGGATAACGTGGAGATCTCGATTTCGGAGGTTTGTATGTTTTAGGTATGGATGGCAGCCAAAGCATCAGTACCACCGGGTCTGTGTCTGTGCAGAAAGTGGGTCTGCACATCAGCGGCGTGGTGGGCACCCCGGGGTCTGTAACCCATGGCTCGTTCCTCTCCACCGCCCGGGCTTCCAGCCCTGTGGGACCTCCTGGGGCTCAGACAGCCCAGCAGGTCTTGGACCTCCAGCTCTCAAAGCTGTCCTTGCTCTGAAAGAAGCCAAATGGCCCTCGGCCAGTGCGTTTCCAAATTTTGAAATTGTCTGGATTTGAACCCTAAGGTGAAACAATCACAAAACCAGCAATAAAACTGGTGAAGACACAAGAATCTGGTTACACCAACAGTATTTGACCTTCTGCAAATATCCCTATCTTTCCTGTGGGAATATTGTCTGAAAAAAAGTTGCCTTTCAAAAAATGAGTGCTTTTCTGAGTGTACTGTTATTTTAAATCTGGGCAGAACTTCTTCTTCATGCTGTTTTTCTTCCTCAGTTTTCTCAGAGGGGGAAATGACAGTAAAAAGGGTGAGAGAGTGGGTGAAATGCAGATGGAATCTGGAAAAAAGGGGCTTTTTCTAAAAACTGGAAATATTTCATCTCCAAATAACCGGCTTTCTATACAAATATCCATTTATTGTGAACATAGACGTTCTTTTTTTTTTCACTGGGAAAAAAAAAACCAAAAAAACCAAAAGGGTTTTGTTAAGCCTTCTGTTCCTCTCCAAAAAAAAAAAATAGAGGTGTGGCAAAACCCAAGGACACTGGGAGGTGATTTGTGTTGTGGCATGCAGGGACTGTATCTTTTCCTTCCCGGGATTACAAATGGAGGAGGCTTCTTTCCTTGCAAATGCCTATGTTACCCTTGAGGCGATCTGTATAATCCGTCCTACACCGCCTGTTGAAAATGTCCATGTTTGAGAAACAAACGCTAGTTTTACTAAGGCATTAGTCTCAGTTTTGTTCTGCCCCAGGGCTGGAGATTTTATTAGGCTCAACTCTTCTCAGCTCCTCCTGACGTTATTGCTCTGTTTGTTATCCCTCACTTGGGGAACTCAGCTGGCCAGCATGAACTGCCTTGATGTTTTGTCGCAAACTCATGGCTTCACCAGGTGAGCAGTATCTTACATTTGAAATATATTCTGCATAAGTTGGAGAGGGTCACACGCCGCTGTTGAACCTCTCAAAAGAGCCCAAGCGGCACACAGGCTGGCGTGGAGCACTGATAATATTGATTTCTCCAGCTGCATTGTGTTACAGAGCGTGGCCTTGCAAAGAAGGAAATTACTCCAGCGGTCGCAGTAAGTGTAAAAACTGCCATGTCATTTAACAGACGTGGTGCCAGGGCTTTTATAGAGTGTGATCCAACTCCTTCGAAATTCTGCTGAAGGATGCTTGAGCTAACGAGGCTCTGCGCTCTCTGATGAAGCAAGCCATGTACATTAGCTTTATTGTCAAGACATGGCGCAGAACATTTATTGCTTTTGGCTCAAGTACAGTGCAGGATTATTCTGTGAGTTTACACAAGACTGTCTAGTTGTAGTTGAAAGTGAATTATTTGTTCATTAGTCATTCAGAAAGGTCTGCTTGCTCCCACAACGTGAGGCAGCTTGGGCTTCTCTGTGTGGTGGAATGTGCTTGCTTTAGCTCATGCTCGACAGACTCGAAGCACCTTCAAGGTGGTCCAGAGGACATGGGATTAGGAAAATCTGCAACTATTGTAAGAAAAATATTAATCTCTTTTTCTTTTTTTGTTGCTCTTGCTTGCAGCGCTGCCATCCCACTCTGAGGTTTGTGTGTGCCAGAGGAGGGAGGTGGAGGCAGAGGACAGCGATGCTCTAGCCGGCCTCAGCCTCTCCTGTCACTTGGTCTTCCTCAGCGTATTGGTTCTGGTGAGCTCAGCCCAGCTGCCAGTAGGCTGCCGTGGTCTTGGATTTTGTACTTGCTTTGCACCTCTTAGAAAGTGTTCTCTGAATCAGAACATATGGCAGATGGCAGCTTGTGAGAAGAAAACAGCTCTTCAGTGCCAGATTTCAGCAAGTACGTAAGTTTTCATTATTTTTATATGTATAAAAAAGACAACAGTGCTATTTGAAAGGGAAATAGGAATATGCTTAACGCTTCCCGGAGTTGGCGCCAGATGTTTAAACCCAGTCGACCAAAACTCCTTAGGTTTGCTCGGGGCAGCGCACCGCGCCATGGCCCACCCAGCCGCTCACATCCTTTGGCTCCAGCGTAAGCGACTGCGCCCAGGAGTGGGGTTCACAGCGCTGCTGGGGGCACGGACAGCCCCCGAGCCAGGCCAAGAGCCGCTGAGCTTGAGGGGGGGCCGTCAGCTGAAAACTGCACCCTGCTTTTTCTGCTGGTCCCCTGGGACACCACGCAAGCTCTGTCAAATTGCAAAGCTGCTTTTCTGAGTGTTTAGCAGGAACTTAGGCAAGCTTATGGAAAACGGCATGAATTTTCCACGGATCCATATTTATTTGTTTCATGAAACCGCAGCACTGCAACATCATAGTCTTTTGTCCTACATTTTTTCTGAAAGAAAATACATATTAGGCTTTGAAGAGGAATATCACAGAAGCTGGTGCTGTACAGCAGGCTTAGCATATTTTGCCCTTCCTGGCTGGAGCATTTGCTGTTCACCTTTTTTCTAAAGAATCATTTCTTATCACTGCCAACCTCCAAGTGTTTATAGAGAAGCAGGGCCAGACTGCTCTGCCGCAACATGGGCAAATTTCTGATTTTCAGTTATTTTTTTCTGGTATGATTTCTTTCATACCAGGGTGGGATATTTAGGAATATAAAACCAGTGTTGTTATGATGAGCTGCAGCAATCCTCTACTGCCAGCCCCATCTGCTGAGTGACGAATGCAGGAAACCATTGCCCAGGTGTGGGCAGCCATGTGGACATGGAAATCGATGGATGTTCAAGGCGTGGATTACTGCAGAGGCTGCTTATTTGTGTGTAGACAGATGCAGTGCTGCGTATCAACTTGAGATGAGTTTGGCACCACTCTGACTTCAGTGGAAGGAAACTATTTTATAGCAGAGACTGAAAACTCCGGTGGGTAAAGCTGTAGACGACGACCCTAAAGCCTGGTACCCATTCACTGTGCCACTGATGTGTAGGACCGTGGGTCTGAGTTCCACTTCATCTCTATTTTATCCGTTTAAACCACTGGGAACAAGGATTAGTCTTTACTCTGTTTTTTAATATTCAAGGTTAGATTAAGACAACAGTGTCCTGATGTCAGATGACTATTAAATACTAAATTTGATCAAATCCTCCAGCATTAGTCAAATCAAATCAAACCCTAAGTCCTAAAAGCTTTATACTTTCTCCAAAATAACTACACCAGAGTATCGCCTTCGAAGCCATGTTGTTCTTTGTTAATCGATAAATGAGCAATTCCTGGATATGTCAACTGGAGAAGTTCTAGCCGGGTTAGTCGTGATCTTCCCATGGCCAAGCCATAAGCGAAAAGCAGATTCTTGTGGGTGAGTTATAAAACCACTAAACAGAATGGAAATGTTGATGTTCATTATTGATTTTACTCTTCACTGACATGGAATGGTGCTAGTGGGAGCTGTTGTAATCAGATTACTTTAAAACTTATTTACAGAAGGAAGTGCTTAATTTATGCCCCCTTTTTTCCTTTTCCAAAGTGATACGATATCAAGGTATCGACTGTGTTTCTTGTAGAACAGCCCTTCTCTTTCTGATTTTCTCACTGTGTTTGTGCAATTCATTTGTTATCACTTCCTATGATCTTTTTTAAAAAAAATTTGCATGTGCTTTGCGTCCTAAAGTGGTCACCCATATTCATTATGGAATAGAACTGACAATGACTGTTGAAGATAGAACCCAAAAATGTTTCAGATTTCTCGAAACATCTGTCGAAAACTACATTTACTAAACATTCATCTAAAACCCCCTGTGCTGTCAAGTCACAGGTACGTGCCTGGACAGCCTGAATGTCTTTGGGATGCAAGTCAGAGAGGCTGAGACCAGTTTAACTGAGAATCTGGGAAATTCTGCATTTTGAGTGATAGATCCTCTCATAATCTGTGAGGTTAAATGGTTTTTCTGATTTGATTCTTAACTGCCTTCCTCGCTTTGCCTCAGATCAAATCGGGTGTGAAATGATAGGAAATCCAAATGGCAGGTTTGTCTGCCCAACCTCCGCTCGTTCGTAGCAGCGTGAGCGATTGCAGCGAGCACAACAGAGAAAGAGTAATTAGGCCTTAATTGCCCCTGATTAGTCATATGTAATGTACCAATATTAGTGGCAATTTCAATGGGCAAAGTGTCTGGGGAAGCCATCCCCCATCATTAATCAAAGGTGTTTGTGGGGCTGGAAGCAACGCTGATGCAGGTCACCAAACTGCCAAACCTCTTCCAGCGCAAGAGCAAACCCAGCTCAGCAGCAGCTGGTCCGAGCCGTCTTGACTGGTAACTGCACTGCGCTTCACGGGCAGCGCTGGGAACACGCTTCCTGCATTTCTCCTGCCTTCTTGTTGTGTTCTGCTCAAATACCCGTGTTCCAATTCATGTCGAATCTGGCTGTCCATCCTCTGGAGCCATCCATACCTGAGCCCGAGGGAAGCAAAGCGTTTGGTCCAGGACGAGCTACGGCCGTGCTCAGCCCTGCCACCATCCCTTCCCTGCCGAAAGTACGCCGGCTCCTTGCAAAAACATATCCTGCCGTGGTCCGCTCCAAGTGGCCACGCCACACGGGAAACACCTGCCTTTCAAATGAACAAGGTGTTTAATCTCTGGAACCAAATTTAACCCTCTCCTTGCTGTGTCCTGGCTGCATTCCCTGCCATTGCTTGGCAGCAAGCGGCTCTGAACCCAGCTATTCCCATCCGTCTCCCCCTGACCACCAGTAATCACCTTAGAAAGGAGTAGTGACTTCTTGCTGACTTAGCTGGACGGCAGCAAATCTTGATACCTGCCTCTCATAGCCTGGCTTATGGGTTTATAATGATGCATTTACTCTAGCACCTAGAGTAAATGAATTATATTAAGCCTCTGCAAATGGTCATAAATACGATAGTCTGTGTGAACTGAGGTAATTGCCTGCTTTATATATGTGTTTATCTTCACTGCATTGCATACACAATGTGCATTATGTCAAAAAGATGATGAAGAGAGGCCATAACGCTCCTGAACTCCATAAGTCTTTTTAGTTTATGACTGAGGCTCGGAGTTCTGTTATGCAAAGTTAGCTGCAGTAGGTTTAATATAAATTATCATACTTATAAAATGTCAAGGAGCATTAATTGACAATTTCTGAGGCCTACCTCGCTAAATACCAATTCAGTTCTGAAACCTGCCTCTGCAAGTTTAATATATGGAAAATAATGCTTATTCATGAATGGCTTATGTAACTTGGAATTAATTACATGGCAGCTAGAGCTAGCTGTTACAGATGGCCTTTCTATAAAACGAGATGCCAAAAATAAAGTTTCAAGCCCCGCAAGGGAACTTCTGGGCTGGATATTCAGCACTTTGGAAAACCAGGGCACATCATCTTGTGTGTAAATATCGACTTACTAACCTAATTCTGGACCCACTTTTGAAAGAGAATTGGCCTATATAAAAGCAGTTAAAGTCAGCAACTTCTGTGTTTTGAATGAGCATGGTAGATGGGGTCTGCGGCAGAAACCCAGCGTACCCCACAGCCCACCCGCTCCCTCACCGTTTTCCTCATCTGGAAAACGGAGATGACACCGAATATCTTCAGATGGAGAAGGTAAAACAAGCTAAGGTTTATTTATTTGAACAATTGCAAAGTGTTGGTGGGTTCCGTTGCCTGCCCTACAGCCTGAGCAGCATTACAGCTGGTAGTAGTCAGTGTAATGGGCCAGTTTGGACATGCTCAGGTGAATGCTAATTGTTGATTAATATAGGCCTGGGTTATAAAAAACAAAAACAAAAACACCCACCCTAGCTTCTTTCTTTAGTGCTTTTTACCATGCACCAGGAAAGTGCTGATGTCTCCATGAGAAGGTTCCTGCTCCTCCCTCCAGCTTGTGCCGCTTCCAGCAGTAAGTGCGGTCAGCTCAGCACCACAGCATGCCCACGCTCAGAGCTCGTGGGAGCTTTACTGCCTGCCTAAACAAAGTTAAGTAAGGCTGAAGGATGAGATTTTAAAGCATTTATTGATTTTCCTTTAATATTTTGTTATTTCTTTTCCATCAATACAATATTTACTTTATCTAGTGCACTGCAGTATAAGTATATTCCCAGAAAATGATGCACATAATGTTATTTTCATATACGGGCATACAGATATAAAATGAAAGATAGCCTGTAACTCACTTAAAATAAGTAACGCAAACACCATCTAGGAAACTGTGCTGTCCAAGCTCAGTGCTCTGCAGCTATCCCCACTCCGGTTACCCACGTCGGAGTGGGGAGGGGCCGACCTTCCCAGAGCATGGCAGGGAAGGATGGGTTTCCTTAGCATCAGTGGAGGTTTGCAGCATTTGGGGCCCCAGAGCTGTGCAGTAGTAGGTTTCTATGGCAACTGCCTTGTAAAGCTGGAGATGGGGGGGGGGGGACCTGCCCCCTGCTGCACTTGCAGCTTTTACCTATTTTTTTACCAAATAG
>WEKW01021910.1:1682637-1746759 GCA_013389905.1 Sula dactylatra | reverse complement strand
TTTTTTTTTTTTTTTTTTTTTTTTTGCGTCGCTGCTGTTGAAACACAGGGTTTATCTTCCCATCCCCTGCTGCTCACAGATGTCCCGGGAAATGCATTTGCCCACGGGTGCTCAGGGGCCCCGCTCCTGTGGCCACCCGCGACTCCCCCCTTGCACCACGCAAGGGGCTGCAGCGAGCACCGCGCGTTATCAGCGTGGAGCGCCTTCAGCGTGTTCAAGGTTTGTCTGTCTTTCTCTCTTGTGCCCACGTGGGACACCAAACCCTTCCCTTCCCGTTTCAGACCTTCCCTGCTCCTTCAAAGTACAGAACTTAAATTTCCGTACGTCCACGTCCTTTATGCTGCCTTTACCAGAGACGAGAAGCAGAGGGCAAAGACACAGATTATTAGATCCATAGGAAGAAGCAGCTGTCGGTTTAATCTCAGTTACCAGCAAGCGGTGACAGGCTGCCTTTGGGGATGAATTACGGCATGGACCAGTGGCCATTGGGGTGGGCTGCAAGATGTCCCTGGGGAAGCTGCTGTAGCTGCCCCTGCTTGAGCAGGGGTGGGGTGGAAGGGTCTCCAGAGGTCCCTGCCGGCCTCGGCTGTCCTGTGACTCGGTGACTCCGTAATCGGTGATATAACTTCGGAGTAGAGTCTACCCCGCTGCGCTAGTGGTAGTACAAAAGCACAGCAGGTGCTGCAGAGGTAGTCCGTGTGCCAAAGATCTCCCAGAACAGGGAGGACAGACGGTGAGGAAGGATGGGGCAAGAGTGGAGCAGTTTCTGTTTCTCCTAAATTAAGCCCTCCCCTGAGATCAGTGGCAAAATGAGACTAGAAACAATCTCCCCAACTGTCAGCAAGCGCTTACTGCCCTTCACCACCCTGCCCTTGTCTTTCTGCTTGCTTTTTCATCCCCTGCTTCTCCCATCCAGCCACCCCAGTGGAGAGACAAGCCTCTCTCTTCAAATCTCCTTGTGTACTTCGTAACTGTGACTTGGTGTTTGCTTGGGGTTTTTGGGGGGTTTGTTGGGGGTTTTTTTGTTGGTTGTTTTTTTTTTTTTTCTTTTTTTACTTTCAACACCACCACTGTGAAATTTCAGGAGGTGTTTCCCCCCGCCCCATCTGGTGCCACAGATGCTGGCTGTCCTCGCCTCGCGGTGGGAGACAAGCCGCAGTGGCTGGTGGTGGTGGCACACCAGCGTGAGGCTGGCGGGGTCGCACCAGCTGGAGCCCCTCGAGGCTTTTTGGGAGCAAGCCAGGCAGGTACGTGGCCCTAGCCAGGCAGAAATACTGTTAGGCTGCAGCATACAGATATGCAAACTGCTTCTTCCCGTGTACCTGCAATGTTCCCACTGCGATCATCTCCCTTATTACACCGTAACGGGGTCTAGTTTTATATACAATACCAGTAATCATTTTGTCTTCTCTTGCTTGGAATGTAAAAAAAAAAAAATGCTTCAACCCATCTGCGAAGCAACTGCTCCAAATTAAATTTTGTGATAAAAACAAATGAAGCATAATTGAGAAGAGACAAGAGAAACTTGCCCTGAGAACAGAACGATAAGAAATTCACTGTGACAATGGTGCAATGCATATTGTTCCTCGACAGCGCACCAAATGTCCCTGCTGTCGGGCTGCGCTGTCGTCAGGGCAGTTTGCTGCTGTTATTGTGAATCTGAAAACACGCCTTTCCCCTTCCGTGTGAGACCACTCCTCTAAGATCTTATGTGTGCTAATGAAAGAATTAGGCCCAGCTATCGGGAATTAAGCAAAAATTGTACTGGCATGTGTTCCTAGAGATAATGCTGAAAGAAAATGTCTTGTACAGAGATGCTCCGATGCTTGCTGCAGGTACGAATATTGCAGGGCGTGCAGCCTGCCTCTAGTGGGTTGCTTGACCATGAAATTGCCCATGAAATGGGAATCTATTGTTTATCATGCTAATTAGTTACCCGAAAAGTTTATTTAAAGATCACTAGAAAGCAGTGAGAAATATCATAGTGTGTTAATGGAGGAATATTCAAGAAGCTATGGGGGGTTTGGATGATTTTGTAGAATATTATTTCTAATATTTAAGATACTTTGAGATGTGCATTAAATTAATAAGGGAGATGAAGGAATATTTTGATAAAACTTAGTGTGAAAATAGCTTTCAGAATTTTTTTTTCATGGATTGTTTGCATCAAAGGTCCTATAATGATTAGTTTTCAAACTTACAAGTTTTAATAGCAAAATAAGAAATAATAGCTCCAAAGTTCCTTTGAAATACTTAAGAAAATACTGTTCTTTAAAGCACTAGGTGGCTTTTAAATGTCACTAGTACTTCAAAGAACAGTATTCTTTACAATATTTCTATCCAGGATTTCTATTCGGTTTTTCTACACTGTGCAGAGTTGACTTGCTTTGTGTAGCATAGAAGTATTTTCAGAGGGGCAAAATCAAGGTATTGTTATATTCCAACAACACGCTGGACTGAAACTGTACTGAGCACTTAATAGGGCAGAATTTAAATGCAAGTTAATTTGATGTTACAGAAGGTTCCTTGGCCTTCCAGATTCCAGGACAAACTTGAAAGAAAAAAAGCAGTAGCGATCGGATATAGTTATTCTAGCTGTTCAGTGCTTTGTACACCAGGCCTCTGGAGGAGGAGCAGCGCGGCAGGTCGCTGGGTGTGGGTCGTCACGAGCAAGCGAGAAGGATCCCTCATCAGTGAGGTCCGGTAGGGAGCGAGTAAGTTAAACCTGGTTTCGTCCATTGAGCAGAAAAATTGGCAATTAAGGTAGGATAACTTCAGCAGTCACCACCCCGGGGGGGAGGAGGAGAGGCTTTTCCTGCAGGCACAGTCCGACGGGCTGAAGGGCACGTACCTGGGGGCTCCCTCTGTGCCCGTTGCAGGTGATGGGGGGCTGATGCCAACGCACGGGAGGACAGAGAGATCCCCAGTCCAAAAATGTACGTCCTTCCCCCACAGACGAGGCATATTCATGTCAAACTGAAGGTGTGTAAAAAACAGGGGTTCCAACCTAGTGCGTGCCAAAGTGCCCCTTTAACAGATAATTGAGAGAGAAAAGTTCCTCCTTGGATGCTATAAAATAAAAGAGCAGGATCTGGCCGCTTCCAGCAGCCCGGGAAGGCAGTGGGCAGCCGCTGATCAGCAGCTGGGATCGCGTGCTTGAATCCCATTACAGGAGGGCTACTAATTGTAAACTCAAGCATGCAAAGGATTAATTGCCAGCAGGTGTCAAAGATAAGAAATTTTGTCTCTGATCTGAGCAGGGGGTAACTTTGTGTATTTTCCTGTATCATTCTTGTCTCCCCATTGTTCATTAGAACATAAAATGGACTTCCACATGACGAAATGGGGAAAATCATTTTCTTGCCACCAGAATAGGAAAAAACCCAATTTGGCAGTGCAAGTCTTCAAAGGGGAGAAATTGTTAATTAGGAAATTACTACATGAAAAAATGTAATTGTAGAGGCCAGACAGTTCTTAAAAGCAAGACTGTAGTTTTACAACCTGCCCGCAGCAAAGGGTTATACATAATCTGCCCCAGCAATTTGCTTAGGCTCCTCACCTACTCGCATTGTAGAAAAATGAGTGAATTTAGGCAATTAGTAGAGCTGGTGATGACCAGGGCCCTCCTGGTCATCACCAGCTCCTCATCCACTAGTGGCTGCCCTTTTCTCTCTGCCTCTGGGTGCAGGTCTCAGCCTGGGAGGTCCACGCACATTAGCTGGAGCAGGAGGTCCTGCCACCATCACTGCTCCTCGCTGCGCCGTGGGAGAAAGCGGGAGGCAATGCAAATCCTAACTAAACGCTTTAATTAGGGGGCTCGTCTCTGTGGAGAGCAAATGGAGAGCAAATGGAGCAAAAGGAGCAAATGGAGAAGCATACTCTTTGGAAGGTGATTCCCCCCCACTGCCCCCAAGACCTAGATTGCCTTTTTTCTTTTTAATTTGCAGAGACTGCTGGGAGAGTGGTTTCTGTAAGGGATTGATATGGGCAGGGCGTTTACCCTGCTTGAAAGCAAGCCTGCTCACTCTGCAATGTGGTGCACTAGGAGCGTCCATGAAGGGAATTACTGCTGAGAAATAGCGCTCTGCAAATTCAGTCACCACTTCATCATTTCAGTATGTGAAGGAAGAGTCACGGCATCACTGTAATAACGGCAAAGCAAATGGGGCAGTCGGAGATAATTAACTACATGGTGAGCGCCAAAGTTGGCTGATTGGGCTGTTCCAGTAGATGTGGCTTCTTTACTTGAGTCTGTAATGCAGTAGATGATGCCACTGGATGTGGTTCCTTGAAGTGGAGGGGAAAATGTTGGTACTTGGAGTCATAAACCAATGTGGCTTTAGGAGTTTTGCCATCATCCTCAACAGGAGCTGAGGCACAGTCATTGACTGGGAACCACTATACAGTGTTTAAGTTCATGAAAACGGACAATGGACCTTTTGGGTTTATTTAAAAATAAATTAAAAAAACCAAAACCATTGCCTGTAGCCTTACATGCCTTTGCAAGCATAAGGCTGCCAGCCCACACACCCCATAAAAAAGCCAACGCTTTGTTTTAAATTAGCACCCAACTTCTTGCCAAAGGAAACAGAAGCAGCAAGGCAGTCATCTGAGTTTCTCTGTCTCTGATCTCCCAACAGGCCACTTCGGCTGAGTATCAAAAGCAAATGCCTGTAAGGAAGGACGTTGATTCAGTGCGGAAGAAACACGCCTCTTCTGCGCATCTGCTGAACAGTAAGTCTTGACTAACCATCCAAGAAATGAGATCCCTCTGCTTTTTGCACGCCTTCTGTTAAAAAAAAGGCTTTACATCTTTGACTGAAAGGTTTAGAAAACAGAAACAATGCTCAAATATTCTTTGATGGCATTCTCCAGTTTTCTCTTTTTTTCTGTAAATATCATTGTTAGCACTTGTGAAAAGTCATTAGCAATGAGTCCACTGCATCCCAAGGCATCAAGGACAGGTTTTAATTATTTTCCTTGTACAAAAACAGTTTCTTAGTGGTATTATGGAAATCTTTACATTTTTATTTCAATCCTAAAGTAATTAAGGACGAATTACAGATCGATGCAATGATGTTTTTCTTCACTTATTTATTCATTCTTTAAAAGAATGGTGCTTAGAGGAGCCACTCCCTTGAACAAGTATGCTGAACAATATCTTGCTCTCCTGAAACTGCAGAAACTTGCTGTTGGTCTTTGCTCAGTCTCTGTTTTGGACCGTGTCAGTTCACATCAATAAAGTGAAGTAAAAGCAAATGTGATTGACTGAAGTGTAGAGGAAGCTATAATGGGCATTTCTCATTTTGGCAGCTGTCCTTGACATCATGCTAGTCAGTCTTCTCCAAGCCTAACCAAGTGATTCCTCTAGTGGAAAGCTTGTAGAGACCATTTTCCCAAGCAGCGAAAGAGGTAGCTTTCCATCTGTATAGGTTTATTTTCCTTTACTGCAGTAAAAGGAACACGCACTCAAGCGGAATTTGAAGTCATCGGCAGAAAATGAGGCAGGAAGATAACATGAAGGCAACTCGGGGAACTGTAAAGGTGTAAGCAATGGATGGAATAGTAATGAGGGAGTTAGATAAAAGACAGGGAATATGTAGTGCTTTGAAGAGGAAAAGATAAGCAAAGCAAAACGTCCAGCGAATGTCCCGGTGACAGTATCCCAGCAACAATAAATTCTGCTTGTGATAGGGCAGGCTGAGAAAAAGCCGGGGACTGATGGCTTTCTAATCTCCTGCCAAAAACACCGTGGTCACTGGTACCACTGCATAATGTTGACGGTAATGTGTAAAACTTCTATAGGTATGTATGACTTTTATGCAGCAGCTACTGCCAAGAAAATTATTCAGAGAGATAGAAGTTGACAGACAGTACTGATGATATGCGTTAGAGCTCTTTGAAGAGGTATTCGTCGGCTATGAGAATTAATCTGACTTCCAGTTCAGGTGGAAGGTGCTGACAAAGAAGTCGTATTGCTGGATGGGCAATTTTGGGGTTATGTTTTCTGCAAAAAAGTGATGTTGACCTCTTAGCTAATCTGCTACCAAGAAAAAGCAATAGGATGGCTGGTTGCCACATGGATCAGTTTATCAACGTAACAGGGTCTTATGGACTAAAATAAATAGGAATTTCCTGTGCATGAGCATCTGTGTGGCAGTAAAGGTTATCAAATAGAAGATGACTCGCACATTTTTTGAGGAAGAGGAGAAATGAGGCTTATGCAGGTATATGTGGATAGTCTGCCAGTGTAAGGAAAGAAAGTGATAAATAGTTATGTGTCTCAGAAAAGCCTGAATGGAGAAATAATAGCCATCAGTAGCGAAAGACGTTGAATTAGATGGATTCCCACTTCTAGAAACTTCCTATGTTTATTACTGATGGCACTGAAAGTTTTATTTCTTTCACTTTTGTACTTCTCCAGTGAGCTGGTTAGTATCTCAACATGCAAAGGCAGGTGATGGAAGGATTCTGGAAGGAAAGTGAAAAATGACATAAGTGAGCTAGAACAACAGCTATGCACTGGCAAGGAGTACAAAGAAAAGTAAGAAGAACTAGAGATAATCCTAAGCGACAGACTTTCCTTTCCTAGTTATCACTAAAACATGTTGCAAAGAGTCTCACAAAGTGGCAAGTCACTGTTTCTGTGGGCCTTTTGAATCTCTGAGCCGTTTTTCCCTTATCTAATGTCCTAGACCAGATTGTAAAAGTACCTGAACACCAAGAGGTTCTGATTTGCTTATAGAAAATTCACTGCTCCCCTATTCAAACTCTTGCACATCTACCAAATTGGAAAATTCTGCTCCGTATCCTCTGGTGAGGGATGCTGAAATGGGTGCAGTGGCTCTCCCAGGGAGAGGGAGGCAATGTGCAGGTGAGTAAAGATTTCAGAGAGTGCTCCATGGTGAAATTGTCTCAGGCAGTGAATCATTTTTGGACTTTCTAAAGGTCTTTTTAAGTTCCCCTGAACTCTTAAAGTTGACTGTTCAATAAAATAAAAAGAAAGAAATACTAGTATAGGTAAATGTCAGTCAGGTGAGATACCCTGAGAAACAATCTGGCAGGTCATGCCACTACGGCGACAGCTTTTGGGGGAGAGAGCAGTTGGCAGTGCTGCCTTCCCTGATGATCGTCTGAAATTGGAATACCATCTCTCCCTCTTGCAGCACATTTAAGTGGAAGTTCGTTGCCTTCCTGGGCACCCAGATTTTACAACTGATCGCTGAGAAATTACTAAGCCAATCTTCTGTCTCCACTTCTATAAATCAAAGCCCAAGGACTGGCTGAAGGCAGCTACTTTTTGAATGGAAGAGGCCAGGCTGAGACCTGGCCCTTTTTTTCCTGGGACGTCCTTGGAGACAGCTCTGGATGATTTTTGAGTGATTGGTGGGGCTGGTGAGGTGCTGATCATCACTATTCTTGGATTTTTGGTTCTCTGCAGGTTACCAGGTCTTAAGCCCCCAGCGGTATAGAAGGAGGAGCGGAGGGAGGCTGCGCTTGGTGAGCCGAGAAAGGAGACTCCCGTGATGGAGAAGGCTGCAGGCTTGTGGCTTTGGACACCAGGAGGAAAGCTCCTGCTCCACCCGTAGATTTGCAGCTTGGGAATAGAGTCGGTGCCCTGGCAGCGATGAGCACCCGAGCTGGCAGAGCCCAAGCCCCGCAGCAGCACCGGGAGGGTCCGGGTCAGCGGGCAGACCGACATGGGTGCTGCTGGAGGGAGCAAGTCAAAAAGCAGTATATGGAAAGGTACCTACAAGTACAGTACTGCATGTATCAAAAACCTGCAATTTAAAGCAGCAGAATGATGTTTTCCTTTGTTGGTAGAGTAATTTAAATTCAGGTATGTAGATTTTTTTTTTTTCCTTCTTCTCCAAATCTGCAATCAGTGTTTGCCAGAAATGAGAAATGGGTAGGTTTTTCAACTGTGCTGTGCTCCAGGTCAGCTTGATAACATGGGAAATGGCAGGCTAATGACAGTTTAACACCAATTAACAGACCACTTTATAACTGATTAGCATTCTGAGTCTGTTCAATTGATAATTACAATAATTAACTCTCTGAGCCTGCATGCACTTTTGAACAGAAATTTGGTACCTTTGTTTACGCTAAAGAAGGAAATGCACAGAGCAGGCATGGATCATTTGAAGTGTTCTAGTCAGTCAGGATCACAAGTGTACTAAATCTGGGTTTGCTCTTGAAATGTGCTTGCAGGAGACATCGTCCCAGGTGGAAGTGACTATATAAATGACTATTTCAGTCTT
Organism: Sula dactylatra; assembly: GCA_013389905.1. Lineage (NCBI taxonomy): Eukaryota > Metazoa > Chordata > Aves > Suliformes > Sulidae > Sula > Sula dactylatra. Next base: position 1,738,498 of record WEKW01021910.1, on the reverse strand, counting down.
AGCTGAGCACAGCTGCAAGCAGAGATTGAGATTTAACATGTTGCTGTGGTTCAGATAAGCTGCAAAAGGCATTTGTGCTGCAGAATGGCTTTGTTTGTCCTTGCTTCAGGATCCCTGGTCTCAAGCTGATGGATTTCCTGCCTACTTAGGCCAGTTTAGCACTCGTAGGTGAAGTCAGACTCAAATATGCCCTTTCCTGTTGGGAAAACTAATGGTGAGAAGGGTTTGGTAAGAGGCAGCTCCATACTGATGCTTACAGTGAGACCCTCAAAAGAGCGCAACATCCAGCATGAGTGTGTCCTAAATTCTTTGGGAAAACTCTGTTTGGTCTTGAGTCCTTCAGGAGATGCAAGTGCTGCTGCCGTAGTGATTCCTGTAAATGGTTTATGGGGGGCTGCTGGCACCCATGCGTGATGGTGGTTATCTGTGGGGACTGGAGGCAGAGCATGGAGAAGCCGGTAGGACAGACCTGCTGGCTCTGGGGGCATGTAGCCAGGTCTCTGGTCACTTTGGCTTGGTGGGTTAATGGTTGCAAGATCTTCTCTCTAATTCTTGGCTTACTGTTGGCTTTGTGCATCTCATTTAATTTCATTGACCTCCTCTCTTAAGTACTGTGAAATCTGCTTAGGAGAAATGCACAAGGTGAGCTCTATTTATGGTTATTTTTTAAATATTCAGGCAGTGGTCAGGGCTAACACAGCAGGGGAGCTTTGCAAATGTAGCCTGTTTGGGTATTTCTTCAATCCTGCACAGATTAATCAAATAAACCATTTGAGGCATGTGGCACCAACCCTGGAGAGCAGTGATCCAAATCCCGCTTCCTCTGGAGGATGGATTTCAGTACCAGTAAGGAGCCAGGATCTGTCCTGGCAACAGGGAAGAAGGGCTTTAAAAGAAAAACTGGTTTTTTAAACTAAAAATGAATTGTTTGGATTGTATGGCTGGATTGCTTTTGTCATGCCATGCTATACCACAATAATTGGATGCATGCACAGTGCAGCAACAAGCCTGGATGACAGTGGGTTTGTCAAGGAGCTAAACAAGGCGCCTGAAAGTGGAGACTGCAGTTAAAAATTGTCGTCATCTTCCTTTACCCCAGCAGAGCTCATGTCCCCCGTTCTTGACACTTCATAAAATCGTACACAGAGTGAACATCACTGTTCTTGCCTTGTTTGAAAACAATCTAACAGAACAATAAGGAGATGAAATCATAGATAAGTGGCATTAATGATGCTACAATTGTAAATAAAAAAGCCTTGACTTTTCCCAGTAATGGCTCACCAGGGTTTAAGTATTACGAGGGACAGTGACGTGATCTGCACTGTGCCAGCAGGTCGTCCTTGCCTGTAGAAATCCCAGCAGCAGAGAAGATCAAGGGGATCACGCAGAGGAACATCCCTGTGGGATGAAGTCCTCTGGTGTGTCCTAAGGTGTGTCTGGGTACCACATTGCCCAAGCGCTGTGAATCCTTCGAGAGGAGGCTGGGACGAGGCAGAGATTCTAAACCAGCTTTAGCTGCTGCCTTTGCTTGAGCCTGGGGCGCTTGGGGGTGCAACTGGGGCCCCATAATAATGTTACAGCTCCCTGGAGAGCAGCAGGGCTAACTGTGGAGGGGGGAAAAGCTGCCTTAACACAGGGGACTTTGAAAAGATGGCTTATATTTCTAGTACTGAAAGGCGCTCTGACTTTCTAAAATCTATAGATGAGATTCTTAAATTCATGAATCCTTCTGGAAAAATTGCATGTTTGACAGTCTTGAGTGGAAAAGATGGAGTTAGTATACCACACAGCTTGGTCACTAAGGGATTAAAGTAAGAAATCGATGATGTGTATATAGGGTGCCTTAAAGGAGCCCATTTCATAAGGCTGAATTTTGATTCCCATGAGCCCAAAGCAATTTTGGGCTAAATCAGCCAGTAAAAATCTGGCAGAAAAATGAGAGTAATTAGGAAAGTTGACTAGGAGTTCAAAATTCCTCAGTCAAGGAGGATAGCTGCTGCTTTGAGAAACCTCTGCCTTGTTCAGAAAACTAGAAATTTGTTTCCCTTCAACATTACCAAAGAACAACTTTTTGTTTTCCCTTCTCCTGCCTGTTACAGGGCATTCAGTTTTATCTCTCGCTGCTCAACAGAAGGTAAACCCTCTGCTGATCCAGTTAAGATATAAGTTGTGCAATGCACTCTGTGGGGCGTGGAACAGATGTTTGAGAGCACAGCTGCTAGATGTCCTTATTGTTAGTTACTTACAGCTTTTTAGAGTCTAATAGTTCTCTATGGTTATATTAAAGAACATTTTTGATCCCCAATGTGCCTTGGATGAGCTCTTCAGCTTGGGGTGTCTCCCCATTCCCTGGCCAGGGACCGCCTGCTCTCGGCATCGCTGCCTGTCCTGGGGAGAAACCTGCTGCCTTTGACTTTGACATGTCTCGCTGATTGAGCAGTTGGGTTGATGCGCTGTAAAAGGCGCCGCTTTTAGTTGTTGTCAGCAAGAAGACTGATTACTGACAAGGAGGTGATAAAACAGTTAATGAAACAATGGGATCTTCAGAGATGCATTGACTCTTCCCTCCCCAAAGGAGGTGGTGGGCCGGGTCCTTGACTCGGGTGAGCAAAAGCAGCAGAGCTGCCACGGATCAGGCTTGCAAGACATTAGCTCTTGCAAATAGTATCTTATTTGCTGCTTTCTATGCCATATTTCAAATATTGCAAGTGTTTTGGGTTTGTGTCCCGGTGGGTGTAGGAGGAGGACAGATTTCAAACCTTCAGGAGAGTCCTTGTCTGTGATTGAAAGCCTGCAGACAAGACTGTGTTTCTAACAAACGTCTTTATAAGACTTAACATTCAGTAGCGTAAGAGAATAATGAGCACTGCAGCTATCCCAGGTTAGTAATTACCACCGTCATTATTAATTTTCCAGAGCAATCCCATCAAATGAGTCATTATTATCTCAATTCCTTAGCCAGGACTGATTGATTCTTTCTCCCTGTTGTGCCTAATTTCATATAACATCCAACTACAATATAGGACTATAGAGCCAGTGTAATTCTAATGCAGAATAATTCTAAATTACCAAATCCCTTGCCTACAGCTCTGTTTAGGTCTGATGCTTTATACTACTAAATTGAAATAAATGCCCCCATTCAAAAAAAAAAAGTCACATTATTTTCAAGATGGTTATAATTATGTCAGAGGAAGAAAAGTCATATCAGAAGTGATTCATTTTAATGTACATTCCATAAACATATCTATCACTGTCCTTCAATCAGACCTTCCAAATAATTGTATTGCCTCTTCACAATGCAATATAAACTGCAATGGATTAGCCCCTACAACTGTGCTGTTTCTGCAGCTGGGTCACTCTGTGCAAAAAAAAGTGTTTCTGCCCATTTTGGATGTGAAATGATACCTCACCCAAGCTCTTCGATGTACTCATCCCAGCTGCAGCCGGTATGCAGGGAAAGCACTGAGAAGTACCAGTGAAACCCGTGGCTGGTGAAGCGATGCTGTCGCCTGGTGAGCAGGCGGGCAGCTTCAGTGCAGGGTAGAAGAAACGGGACGGTTGTGAAAGGTACTGCCTCTTCTAATGCAGCCCAAGTATTCCAGTCCTGTCTCTCCCCACTCTCCATCACAGCACCGGCATTCCACTGGAGGCAGGGATTTACACCAGCCTAGGATCTGGCCTGCGTGTTTCAATGTTTTAGCTGGGTGGAACAAACCAGGAGCTTCACAGCACCGTGCAGAAGCAGCACGGCATGTGTGAAACAAGTGTCGGTGATCTTCAGCATTTCATAGTGTTCATTTCAGCCATTTTCAAGGAAGGAATACGTTGGCTAGTCCGACTGGGTGGCTTTTTTGTTTTTCGGAGGAGAGGCTAAACGCGATGTTTTTCTAGCCCTGTTTCATTAGCTCTCTGTTTGCAGTCTTCTGTCGGCAGACCTAAGTATGAAGAAGTTCGCTGCAAGACAAGGAGAAGGTTCTCTGTGAGGGTGGTAATATGTTTCTTGCCTCTACAGAAATGATGAGGTAGATGAGGTAGAACGATCACCTTTCCTTTAAAAAAATTGGAAACCTGCTTCTTGCATTTTGCTTGAGCTGGAGAGAAGGAAAGGAGAAGGAGACAGCAGTTATTTTACAACTTTGACCCTTTTGTCTCCCAGACTTCAAACATGGTCAGACTGGAGAGGAAAAGAGTAGACTATAAACTAGGAACAGCAAGCGGTGGGGTTGTAGATGGTGCCCTTAGGGATGGAGCTTCTTTTTTTTTTTTTTTTTTTTTTTTTTTTGAAAGTAGGAAGATTAGTTTAATCCTGAACCAGCAGCCTAGAAACCTTGGTCTGCATTGGTAGGGAAGACTCATGTGCGGCTTTGTCAGTGCAAAGAGCATAAGCGATGTGCATCAGTTACAGCTGTACAGACGTTAGGGCCCCTTAGTGCTGCTGGACCCAGCCGGGGCAAGGGTGCGAGGAGGCTGCCTTGTCGTGCTGCATCTCACCCTGCCGGAACAGCCAGGCTCTGCAGGCACGGCTCAAACTCTGCAAGCACCTCCTGAGCTCCACTTTACATAAGTGTGGCAAGCGGGAATGGGGCCAGCGGGCTGGGTTTTCATGCCCAAGTTCTGCTACATGCAAAGCAGCAGAGAGGCTGTTCGCTTCTCTCCGTGCACCGGGTGACCTTTATTCCTGGCCCTGCTCAGAGAGGAGGGATAAGAAGCTCCGTGTCACCGCTCTCCGCATGCCTTGGCTTCGCATTCCCAAAGCCAGCCCCTTCCGCAGCGGCAGGCGCGTCCTGGTGCTAGGCTGGCTTGTGTCTGCACTGACATTTAAGGATATCAGTGTAGGTGGCTCTGGACTGGATCGGGGGAATTAAAAATATTGAAGTGGACAGTAAGTGAATGAGGAGAGGTCTTGTGACGTTTCGGTATCTTGGCCATCCAGCACTCATTTATTTCTTCTGGTTATTTATTGAGGCAGTTCCACTTGAGTCCGTTACTGCTGAATTAAAAAATATACTTTCATAGCCTGTGAAAGCAGAACTTGGTCGTGCACCCTGAACTCCTCCCTCCTGATGTGTTTGAGTATTTAAATCTGCTGGGAGCATGCGTTACACCAGGGACTGATATGGTCCACTGGATTCTACCGGGGAGCTGTCATATCTCAGCGTTCATCAACAGCCTTTTGCTGCTTAGGGAAACTGGGCAGTGAAACTTGTACCGGGTGCTTTGCCGGCACCATCCCCTCGAGCTGGGCTGGGTCAGGCCATGCCACCCCGGGGGCTCAGGGGGTCTCTGGACACCTTGTGTTTCCCTCCTGGCCCCAGCCCCATCCTTGTTCTAGCCCCAGGTAGAGCCAGCCCCCGTCTTCTGCTCCCCCAGTGGGGTGTATCCTGCCCTATTCCTCAAGGTGCATTGCATAAAAGCTGTAAAATGTATATCAAAAGTTTATGATTTCCAGATTTTAATACGCATACTTCATAATATTAGTGCCGCCTTCTTGGAAACGTGTCTCTACTGTAAATTTCTGCTTTTTCTGATGTCCCTCCCAGCCATACGGAGTCAGTTGGCAAGAAGAAACTAAGGTGCGAGACTTACATGTTATTTTTTTCTTATTTACAATAAATAATAATACCCTGTTTATAGTAATTATCACCCAAGACGTTTACTAGGTTTGAGATGCTGAAACTAAGGCAAAGCAACCCTTGAACGGATTAGAGGGTCCTTTCGGGCACGTGGAGTCCGCTGCTGAAGTCAGCGGCGCTACCTTCTCTGCTTGCGAAAGACGAGCACAGAGCTGGTGAAGCAGTCCTTGCCCCAGAGCAGGAGCTGACTCGCGTCTAAACCTTTCCTGCATCCAAGCATACGAATAGTTCAGCTGAAAGCAGAGAAAAGAAAGTCTGCTCAAAGGATATGTTTATAGGGACAACAGGCTGAGGATTGTAGTAACCTGGCTCTGCTGGAAAAAACCAATTGTGGTATTACAACAATCTGAATATAAGTTAAAGTAAATGCAACTTCTTGCACACAGCCAAGCTTGGAGATAAATCTCCACGCTTTTATAATAAATGTTACTTTATGGCAATCGCCATATGCTACCTCTAGTCCTGTTTTGAGTATAAATCATAACAAGTGTGTATCCTAAAATGCTTTATTGTCTTTTTATGGCCACATACGGCTGCTGTGCCTTCCATTTGTGATTAATTTTTTTAATAGTTCCCCCTAGAACCTAAAAAATAATTAAAACTGATGAACACTCTGCAGTGACTGTAAAGGAATGAGCATATTGCATCTATTCTCACTTCCCAGCTCTGATCAAAACCAAGTGTCGAGCTGTGAAGTTGTGACACTGACATTTTGTGCTGAGCTTCCGACCACCTCCTGAGACCAAACGACAACTTTGGGGAAGATCATGAATTAGAGTTTTCATTGTTTCACAGGAATAACCCTGAGAGGGTAGAATTAAAATTAGCTGAAGTCACAATGTTTATTTCTTAGCAGAGTCTTTTTAAGAAATTAACCTAACACGTAAAAAACCTTAAGGCGAACAGCTTTTTTTTCCTTTGCCCTTGCCCCTGGCTTCAAGATGTGATAGATTCGATGTGCTAGGACTGGCCGGACTACTTGTTTCAACCAAATCTTGTTAAGAGTGCAGCCCCTTTTTAAATAAAAACCTGCAGGCCATACACGTGGGTACGGCTGGACGTATGTCCAGGTTGGTGTCGCTTGCTCAGGGAGCTGTGGCTCCTGAAAGTCGGTGGGAGGCAGCTGCGAACCCCCACACCTCTGCCAGTCCTGCCCTGTCAGAGCGTCTCCGGTGCTACAATGGCCCTGGACTCAAAATCCAGAGCAGTGACTCAAAGCAAGAATGCTGCCTCGTAAACGTGGTTTTTATCTGCCCTCCAGAAACACGTGGGTTTGATTTTTACTTTTTTTCATCCAGTGCACTTGGTTTTGAGCTTATGCACGTGCTTTGCATGGGAGCGCAGCCAGCTTTTAACATTTCTTAAAAACCTCTAGAATACGCTTCTCAAAACTAATATTTATCTGTAAAGGATGTAATTAAAGTGTGTGTCAGGGGTGTTGCTGTGTATATATTTGCCACTTTCTGGACTTCCTGCAGCTCACAGTGGCTTTGAAATGAAACTTAAGGGGAATAATTGACAACAAAGTGCTAGACAGGGGTTAAAGTGTCGTTACTGCAGGAGGAAACCTTCAAAGATCCTGTTCAGTGGGGGCTGCCAGGGCTGCAGCCCGTGGGGACTGATGAAAAAGCAAGCTCTCCAGGCAGCTCTTTGCATGCTGTCACCTACCTTCTTTCATTCATACGCATGCATGCACGTGAGCACACGGTGGTTTGAATTTACTGTGAATTTTGCACGTCTGTTTTGCCAGCCACGAGTGACATCGGCTTCCTCAGACTATCTCCTTGTTCTTGTTTGTGCCGGGGCAGACCTGCAGCCACGCAGTGGAGCAGGGGCTGGGCTCCGCAGCACCAGCCTTTCTGGCCACTAGATTTCTTGGCCAGTTACATCAATAAATACTGTTCTTCTACTAGAACAGGTTTAGTTACAAAAATAAGCAAATAATGGATAATAAGAAAGTATCATCATCTGCATAACTGATGGGGGAGTAAGTTACCCTACATTTACGAAGTCAGTTGGTGGAGCCATAAAATTGAATCCCTTCTGAATTCCAGTTTGACATCTTAAGCGTGATACAACTGCTTACTCTTTTATGCCTTATGTTGATTCATTTCTGGTTATAAGACTTTTAACTATTTAAGTCAACTTGCATTACAAGCATGATAAAGCCAGAGCTTTAGGAAAGCACTTTTTAATTTCCAAAGGTATTTGTTAATTGATTCCAAAGGGAGAACCAGTAAAAAAAAAGAGAAATGTGTAAGAAAAAAAGGTCATTGAAGCCAATGTCAAGATACTGCCAGGTGGTCAAATTTTATTGTCCTGACTCCTTTCTAAAAAAAACTTCGATGACCATAAAGTTGCCATTTTCTGTACTAGGTTCTCTGTGAGCTTTCCCCCGTACAGTTATACAGTATCATGAGTTAAAGTGAACCAAATCTAAATTGTTGTGGCATATAAAAACAGCAAACAAAGGAAGGCAGCTTTTTTCCCTAACCCCCTGAGATTTATTCTGACAGTTTGCAACTAGATGAAATGGATAATGGAAGTCCCTTGTCACAATAACTCAGTTTAAATGTATTGTCAGATTAATAGACTCGGTTATCCACTCTTCCAAGGAGAAAAATGACTTGTGGTTTCAAATCATGCCCTCGCTCATGGCATCTGATCAAATTAACCAAACAGGCCAAATTTAGACTCCCAGCAGAAACCAGGCATTTTATGCATTGTGTCATAAAAATGAGTTTATTTCTTTATTTTTAACGCCAGCCAAATGATTTCCAATTGCCACAGCAACATCTGTCGGTGGCTGCGCAGCTGACGGTGGGCGTGAAACCGCGGTCCGGCGCCGTCCCGCGCAGCCCTGCTGGCTCGACCTCGGCTCCCAGCGGGTGTCCGGAGATGGTGGTGCCGGCGGGGCGATGCACGTCCCTCTGCCCATGCACGGGGAGGTCGGTCCTGCGTGTTCTCCCCCATCCCTCTGCAGCAGCGTGGCCCCCAGCTGAGCCCAGCGCCCAAGCGAAGGCATGCAAGTGAGCCGGTAGAACTGCTGCTCAAATAGGGCGAGAAAATCCACTCTTAAAAGGACTGCAGGGCTGTGTTTTCTGCTGCCTTAGATTGATACAGAGGAGTGGGAGTTTACAGCTGGTGGAAACTCAGCTTGCTGACTTTCTGTAGAGTTTGTAAAGCATTCTGTAGGGTTTACCCTAGCTGGGTCACAAAAATACCCGCGGGAAGGTTCTCCCTGTCCTTCCAGTTCCAGGGAGAAAGCATGTTAGCCCATGTCTCTTCATACCTCTCTTGTCCTTTCGCTAAACAATCCCATGAGATAATTTCACTCTCTTTTCAAGATCATGAGTTGGTTCAGAGTTATTCACAGCAGAAAAAAAGCCCTCACTGGGATGTGTCCGCGCAGGGCATTCACGGGCTGTAAGAGCTACAGTAAATCATTCAGGGAAAGGACAATTTCAGTATAAATGACGCAGCCCCTTTTCCTGTCCTTGGCTGTGGTTTTTCAGCAGTGGGAAGCACTGAGACGTGGGCGGACGTCCTGGCTGCGGCACGCCGACAGCAGCGTGCCGAAAGCACTGGAAGCGGCATGGTGCCAGTGGCTGGGGCTGCCCCGGGAGCGCTGTCCCCAACTCCAGCAGTCCATCATTGCACGGTGTATGAGCTATGCACCTGCGTGGCTGCTGGTTGCATCTTTATGTGGGGTTGGATACGGTTTTTCAGGGGAGTTTTGATATTTTTGTTTATTGTTTTGCACGTTGTCAAAAACCAATGTGAATATGCAGTCCATCCGTCTGTCGCATGTGGGGCTGCGTTCAAGAAGCGGGGTCATTCATTAACACGTGTGGAGTGAATTATCCCAGTTTACATCCAGAGAGTGGCAAATTGTTGGATTTAATAGCTGTAAGCTGCTCTGATCTGCAGTCATTGTCTGCTGGATTTTTTGATCTGACAAAGCGTTGTGCGCAGTACCGCAAGGATCCTTCCCCAGCCTCTCTGGGGGAATCCTGCTGTCAGGCTGCAAATGTAGGGTGCATGAAATGTGTACTTTTGAAGTCTAAACCTCTGAGAGCTCACGACACTCTGAGGCAGCATTTTACCTTCAAAGTCGCCCCTCTGCCTGTACTTACCACCTCTTGTGATTTAGCACTACCGCTCACATTTCCTCCACAGAAAGTCATAAGGTTTACTTTCTAAAAATCTCATCTTCTTCTCTTAATTAGGCATTTTCACACAATGAACCACATGGGAGTCAGCGAAAAAGGTGTCGATGTGCAGCGCAGCCTGGCCCCGTGGATGCTGATTGAGAAAGCTGGCAGATGGGCAGATCATCGGCTTTGAAGACTGGATTTTTAGTGAGATTTCCTCTGAAACCATTGAATAAATAAGACAGGCAGAAGAACTAAGTGGTGGGGAGGATGTGCAGCACAGCTCCTTCCTGCCTTACCAGAGGGTGCTTAGGTCAGTGGGGATTCCACCTCAGTGTTTCCTTCTCTGTGGTTTTATTATTTAAGCCTTTTTTACTAATGCCAGCTGCTGCTTACCCCTAAATATGGCTGTGTTTAAGTGGTTACCCCTGAGGGGATGAAATGACGCCCAGCCTGGTGCCTGAGCATGAAGTTGAAGTAAGTCAGCTTATCTCCATTGCACTCATTGTCCATAAACCATTTCATATGGAAAGGTGATGAGACACAAGTTCATAAAGCACGGGAATTTTTAACTAACTTGGCCTTTGCTTTTCTTTCTTGTTTCCCATCCTAGGTGATGTGCTGGACCTCCTGTACACCTCTCACCTCACCATTTTCTATTTCCATTTGTTTGTTTTTAATTTCCCTCATCTCCTCTTTCTTCTGCTTCTCACAAAGCCTCCATCTTCCATTTCATCTTGTCTTTGCACATCTCCATCTTCCATTTTCTTCAAGAACGTAGATACTGTGCCGCTATTTTGGACTTTTCCCTGCAAAGTAACCCAGAACTCTTATAGAGATTTGGTCCACGATCTGAATTCCGATATAAAGGAAACGCTTCCGATATTAAGGAAACGCTTGAAGAGCACGTGGTCAAAAGCAGGTTTGTGTTGAGTGCTGTCCCACACCAGGCTGTTGGATAAATGTCGTCTTCTCTGAAACGTGTAGGTTGTTGTGTCATTTCTGTAAAAGTTCCCCTGAAACTGTTAATTCCCAGGAACACCTGGAAGCGTTCTCCACGTGGCTGTGTGGAAATTGAAACCCATGGCATAAGGAGCGACGGAAGCATTTGTGTGACCCTCCCTTGAGTAGCAAAATTGCTGAGCGTAGCAATGTGCATATCCCTGAAGCACATGGGAGCTCTTTTATTTTAAACTGTAACCATGAAACAGGGAAAAAAAAAAGCCCAGTGAAGCAAAAGCTCCTGCCTTTTTATTTTTGCTCTTAGCATGTAAAAATAGAAGCACCTGCTGCCTGCTGGGCTCGTTAAATATGTCTTTTATTTTCGTAAATCACCATGGTAGAATTTGTGGTATTCACTTGGTAAACTCAAGGCTACATTAATTTCTGTTCTCTAAATTTTGTAACCAATTTTTTGTGCATTAGCTTTGGAGCTGTTTCCCACCCAGCTTTTGTTCAGTGGCCACCTTGGCTTCCCGAGCAGGGTCCCTCCCCTTGGTGACTGCAGGGGTTTCATGAACTTCAAAAGCAGCCTGAAATGTCAGCCACACGCAGTCTTTCTGCAGCCGCTAAATTATGGATCAGAATACAGCAGATCAAACAGTTCAGAATTATTCACTTGTGGGTCTTTGCTTGGTAAAGCAATAAAAATCTCTGCATTTCTTCTTTGGTAATATGTGGGGTGGTTGTTTTACATGCTCGAGAGTAATGTTATCAGGGTATGGGGGTGTGTTTGTAATATTTTTTTAAGCGAGGCACTTCAATCAAAGCTTCATTCTACTGTAAACCCAATTAGCTTCAGTCTGCCAAGTCAGCTTGACTGTCTGCAAGAATGTATGTAAGGCTATGAATAATTGCTACACTTAGTTTTCCTTCTATCTAAGAAATGCCATGAGGCTTTTGTTACCACTAGATAATCCCTCTGCATTTGTCTCTGAGGTTCCAGCTGAAGACACCCATTCAAAAATCATAAATGTGTTTGAATAGTATTCTGTGTGTGAGGAGGCTCAGTAAAAAGTGAGTGCTTTCTTTGCTTTGGAGCAGAAGGTTGCTGAACCCAGATCCTGGGCCCCTCCAAACGCTCAGGGATTTTGCCATTAGCTTTAGTGGGAGCAGGACTGAGAATTTACATAGCTTTATTGCATGTGGCTGCAGATTAAGCCCATTACTGTAGGAAAACAGTAGCAGGGCTGTCCCCTGTGTCATGCAAGAGGAAAGGTTAGAAAATTAAATGCTCCAACAATACGTGTGGAAAATGGGTCACCTACTTTGCGCGAGGAAGCGCACAGGATGCTCTCGCTGTATTTTAATATGCCATGTGCTGGTTTGGACGTGGATTCACAGCCGGGACGATGTCATATGAGAATATCAGGCTGTGCTGGTGTATGGGGTGCTGGTTAATCAACATCCCTGGCTGGGGGGGGACAGCCAGCGGGCTGGGCTGTTAGGGATGATATCGGAGGTGGCCATGGGAATCGGATGCACAACCCACCCAAACCCACTCGCAGACTTGGGACACGCAGGGAGCCATTGGCATCACCTGCCTTGAATTGCTTCCTGGGCTCCTTCCCATCACTAAGGTATGTGCTGTAGTTCCTCTTGCTTTTGGCCAGTTGGCAAATATAGGATGTATTTCCTAAGATAAGAGAGGTTGGCCGTCTTGATATATTTGGTTGGTTTAAACAGAACATGACTTTCCCATCTGCAGTGGGTTCTCCCTTAAATATTTACTTGCTTTTCCACCGTGCATGCATAATATCCCTATTTTTCCCTCTCCATCTATAGGCCACCTAAAAAGTTGTCGGAGGGTGGCGAGTCATCCATCTAACTTGAGTTGAGAGTCCCCTTCTCATTTTGAAATTGGACCATAGTTTCTCTTAGCGTCCCTCAAGGAGGGTCATATTGCAGTGACATCTTGAAGGCTCTCCAACTGTTTTCTTTCCAAAAAAAATTTTTTAAATTTACTTTCCTTCAAGCCTAAGGCTCAGAAAGTGATATAATACTCTGTGTGATGGCCATTGGTGGTGAGCTGTGTGACAAGATTTTGATGCTTCAGGGAAAAGGTTGGATGTTTTGCAAGATTTGAAAATGTTCAGATTTTTATTACTTAAGTGTTAAATGATGTGTATTTACACTGACACACACATAGAGGCAGCATTTTTTCCCCAGATATGGCATTATATGAAGCACCCCAATATTATTCCATTTGTCTTTTGTAATGCCTGCCAAAGGTAGTATGTTTGCACTAAGACTGAAAAATTTAGATACGAAAATATTTCCAGTGCTACAGGGGAAGATACGATTTTGACTAATTTTATTACGGCAGGTACATAAGTGAACGCCTGTTTTGACAACTATGAACTGAGTTGCACAAAGTAGGAGTGACAGTGTGATCCCCAGCAGCAGAAGTCAGTGCCACAGTGGCGTGTCACAGCTCCAGCGTCCCCTTCCCTACACGAATGACAGCGGTGTCTGTTATCCCCTGTACACAGTGGTCTGTCAACAACTACTTTCTCAATTACTTCTAGTGTGTATGTGGGGGTGGCATGGAGGAGCAGGTGATACCTGATAATAGTACATTATCAACAGGGGAAGGTTTCATTTTCTTTAAATAGAAACCATGTCTGAATAGCTGCAAGACTCCCAGATGCTGTGAAATTGAGAGGGAAATTTTGGTCTTGGCTCTTTCTGTGGGATTATCTAAAAACCACACGTACGTCCCATTTCTTTTGAAAAATGTACTGACGGACTGATGACTACTGCTCCCGTATCTGGGTGTGAACAGCAATATAGAGCCCCAGAAGACTTGGGTGGTCCTCTAGTGACTCTTCCAAGCAGTGTAAAGCACCGTATAGTGGATAGCAATAGGGGGGGAAGCCCTCAGAAATAGCCACGAGAGGAGTTTCAGTTAATGAGGACCTGTTCCCAGTGGCTCTTACTCAGTAGTTGGTTGTTGCCGTTAGGGAATTAAAAATACAGGTTAATGTGATGAGCAGTGATTCAGCATCACGATTCAGTTGGATCCCGCCAGCGCTTGAGGACACGACCACAGCAACGTTTGTGTTGTGAGTCCTTGGGTCCTCACGTCTTGCCGGGCAGACCTCGTCGCTTCTTTTTTTGCCTGGAGGCTCTTCAGAGCACCTGCTGTTCACGTTGGTCCTTGGTCATGGTGGCACCCAAGTAGGTGTGATTTGTCTGGAAGGAAATAATAGTTGTATTCAACTTGGTAGTTGCTATGTATTGAGAAATGCCATTGTTACATGAGGGTTTTTTTTGTTTGGTGTAGAGGCAAGTTATTTTAACTAAAAGAGGAGTACCGTCAGCCTCCCCACGCGAGCTATCAAGAGCAGCAGAAATTGTGAAGGGACTATGTCAGGGGGTACAGAAGAATGGTCATGCTGCTGCTTCCCTATTTCCTTAGGAACCATTTTGGTACGTTCATTACCCAAGGACATGATCACAAACTGTGTTTTGGCCCGGGTGATTATGCTGTTGACTAAAATGTCAATGATAGTGCGTAAAACACAACTGAGAAGTTGGGGATAATTTCAGTAGCTATTAATGAACTACAGCCTTGCTCAGCTGACAGAGTCTTCAGAGAAAGGAAAGATAAAGAGATTTTTGTCTCTTTCAGTCTTTATACTCTCAGTAATATTACCGTTATCGATCAGGTGCAAGAGAAGTTTTGCTCCCATTTGTTTTAATTTCTGGCTGCCTGGCTGATTAGAGTCTCTGTGTGCAAACTCCGTGCACCTCAGCTGAGATGCTCAGGGTGCGCATCCAAGGAAGGCGATGGGAGCACGGCCAGGGCTCTGGCAGTGCACAGCCATGGCTCGTAGTGCTCTGCGAAACCCAGGAGCAGGGCTCCATCTCCTTCAGCATTTTCTTGAGGCCTTCTACTTATTTCCTGTTTACATGTCACTGCTTAGGATGAGTTTTTGTAACTTTTTGCTATTAGAAAGACCCTAGGAGCCTAACTCCAGTTGGGCTTTGTGGTGGGAATTGGTGGGATGCATGTCTCAGCGGAATCCAGCACGCTTATCTCAGCGTTTTGTAACTGAAGAGAGCTCTGGAATGGAAGAACATGTGGAAGCTGTTTTAGAAGATTTATATATACATATATATATATATATATGGTGCTTTAAATGCAATTAGGGAGATTCAGCTAAAGGTTTTACATTGGCTCGTTAAAGCACGGCAGCTGTAACTGATCCTCCCGGCAATGAACTGCAGTTTGCTAAATGAGGAGAGGCTGAATAGCTGCCCTGCTCCTGGCCATGTGTCGAGGCTGGAGCATTCCAGGACAGGGTGGAAGACCGGCTCCTGCAAGGAATCCCAGAAATTCCCTCAGATGGATTTAGCAGCATGATATTTTACATAATAAATATATAGAATATTGTTCTTGTTTCTAGTCCAGTGAACAGCTCAAGCAGAGGGAGGACAGCACATGCACCCATAGATTTGCGCGGAGGAATTCTGGCAACTGGACTGACAATTGCAGCCAAAGTGTGGATTTTTCACTTCATTTGCATGTTGAAGCATGTGCTGTAATTTTTTAATTCATTAGAAGTGATACGGAGGTATTCTGCAGTATGCAAATCCTCCGCGTGCTGCTCCAGGCTTTGTCTGCAGCATCCATGGTGCTCTTGTGAGGCAGAACTAATGTGCACCCCATAAATGGAAATATCGAGGCTGCTTGGAGCTCTCGGAGAGTCTTTGGGACTGTGGCAGTGGTGCTGGGGTGGTTAGACAGGAACCCTGAGTCGTGGGAGAGCCATAATCAACAAAGCTGCTGCGAAAGCCCGTAGGCGTGCTTCAGCTTGGGCGGTGGCCTGGCCCTGCCAGTCCTCGGGACTATCCAAGTCGAACAGACACACTTTGGCCACTCGTCGCTTTTGATGGCTCAGCTCTGCTCAGCTGCAGCTTAGAGCCAATTAATTTTATGAATCCTATTTGTAGCTCATGTTCCTCCTTACATAATCCTCATTTGTCTCAAATGAGCAGAGAGTGTGCCCCTGAGATTCTAAACATACCTCTTTATTGAAGTTTAAACAGAAATTGTTACCTACAGAAGCTAAACTTAGCACTAATGTATGAAATGAGATGAAGAGAATCCTTTTAAATCGCCTACCGGGCGTTAGATAACACAGCACTGTAAAGAGAGGGGGAGAAGGTGACTGCATAGTGTTATGAACATCAGCATTAATGATCTATTGTATTTATTTCTCCAGTAAGCAGAAGTAGATTAAATACAAAAATGCAGAAGTTAATTGGGTGATTGCACAGCAATCGGTCTGCGCTTTTGTTCTCGGCTCCCCGTGAAGCCGTGCGCTGCCGGAGTGACAGTTGTGAATAACAGCATGCAGCTGGGGCAGCGTCTTTCTTACCAGCTGCATCAAACAGAGGGAATGAAAACAATTTTAATGAAGCCTTGTCCCGTTAACATCTCAGGGAGCGAGCAGCCCGCGGTGGCTGGGCCGGAGCCATCCTGCCGGCTCCCTCCCACCACCCCGTCGGGAATAAGAGCCCAGCGGAACGGGCCTCTCATCTCCTCGCTGGCCTCCCTCTGCCCTCAGGAGGAGCTTGGAGAGTGCTTTGAGAGCAGTTTTACAGCTGATAAAGGCAATCAGAAATCACGTGTTATCGCGGCTTTGTCGCACAACGTGTCTCACGCTGTGGAGGCTGCTGGATGCCCGAGTTGGGATATCGGTCTCACCTACCTTTCACAGGCTTGTGGTTCATCTTCCAAGGATGTTCCTGTACAACCCGAAGCAGGAGAGAAACCAGATTTTTTTAAAGTATTGAATATTTTAATGAGCCACACTGAAAAATGTTCAGCTTTTCTAATAAGCACACGGTTGAAGAGCACATGGAGGAGAGAAAGGCAGCAGCCACTTCACAGTTCAGGAAACACCGGCTTTCATTGCCGTCGTGACCATGGCACACCTCTCTGAAATCAATTGAAGTCAATTCTGCCTCGGAGTGATAGATTGCTTTGAGATCTCAGTAGAATTTTTCTCCAAATTGCGAATTGGATAAGGGTCTTACAAATTATGAAAGCCCTAGACTCAATGCACATTAATTTTCTAGCATACTTTCTAGGCCATTGCGGGAGCAATAAACAGCAGTGAAGAAGATCAAAGGTTATCTGTGGGCTCTCCGGTGGAGCGTCTCCCACTGGGAGAAGCAGGGCTGGGAAGAACCAGGGGTATGGGGGAGCTGGGACCCCCCTGGGCACAGGTCCAGGGGGAAAGGACTTTCCTGTAGGAGTTTTTGGGGATCTACTTCGATGAGGTGTTTTCTGCCTTTTCTCTAGTCCAATTTAAAGCTGGCTGTATGTGCGTAGAAGGCAAATTCCCTGCTACCATGAGCGGTTCACCCTGCAAAAACTGTTAGGGCAAATTAAGTTGCAGGAGTATATACGAGAAAAGATTTGCTTTTCCCCTAAGGAATACTAGGATATTTGTCAATTCCTTTCCATTAGAAACCTAACACATTCAGAGGCAAAGGGGAAGAGTGAGAAACCCACGAAGATCAGGTGAAAGGATGGAAATTATCATTCAGGTAACCCAGCTACCCTAACACTGTCGCCATGGAGATCCCCGATTATCTTCTGCTCTTTGCATGAAAGTGCTGAGAAACACTGGTTTCATAATTGGCATCATATTTCTCTGGGTATATTAAGTTCGCCTGTAGAATAATGCTCATCGGGTCCTGAATGATTTCGGATGACTAGCGGTAATATATTGAATCAGATGATTCGACGTTATGATTTCCAATCCAAGGATCGCTCAGTGTGTTTCCTTGCACAGTGTGCAAGCACGGAGATGACTGTAACTGTGCTGGGGGGGATGTTAAGGCATTCGGGGGTTTGTGGCTACTGAGAAGAAAGCTGTGGTGTTGACTGATGAATAAAGTAGCACAACATTCTGCTGTGGCTTCCTCCGTGTTCCTTGTGTTTTCAGATTTCTGTACTCCAACTCTGATTTTCCTGGATTTCTGACTTGGAAAAAACCTTTGCGCAGCAGTACCTGCTCAGAAGGCCGTGTGGACCCAGCCTGAACAACTTCTTTTTATTTTTGTTTTGTTTTGTTTTGTAGGTCAATACATGTGGGCTCAAACAAATTTTTTACCGAAGAAATACGATTAGACTTAGCTTTTTAGATTGTCTTTATAATCTGCCTTCAATGCATTAAATAGCTGTCTTTGATGAATTCAGCTGATGCGTTTCCTCCATTTCCCATCCAGCATGTTTCAGGGTTGACAGAAGGGTGTCACGTTTGTGGCTGTAGCTTTAAGTGAAATCAAAATTTGTCTTTTATCCTCTTGTGTCCCTAAAACAATTTAGCCCTACTGTAATTATTAGCATTCTCATTAAGAACAGTTTAGCTAAAAATCAAGACACAAAGACGCAGTGACTTCATCAAAGAAACGCAAATCCAGATAAAGCTAGGTTTCTAATTCGACTTCTATGCTTTGAAATAAATCCTCAGAGCATCAATTACTGTATCTGTTGTAAAGCAATTACTATCAGCCTCCATTGCTCCTTTTTACACATTTTAATTTAATTATTATTTTTGCTTTAAAATACGGGGTAAGGAATTTTACAGTTCCTCAAGAAGAACTAAAGCAGACAACGACAAAAAATTTCCGTAAAAGCAGAAATTGCTTTCTTTTGTAATCAGGTTGATTAGACTCATGTATAATCATACACAGCAGGTGGGAAGATTAACATTTCACTAATTCCTAGTGGTCATTACTGCAAGGAAATTTAATCTGCAGAGTTCACAAGGACTGGAGTTGCATGCTGGTAAAGCTCATTTAAAAGACAGAGCGAAAACAACACAACTTCATATTCTGGAATCCAGTTTTACTCAAAACTGTTTTGGCCTGCAGGCAATATGCATACACCCAGTGTCTTCTACTTAATTGAAAAATAGATTTGTATTGATCACAACCACTTTAACAAGCACATTCAGAACCCGTGCCTGTTCTCAGTTGCTCTGGTGGGGAATACAGGCAGACTCTCAGCGGGTTAAACTGGGTGATAAAATAGATAGTTTTACAGCAAGTGTATTTTTTCTGTGCAGGGACTGTATTAGTACACAGCACTAATAGATTCAGTTCTCATATTTGGATCAATTCAGAATAATTCTGCTGAAGTTGAAAAAATTTTTCATTTTTTTACGTGCATAATTATTTTGATCAGATTCCACTTCACTAACGAGGACGTGGGGTTTTTTTTTAATTCAAAACCCCGAAATAAAATGCGTAGCAACTTCCAAAGTGAAAGTTATGGTCATCTGCTGCTCCTGCGCCTACACCTCAAATCTCTGGACATCTTACTTCTAGTTTCTACCGGCAGGAGGAGACTTTCCATCAACATTCAGTGGTACAGCTCAGGGCGGTCTGTGACTCAGCTGGAAATACTTGAAGGAATATTGGATGGGTAAGTAGGGATGACTACTCACTTTTTTAGTTGTGTGGGGTCTAGCTGAGATTTAGCTGTGTTTTCCGTCTCCCATGAGCAAGAGCAAAGGGAGAGGAAAGAGCAAAAAGGAAGAGAGTGGTCACGAGTTGAAGTTGCTTTGAAGACATCTCCTAAAAAAGCATCTCATCCCATTCACACCCACTGGGAAGCCTTTTGCATCTGTCTCAGAACATTGCCCACATGAGAAACTGGGAGGTGGGACCTGCACCAAATCCATGAAGCCGTGCCACCATTCCTGTGCTGCTGCGGGCCAAGGAGGTCTTAGGGACAGGAGGAAAGGTGCCACTGCGAGGCAGAGCTGGCTTGGCTCTACAGTTGTCCCTCCAGCGGGAGCCCGTGTTGCTGGTTGGCACGGAGGGTTTCCTCTGGTCCCCCTCTAAATACCAGAACTGCAGCGACCCTCCTGTTGACTTAGTTGGGCTCATTAGGCTCATTTTCTTACCTAATGCTTTAAGGGCAAAGATACACTCCTTTCATCTATGCAGTTAAAAGTATAGTTGGGCTGTTGTTAAAAAAATTCTAACAAATGACCAGGCGGCACAGTAGCTGTATTTGGCTGGGTTAGAATAGGATATTATTCCAACACAGATAACAATGTCTCCCTCCAAATAAAACAAGTGACCACCGAGCATATGTTTTATTAGAGTTTTATTGAACATCAGAGATTTTTACTGTGATGATGATGATGATATTACAGTGATATAATGCTGGATTCCTTTATCCACAGAAAGCTTCAGTGAGTCTGAGCCCCGGTGGGATTTGTGACACTTTCTTGTCCCTTGCAGGCCCACGGACTCGCATGAAAATGTCGCTGAGGCTCAAACTCTGGCCCAGCCGTGCTGCTCCACCGAACTTATGCTAAAATCAGGATTACTGGAGTTGTAATGGGGGTAAACAAAACCAAAATAAACTCCTGCTATTGCAAGACTAACTCCCACTAGTTTTTCAAACTGTGGGTGCAGAATAAGAGACACAAAATATGCAGCATGAATCAATGCAAGTAAAGTGCAGCTAAACTGGGTTAATAGTGGTGTAGATTATGGTTTAAAACCAGGAACAGCTAGAACTATGACTGCACTGATGTTAATGCTGTATTAGCCTGATAAAAGGACTCATTTTGGTAAGTCAGTCTTCAATCAGTGCCTATCTCAACCCTTGACTGCAGTCTACACTTCTGTGAAAAGGTACCATCTGAGCTTAGCATCCTGGTTTAATCGTGGCCAAAATACAAAGTGATACATTCAAATAATTGGGTGTATCCACAGTACCTGTTCCTCACAGTCATTTCATAGTTTGAAAATGTTACTGGGTTTTAAGTGATGGAGTCACCGAGCAGAGCTGGAGGGTTCACCCCTGCGAGGTGCCAGCTAAGCCCCTGCGGGAGAATTTACATCCCATGTAAAATGAGGTAGCTTGAGCCCACGATGGTGGCTCAGGGGTGAAACGGTGGGGTGACCTGCCTGGACTAACAGGGTGCCCTGGCCCTCCTTGCGGATGGTTCCCTCGCTCCTGCCCTCCACAGTCCGGCATCCAGACTCCATGCCCAAAGTTAGGTATGTCCCATCTTTGGGTTAAAAACAGATGGACGGGAGCCTTGTTGGGCTCCAGGAGAACGCAAGGGATGAGCGAACAGGGAGATGTCAAGGGACCGTCACTAGCAAAGATAACAAACTTAATGAGTAAACAAAGAGGCAAGTTATAACATCAATATGCACAGTAATAAGTGACAATGAATCACCAGAGATCTGTTGCTTTAATGATGCTGTTGTAAAAATGATGGCCCTGAGCTATTTCAGACCATGTATACTGGAGTTTTGGCTGATGCTTATCAGTTTATATGCAAGAAAATTTATAGCATGCAACCTAAATGGAACAGTCCTTTGGACAAGAAGAAATGGATTGCAGGTGCAAACAAGCATGAAATGAAAATCTACTAATGACTTTCCATTAGTAGCTAAATACATAATCGAATAATTTTTAGCCAACATAGAGCAATGAGAAAATCAATTTATTCCTCATAAGTACTACTATATGGATTGATGCTCTAGTACATCTGAAGCTGGTTTTGTTAAGTGAAAGCTGAGCTTCAGATTCAGTTAAAACTCAGCTAACAGCGGCAGAACATGGGCTTGCTTTTACTGAATATGAATGTACATATTTTCTTTGGAAACCCTAGACAACATAAGGTAAAATGAGGTATTAGTTAATTTGGAGTATTTCCATCTGAAAGCTAGAGACTAAAATATTTCAGAAAGCTGGACTAGCACTGGCACATCTGAATGTACTTACAGATATCAGTTAATGAAGTAAGCATTGTTCTTCATCCGCTCTTGAAGCAATGGTATCCTCCATTTCCTTTCTTTTTGCCTTAAACAGTCTCTAACCTGAGTTTTGTTTGCATGGTGTTTTCATACCTTATTCAACTATGGTAAATATTTCTCCTTCACCTATGAGACCCGTATTTCAAGGCTCTCACAGCCATATACGTAAACAATACAGCTTTGAAAAGCGGGTTTGGAAGTGCTGGTGAGCATACTGCAGCAGAAGACACGCTTCGGTGTTAAAGAGGCACCAAATCGGACCCACACGTGAGGACGGCAAAACTGTCTCTTTTTGCACTTACTGCACGTGAATAAAATTTATACTGAGCAACTGGGTAATAAGTACAGGAGAAATAATCTAATGTTTCTTCCAGGCCAGATTCTTCACCTTCACGTCCAGTGAGGTATGTGTCCTATGGACCTCACAGGGCTGCTCGTGGAGGAAATGCCGTTCCACAAAGTGCGGCTCAGATGGGCATGATTTGGTCTCCACCATCCGGTGGTTTTAATTATGGAGAGGTAGGTGGGTTTCTACTTCATCCCCTTAGAAGCACAACCCTGTGAGCTAAAAGCACTCAGTACTTTTCCCGGCAAGATACTGGAATCAAGAGGAATTTTAAAAGGGATAGGCGCGGAGACTGACATTAATCACAACATTGTAAGGCTCAATAGTTTCTGAGTCAATGTATGCACAATATTTACCAAACCAGAAGTCAAAGGAAATATTAATAATAGAGGAGAAAACCAAGCACTTTTGAGCACCTTTTTTTCAAGGAGGATTTCATTGTGATAGCTCAGCCTTATTAAGTTTTTAAAACACTGATTAATATGATGGGGATCCTAGATCAGAAGTAGTTGCTTGACTGGGACAGATTTCAGTGGACATTATTTCTCAGTGGATCTTATACATGGAAGTTGAAGCTTATAACAAGCTGAAGAACAAATGGACTTGCTTGGACACATTATACTTCTAGACAAGCTTTCAATAAATGCATGGCTGCATATAAATCTATTTTAGCATGACAGATATATCCATTCATGACAGAAACATCAGTAAACTCTGAACGGAAATGTTCTGGCTGGTGGCAGTCCAAATGAGGAAGAGGCTAAGCACAATCAAGCTAATCATCGCGTTAAATGTCTGGTGTTTGGTGACCAGCTCTTGCACACTGATAGCACCTTGCTCCACAAACGGCCGCGTCGAATGCGAGGGCGTGACAGCTTGTATTCACATAGCGCTTTGCGTTTGATGGGATCCCTAAAGGAGCTGCGAATTTGTCAAACTGAAATATAGTCCATTCGCTACTGAAGTCAGCTTCCTCTGGCGTGGAAAGCACATAACTCTGCAAGACAACTGTGTAGAGCGGGGAGTGATGAACAACGCGCTATGGAAACTCAGGAGGGGAATTGGGGCAGGTGCAGTGCAATGATCAAACTTGACATTTGGGAGGAACGTGGGAGTTTTTACAAGCCAATTTCTGAAAAATACAATGTGGCATCTCTCGTGTATTCAGAAATTCAGGTGTGGGTTTCTTCTGAAAGCACAGCCTCTAGCTTTAGGCACCTGTCAGATCTGCTGGCTGTAAGATGGGGAAAAAATTTCTCCTTTGACCCTAAAAAAATACGTATGAGAAGTGAATAGATGCTATATTTCCAATATTAGAGGAGGTTACTGCCTTTAGTCTTGGTCATACCACTGCCACAGAGTATGGCTTCATCAGAAAATGATGAAGAAAATGGTAAAACGCATCCTTTGCCCACATACAGATGCGCAAAGATGGATATAGAGGTAATTCTCAAATCCATGGAGATTGCTATTCTCAGGCTCACACTCGGGATATTTCCTACTGAATTACTGTAACTTACTGCAGAACAAATGCGTGATAGAAAAGCATCAGGAAAGACATCTTTTTTTATGGTCTTTACCAGCAATGATGGCTTTCAGGGAACTGGAGATGGCTCTGACAGAGGTGGTAATGGCACTTGTGAGCTGCTGATTACCTCCACGTTGTGCCATTTCACCACATTTGATAAAGACATCTCCAGTCTCTGAAAGCCAGCGGTGATTCAGTGATAATACAAAAATCAGACTGGATTCCAGGTCCTTTCTCTGGCATTCTGTGTTTCAAATGGGATGTCCCCGTGCCATAGAGTGAGATGATTTCTTGCCAAAGATAAAACACACTTGAAAATACCTTGTTTTCACAAGAAACTCTTTGTATCTGTGGTTTTTAAACCAAAGTGAGACATAAATTATTGGACGCTACTTGGATATGGCTGAAATTTCTGAGGCTCATTTGACTCAATTTGTCTGAGAAAATGCCTGCATTTTGGATCCAGTCTAACGGCAGTTTCCCCTTGACTCCCATTGGCATTTTATCAAATCTTAGCGCGCTCTACAGCAAGTAAATGAGAAAACAAAGTATTTCTGTGACTTTCTCCAGAACTGTGAATGCTGGGGTAATTTGGAGATACTCACAGGGTCTCCCTGAACACACCTGCATGGATACTATGTGCAGAAAGCGATGACAGGAGAGAAACCAGGAACGCAAGAAAGCGAAAATATTAGTTAGTTCCCAAGTAAGTTTTATCAAAGTGTTAGAAATGTCTACGCAGCCTATCTAGCTCCACCCTGGAGAGCCAGCTAAAGCATATCTCCCTTCCCATCTTCCTCTAAAACTCTAAATGAGAAACAAATAAAATTTTTGTAACCTTATATAGCCGCTGCCATAACCCTATATATCAGCCAGCATCCTTTATCTCTCACCAGCTGGAAATCTCGCATTTTCATTGCCCTGAATCACCAGATGCATTCATCAAACATGACAAATGCCTCCAAAACACTAAATCACACCACTCGATCTCAATGGGCTACATAATCATTGTCATACCGACAATAAATTTGAAAATATCTGTGTTCCAGACTCAAATACCTACAGCTCCTACCAGGGCTGAGAAACTGCAGGGGGAAAACTGAATCCTAAATTAAGTTTAAGAGTTTTTCGGTCCCTCAAAAATTTGATAAACTCATTAATTTTTGTGAGGCTTTCTGATTTATTTTTAGAAAAAAGGTTTTTTTTCTACCCACAGGGATGATTCATGGAGCAAGAAACTTTTTCCAAGAATAAGGTTATATCTTAGTAAGTACAAAAATGTAGAAGGGAGTCTTGCCGTCCTGGGGAGCTGCCAGTTTGCAGTCCTGCCCTGCACCCCTCCCTGATGCTCCTGCATCCCAGAGGACCTGCACCTGCCCTAGGGCGGCATTGTAAGGGGCTGGCAATGCCTTTACAGCTTCCAAGGGGAGAAAAATGCATCAGAGCATCCTCCTCCTTGCTCTGTGTGATGGGACCCTGCACCCGAAAGGCAACGGCAGGAAAATGCTGAAGTCATCGCAGGTCAAACTTTTGGTATTGCTGAAAAAAAAGGAGAAGGTGGACTATGGGCGCATGAGCAAATTGCCCTACGGATCCCATATACCAGCTGACCTGTGAGAACCACATCTTTTCTGTAGTGGAAGCCAGGCAATGCAAGGTAACTTGATAACCTTAATTAAAGAGATTCTCATTTTCTTTGGAGTTGGTCGAGGCTAGCAAAGCGCTGCTACCTCAGATAACCTTATTTTATCCAGGAGCACACACAGGCAGATTATAGCTTGCTATACAGTAAACTGTTTTGACTTCCACGAAGCCAGTACTCCATGGTGAGAGTGTTTAAACAGAGATTTTTAAAATGAGTTCAGTAAAAGATGCACGAATGTAAATTTTCCTCTTCCATGTTTATAGCCCAAATTCGAAAGCCTGGTGTTTGTATGTAGGGTTGCAACATGGACATGTAGGAAGCCTTTGTTTTCAGTCGATAGAGGAGTCTTTAATTTTTTTAAGTATATTTATATACACACATTTGCATATACAAAGACATCGTGACAAAAGCAAGCATAACATTTGCTGCTATGCAGTCGTACAGCATTGTCTTAGATCTCTGCTGAGTGGTATTTATTGCATTTTTAATTTTAAGTCAGGTCAAAAAGGAGACTTGCCTGGGATTTTTCACTGTGTTTTTGCCACCTGGTTCCCACTAAAGCTGAGTGCGGGATTTTGCTGTAAAAAAAGATGCTGACTTTGCAAGAATGCAAAACCTGTGCTGACATCAGTGGGAGTTGTGTATCTGGAATGATTAAAGACCAAAGCCAATGACTGCATGGTATTACCCTGGGATCTGGGAAATGAGTCCTCTTTGCTGTGCAAATGTATCTTCTTAATAAGGGGCAATTAAGGTGACCGAAAACCCAATCCTGCTGATCATCTGCACTGTGAACTTCTAAATTCATCTCCTGGCAGCTGCCCAGTTCGACCTTGAAAGCTGTGATGAACATCTAGGTAAGAGGGAAGGTCTCCAGCCTGTCCTCACCTCCAAGCCTTTTCTCCTGGCATGATGGGCCAGACCGTCCGCCAGCAGCAACAACCTCATCCTCTCCTCCCAGGGAGGACTGCTGCTTCCAGGTCCACTCTGTGTTGCTTCTCCTTCCACAGCTGAGCTCCCAGGGAGACCCCCTGCAAGAAAAGCTTTCTCAGGCACTATGGTAAGAAGGATCTATTAAATTGCTATGGCTGTAGATAACTTCCACTACTATTTTTTCCCAAACATCATCTGATTTACCCCAGCAATAAATCCGACGTTCTGTATAAACATTTATTTCCTTGACAACCTAGTTTTCCGTTAGAATAATGACCAAACCTGGGACTTATTACGGCAATTCACAGGTAAAAGTTCAGCTTGTGCGGGCTCGCGCTGTTTAGCCGAACAGTGAGACGCGTGTCACAAACCCACAACCGCCTTATTATACTGCGAGAGCCACAGGGGATGCACACGGTGAGAGGGAAGCCGGGTCCTTTTCAGCCCTTTGTCATATTCAGAGTGTTAACAGGGCCGAGATTAAAAAAATCTGAAATATTTTTCAGTGGTAAGGACTCTCAAAGAAATGATTCTTGCAGATTAATTGCCCCCAATACAATTTTTTAACCCGCTGTTGATACAGTTTTACCTGTCAAGCCAAAGAGAGGCGTCAGAAAGTTAAACCTGTTTGCAGGAAGCTTACCTGCAGTGAAAAGCCGCCAGGAGCCTGGCAGGAGAGGATTTTCTCAGCTGAGAATTACAAAAGAACATCTTCGTTTAGAGACGAGTTCAGAGGTAAGCGTGTAAAACAGCCAGGCATGGTACCGTGATCAGCACAAAGCCTCCGTGCAGGCTTAGCAAGGATGTCTGCCGGCATCCTGAACATCACGGAGAAGATTTCTTCAGGTTTCTGTTTTTCGAGCTGAGCTTTGCCTCCTTTCGTTACGATCAGACGCTGGGTGCAGAGGGTCTGCGGTCTCTGGTTGCGCCCGCAGAGCCAAAGAACCTCCCCATAAGCCACAACCTGCAGCTGGAGCTTCAGGCACTCTGGTAGCACAGGCAGGTTATAATTCACAAACATCCTCAGAGGCTCCTGTGCCATCAGAAGACAGGGCAGACGGGTCCAGCAGGCTCTCCCCTCTTTCTTGTTCGCTGGCAATGGCTCAGGAGTAGAAGACATGGACTGTCTGTGTGTGGGGGCTGCTCCAGACCTGCTGGGATGCGATTACCTCCGTGGTGCTTCATCAGCGGTTTCCATATAGAGAGTATTTTGGAAGGAGCAGCAAAATGCTTTGTGCAAGTAAAAATATCAGAAAGGACTTGGGATGGTAGAATGTAAATAACTAAATGACCAAATCAGCTTGCTCATCTTGGAAGAGATCCATAACACAGATGCTGTTGGGTATATTGTCTTTTGAATGGCTCTGTCCTGTTCCTCAGCTGCCTGTACCTCCTGCTCTGCCGTGGCACTGCTAGGCTCCCTGCATTGCCACACTTGCTTTGTCCAAATAATGGTCTTCGAAGAATAATGCCCCTTTGCTCAAGGTTGAGAAATGGCTGAATCAGTGAAAGCAGCGCTTGGAAGTTTTCCTGGGAGGTTACTGTCCCAAGTGCTGGCCAGGACCTCGTCCAGCTCAGCCCGTTAGAAATGCTGACACTGCAAACCCTGCTGGTGAGACTTCAGGCGGAGCCTTTCCCGTTAAACCCCCCCCAAAATAACCTCCTTTGCTGGAGAATGAAATACAAACCTGTATTTTTTTCTGATTTCCACAAGTAAACCCATTAACCTCTGGATGCAAGGCTGCTTTCCGCATCGGCAGCCATCCAACCCAGACGCAATTTTCAAGTGAAATTGTCATTAATGTGACAGTGCGTGGGAATGGCAGGTTCGGTCGCTGCGGTTAACAAGGCTGCTTTCACTTAGATGGGCCCAGAGCATTAAATCTGTATTCTGGGTATGTCTGGTCCGGAGCAGACATGCCGTAGTCCATGTCAGGTGCTGCAAATGCAAACCTATACGACTGTTTTCATTAAAATAAAATCTAGATTTTAACGAAGCAGCTATATTTTTGGCACCTAACTTGTTCTGTTAAAAAAAAAAGATGTATTTCAAAAAAATTAATAATGCTAATAGCCATTTAATGATGTGAAATGCTGACACTTACTGCTTTGACTTCTTCCATGGGAATATGTCACTAAAAGGGAAGGATGTTACTTTAATACTGGCCAAAGCACAATTCAAACCCAGCCACTGTTGACACGATACAGCTTTTCACCTGAGCAAAACAGTCCGCCTTGCAGGAGCTCCAAGAGCAGCTTTGTTCCTTTAAGTTAAATGAATTTTGGTTCAAAACCATTGACCAGCTACTGCCATTTGTCTGTTCTTCCTGTTGGTGCCAAAAGGAATCTCCTCTTTCTACCTCTACAAAGATGCACGATCAGAGCATTCACTGAAAATCCACTTTTGCCTAAAGTTTTGTGCTTAGCAAAATTTCAGAGGTTCAGAAATGCTGAGAAATAGGGCATTATGTATAGGACACTGCATCCATCCAGGTAGGGACACAGGAGCTTGGTCTTTACCCTAGCTGAATCCTTCAGGCTGGTGATTTGGTAGCCAGTGCGTGGTACCGATGGACAAACCCTGCCTTTTCAGGCATCGGTACAGGCACCTGGCATTTTGCAAAGCAGAATTGCCTTCACACGGTATTTGGGGGGCTTTTCATCTCTTTGGGTATTGCGAGACGTGGAACTGTGTGAGAACAAACTGTAACACAAATAAATAATCACATGAGAGATAGCAAGGTGGTATGGGTTTAGGAGGAAGGATTTGGAGTGGGGAAAAAAAAAATAATTCAGTTTTTCCAGTCCAGCTCACCAGTCCCCTGTGTGCGGACTAATTTTAGAGATAATTGTTACATGACTTCCTGAATATAATCTATTGTTATCTGTGCCTGCAAAATAAAGCCACGTCTAATTCTGGATAACCACAGGGGTGATTTCATAGTTACACTGAAATGAGAATAAGGACTTGTTAATGATCTTTAAAGATCACATCATTTAATTCTGTGCTGTTGATAGTTAAACTACTCACAAAGGGGTATGTGCTCCTTCCAGCGCAGGCAGCAGCCCCTGTTAATTCTGATGGCAGGGAGGGAAGATGCCCCTGGTCACACACCTCATCTTGATGTGCCAGTATCGGCCAAGCGTTTGAGACAAAGCACGGGGTAATTTGCTATTTTGCTTGCGTAACTACTCTGCAACCTGGAGCAAAGGGTTTAAAGAGCAGGTCTTGCTGCTGCTGAGAGTGCTTCTGAAGTGCTAAGAGCCTCTGCCTCCCCAAACAGCGAATGTGTGACATGTTCTGAAGCAGGCAGAAATTACCGGCCAGAAAATGCTCGCTCTCCAACAGGGCAATTAGGAACAACGGGAGCTGCTGGGCACTTGATGGGCTGGAGGTAAAAAAACCCACTGTGGAAAAGTACCAACAACTCAGGAGGTGATGCTGCTATTTTTCCTGCTATCCACCGTTTTCCTGGCTTCAGGTGTGATTCTCCACTTTAATGAAACCTTTGGGTTAGGTTATGGAGGGAGAGACAATTCACCTTAAGCAGTGAATGATAGAATCGCGCTTGTCTGTGGTTTCCAACAGAAAAGAAGAGGGGAGCAATCAGTTCTCCTCTCCAAAACCAGGTCCAGGGAGCTCATTAGATTGAAATAACGTGATGAAGAGCTAAAGTTCACCGAACAAAATAAGGTAAATTATTTTCAGCTTACGTGAAGTGATTAATGGATTTAGATAAAATCTGTCAAATAGTTGTGAACAAAAAGGAAGGAAATTATCAGAGAACAACAACTTTGAGAGATGTTTCTGACTTTTGTTTTCAAAATGGTGCTTTCCTTTCACAGCTAAAAAAAAAAATGCAGTTTTGGAGTCTATAAAAGGACTCTCAAACCTAACCGGGCTGGACAAAAGCTACTAAGTCACCTTGAAATAAGTTTTTCAAATGTTTATTCAATGAAGATTTTTTTTTGGGGGTGGCTCAACCTAGAAATATATTTTAATACCTTTTCCTTTTACTTGCTTTGACTACAAAGTGAAAAAAAAAATTCTTATGCTTTTGTAGACACCATCAATGTGGTCCCACCTGCACCAGCACTTCGGAATTTACTACCAGCTTAACTAGTTCTATGGTGATGAGATTCAATAAAAAGGTAAAACCCTGTTACGAGCTTTTGTTTTTGAATCCTGCTCCCTTTTTTTTTAACGCCTAGGAGGCACACAAAATGCAATTCTCAGCAGAAGGAAGATAATTGGGAGAAAACGTAATAGATGGTCCACATTTCTCTTTGAAGTTCCCATTGATCAGTGTTGCTGAGACTATTTTTCTAATCCGTAACTCAGAAACATGAAGGAATTGTCACTTTCTTCTTTGGGTGTATGTGGTTCACCTCCTAAGAAAATAGACTCTGGACTCCTGAGTAGTCTTTATCCGGTTTTTTTCTTGCAAGATGGTGTAAAATGGGAAAAAAAATCAGGACCCCAGTTTTAGTATTTTTTTGAATACAGATTTTCCTGACATTAACCAAAACAGTAGAGGTTTTATGAATTCTTTTTTATATCTGAGTTTTGTGTAAGAAAACTCCATCTAATATCTTCTGCTTAAAGAATGTGCTTTTCAGCCAGTTGAGCGTTAATTAGGAGACGATTACCCCACCTCCTCTCCACTGGAGAGGCAGCTTGTGTTGAAAACCCAAACCTTTCACAAAGAGGGAAAAACCATCTGTCCAAACGATGCTTAAGAGAGATTTTTTTTTTTTTTATGCTCACATTAGTTGAATCTCCATGTAATAACTTGTTTCTATAATGAAGCCAGTTAGTAGGACAAATTTTCATGCCCCTAATTGACACAGCAATGATGGCAAACCCGCCAAAGTAGCTCTGGCCACAGCTGTTAGAAAGATCAGGGAGTTACAGCCGGATGCTTAACCGGCACCGGGACCCACGGACACAGAAACCTCTCTGGAATGGGGAAAAAATGGCCTGGTGTTTAAGGTGCCGCTTGTACCGATAAAATAGTTTCTCTGCATGGTCAGGCACTGTCACATCTTGATGCCTTTGCATTTCGATATCTCACCTGAAAAACAACCTTCCTTGGCAGGAGTTTCCAAAGAAAAGATATTTAACGCTTTGAGGATCTCGCATACGCCGCTGCTGGGGCCACGTAAGCACCTGATATGGGGGAAACCTGGTCGCAGAGAGGGCTGCTGGCTTGGAAGGAAACTGCTGGTGGCTGGAAACAAAACTGGAACTATGACGCAGGAGTTCTGATTTTCTACTGCCCTTCCCTTGTCTAAAACAGAAAGGAAAACCCACCCCTACTGCCCAAAGGTGAAAACAAGCCAACAGAGGAGGCATATACTCAGGTTCCTGACTATAAATTAATACAAGAGAGAGGGAAAACTTATCCTCATGAGTGAGGAAATTATGGTGATCCAGAATTCAGAATAAGAGTAATTAATAAATAATGAGTAGACTTTGTGAAGAACATGAATTTTTCAAGGACTCTGAAAAACATATTTAGAGCTGCAGTCTGCAACCTGCATGCGGAGTAACTGCAAACATCATGTATCTGCTCACGTTAGATTTATCAGAAGTTTTTTAATTAGCTACTTCTGAAATACCTTTTGCAGCTGATCTGATATTAATGAATTGGTTCGTATCTCCCACCCCTAGAAGTTCTCCTAGGTCGCGTACAACAACCCTCCGCGTGCAGGGGAGAGCAGTGATGGGCACGGGCGAGCCTACCTGCGCGGAGCTGGTGGGATGCTGCTCCCCAGAAGGAGCAACGCTTTCCAAAGTTTTGTCCTGGTTTGAAGAAAAAGAAGGAAAATGGTGATTTCTTATGTGGTGAGTTCTACCAAACCGTCTTCAAGTGGCAGGGGTTTTTTAAGACTTACGTATTTGTAATGTGTTGCCCTGTTGCTGCCCCGTTACATACCCCTGCTTTTACATTCTCTTTGTGCCAAACATGCTGGTTCCCACTCAGGGACTGACTAATAATTCTGCGTAACAGCCTTTCGGGTGTTCTTTGCATCTATTTTTGCCCAGCAATCTCCTCTTCTTCTGCATTTAGGAATACTATAAAATCCTTCTCCGTGGTCAGACGCTTCAGGACAAGCTGTGGTGATTGTGTAGAGCACAGCGCACAACCCAAATGGAAATGGAAATGAAAACAATCAAATATACTTGACAAGTAGGTATTTAGATGAGCCTATATTTGTTAATGGTTCCTTTCAACCTTTGAACTAAATTAAAGTGCTTTCATCTATTTTTAAAGAAATGTCTATTTTCAGTTTGTAGATGCCCTGCTCCATCTGTCCTTTAGATGGTTTTTACTTAATCTTAAATATAGCACCCGCTGGCTGCGTTTGGACAAAGCACGTGTGCTCTTTATGCCACCATAGACGAGGATTCCCCAAACCTATCAGCAAATGCATGGCCTAAAAGGCAGATTGACAAAAGAGACCTCCAGGTCACTTTTGAAGGTCGAGTCCTCTGTATTTAGTGGTGATTAATATTAATTACGTGGTGCTGGCACATTTTGCACCATTGCACTTACAGGATGGATTTTCGGACCTGCTTCTTCCAGCGCACCTCTGCAGCTTCACACACGGCGGCTGGAAGGTACGGAAACTTGTACCGAAACCAGCGGAACTTCTCCGAGCAATCCAAGGCAGCCTCTGCCCCGCTGAAAACACGAGCTCCACTTTCGATGGCATATACCTGGTTGAGCAGCCACGACGGGAGCCGGTCACGGGGCTCTTGGCAGTCACTCCGCTCGGAGCGGCTCTTGGGAGTCTGATTCTCACTCAGACGGGCTGAAAATCAGGGAGTGGGAAACCAAAAAGCTGCCTTTGTCTCAGTTTCCGGCCCTGTGCTAATGACAGGCAAGATAAATACGCAGATGCAGCACAGAAAACTCGGGGAAAGCTGATCAAGGTTGAAAGTAGAGAAAGCACATTTGGATCTTGCAGTCAGGAAAGACAGGGAGCGGGATATTTCTCTGAGCTTTCAGATTGCCTTGCAGTCTCCAAGCAAGAAGACAGTGGATTTCTTGTAAATATTTAAAGATGGCACCTGACCCGCCGTGTGCAGTGCTGCGCTGCGTAAAGGTAAATACTGGCAGCAATCTTCCGATATTTAAATATGCCGATTCTGAAAATGTAGCTAAACCAGCTACTCCTGTCACAGCGGCAGTGAGGTTTTTTAATCAATATGTGACAGTTTAATGCCATGTAACATCTGTGTGTTAAGATGCTGGTTAACTTCATTAAGGGAAACTGTTTAGACAGAAATGCGGCAGGGCTTTCTCAGGGATGACAAGCTGCTGTCAGCAGAGGCCCGCGTATCGCTAATATGTATTTGTTTGTCTTCTCTAACATACGCTTGTTTGCCTTTAGTTTTTTTCATTCTTTTGAAGCTTGCTGTGTAGTGGCAAAGGCGTAACTGCTATTCTGTCCGTGATGGATAGTGACATTAAGTATTACTTTCTGGCTGGAATAGTCCCTCTGAACGGAATAATCTATAAGGTGTTTTTTACATGTTACTTTGCAGAAATGGGAAGGCAGCTTCCCGTACATTTCCACAGAGGATGGCATCACTTCTACCATGGCGGGCAGCAAGGTGCAAGACGCTGGGAGAAAACGCTACAGGCATTTCTTTCTCATCGTCTTCACTGTGCTGCACTACCGATGTGCAGTGCTGGCAGTGAGGTTGCCTCTTCTTTTGCTCTCATCAGTGGGAAATCAGTGCTTTTTGGTGCAATCCCAGTACATCGCTCTGTATTTTCTGTGCAGAGGTGGCGCAGGGATACAAACACATCTCTGAACTTGCATTCACCCCTTTTTCCGCTACCTCTCCTCGTGCCGGCCACGGACCCAGACCTGCGGGAGAAGGAAGCCCTTCGCTCCCCTTGCAGGGATGGGATTGCCACAGCTGCGAAGTTGTGTTTCCAAGGCTGCTCCGTATGTATTTTATTTTACACAGTCTGATTCTTATTATGGATTTTATTGGATTCTGATGATGGTTCACCCAAACCAGTCACCAGTAGGGCTTTAATTGATAGGAAACAAGCTGAGCAGCCGACCAGAGGAATGGGATCTCCTGGCCAACCTTCCTTTACGTGCGCTGTCATGGAGCTGTGTAAGAGGAATAAAAACTGCAGCAATACTTCTGTTTCTGTAGCAGGGGAAGTGTGGAGGCAGGTTTCCCCAACAATCACCGCTGGCAGAAAGACCACAGGCTTGTCGTACACTTGCAAGGACACGGGTTGTGCGACAAGGGCTGGGTTTGGTCCTTCTTGGCATTCAGAGCCTTCCTCTGCGAGCCTCGGGCTGGGGAAGGGCAGAGGAGGGCGGTGGGGCGTGGGAAGATGGTGAGAGCCAGCTGATGGTGGGCTAGCGAGGGAGGTGGAATGGGTAGTGTGGGAAAGTAGGAAGGGAAATAGAAAGAAGAGAAAATGAGAAGAAAAAGAGAGAGAAAAAAGGACTAAAATGTAGCACATGAAGAAGAGAAAGGTATTTGCGTATTCTTCACTCTTTAGGGTAGCTCAAGTGGATGTCTAACGTGGGTTTGTCTCCATTTTATATAATAGGTGTTGGCATTTGAATTCTGATGCAGGTTTAATGGTTTCAACCCCTTGCAGGTGGGATGAGGGTACGGAGGTGCAGCCAGCCGCATTCAGGCACTCCTCTCTGCAGCCGCCTCCTGGCTCTCAGCAACCGCCCCGGCTGCCACGGCACAGGGCAGCCCGGAGGAAAAAACTTCTGTTGCAAAACCCAGTCTGGAAGATGTACATATGCTTGCAGTTTACCACGAGCGCGCATTGATTAGGGCGACGATGTCATTTTGTTTTGTGCTGAACGATCCATCGTTTGGAATTGAGACCTGCCAGGAACCGAATGACTTAGCGGAGCAAATTGAAAAGAACAGGGCTATAAATTGCACGGGAATTCACTTTGTGGTTAACACTGGGGCGTGCTGTGAGAAACAGGATGGTACACAAACCGCCTTTCCATGCAAATCCCAATCAATGTGCTGACAAAGTATCCTGCTGAACCCTGGTGTCTCACTCAATATTTCTTAAAATAGACATAATTTAGGAGGCATGGGAAGGCATACATTTTCACTTTATGTGATGCATGGATGGGAGGTATTGTGGAATTAAGAAGGAGTGTATAGATGAGCTTTGTAGGAGCCTTATTGCACTTATTTCATATATATACCGCTAAACCGTATTAGAAAGGCTGTAACTGAAAAAGGACTGACTTGATTGTGGGCAGCAGGAGCAGGGCAGGGATGGTGCCCCTGGGCTCGGCACTGCTGAGGCCGCCCCTCGAATGCTGGGTTCAGTTTTGGGCCCCTCGGGACAAGAAGGACATTTTGGTGCTGGAGCGTGTCCAGAGAAGGGCAACGGAGCTGGGGAAGGGTCTGGAGAACAAGTGTGATGGGGAGCGGCTGGGGGAGCTGGGGGGGTTTGGTCTGGAGAAGAGGAGGCTGAGGGGAGACCTTATCGCTCTCTGCAACTGCCTGAAAGGAGGCTGTGGTGAGGTGGGGGTTGGTCTCTTCTCCCAAGTCACTAGTGACAGGATGAGAGGAAATAGCTTAAAGGTGCACCAGGGGAGGTTTAGATTGGATATTAGGAAAAATATCTTTACTGCAAGAGCGGTCAGGCCCTGGAACAGGCTGCCCAGAGGTGGTGGAGTCACCATTCCTGGGGGGGTTCAAACACCGTGCAGACGTGGCACTTGGGGACATGGTTTAGGAGGCCTGGGGGTGTTGGGTTGGGGGTTGGACTTGATGATCGTAGAGGTCTTTTCCAGCCTTAGTGATTCTATGATTCTATGATTGATTTGTATAACCCCATTTCCCTTCTCCAGTATGTATTTTGAAAAGTCAGTACAATATTTTTTAATAAGTATAAATCCAGGAATTGCCAGAAAACTAGGTCGATACATTCATGCAGGAAACTAGTAAACCCCCCCACAGCAAGCTCACCTCGCTGTGCCGGTCACAAACCCCGTGCCGCGGTCAGTCATTGCGCAGCATCTCCGCCCTGCCACAGCCTCCCGTGGCCTTTCAGGAGCCCCGCATCTCCTCCTGCACTTCAGTGCCAACCACCAAACGTTGCCTGAAGGTCTTACTCAGTTCCTCAGGCATCTCGGGCTGGATTATCGTCCCCTCCAACTCTCCGACCAGTGTTTGCTGCAGTTGCCACCCAGCTCAGCTTCCAACCACCACCTGCTCCTTTATGCTTAAATGAAGATGGTGGTTGGAGAGCTACTAAGGTTTCAAAAGGCAGTGGCCAAAGCATTTTACTGTCTTATATCTTTGCTGTTTAGTCTTGGTCAATTAGAAAAATCAGGAGAAATGAGCAAACACTCACAGAGATAGTTGATGTGCAGAAGGAACCTATAAAGTATTTGGAAAGGTACCAATATCAGTTGGGCTGATGGTTGTTAAAAGCAGTTCCGGGAAAGGAGGAGGGTATGTTGCAAAGATAAAGCAATGTGGCTTTGGATACTGTTTGTTAGTTCAGACATTCGGCATTGCAGCCAGCTTTTTCAAGATTCCTGCTTGACAGCAAGCCAAGCATCGATGAAGCAGCATCGCAGGATCATTAAATTTACAATACTAGTGGGATTGAGAACAAAGGAAGTTACACAGTTTAATGGAGGGGACTTTCAAATGCAGCAGATATAATTTCAAGAATTATTTAGATACCTGTAAAACCTTGTTATCCCAGATTACTCTTCCTTAAATTACAGATTATCTTCCCAACCAGTGAGGCTGTGTCACACTTCAGTCCAAAGGCCATTTGTCCTTTACGTGGAGGGGACCCATGAGTACTCTGAAGCCGTAATTCCACCTTTCGGTCAGTCCCGGGAGCGAGCCGGCTCTGCTGGAGGGGGATTCATACTCACCGCACTCATCGGCACGCACCGGCCCGCTGCCACGGGTACTGGGAATTTGGGGGAGGTCTGGAGGTGGGAGTGAAAAACATGAAATGTAAGGAGAAATTTGGACTGACACTTAACACCTTTTCTGTTTTGTAAATTCTAGAGGAATTTGAATTGCATGATATGTTTTCACTTGCAAATGTTTCAGATTTGTTATTTTTCCCTTTTCCACATATTTTAAGCTTTGCATAATCTCTTTTTTTTTCCTCTGTCCTTGTGGAGCAACAAGCAGATAGCAATATCTGAGGAATAATTCCCTTGCAACAGCAGTCTATTTCTGACTGAAGACAAAATAATCCAAAAGATGTTAATAGTTTTAATTTCCAGTTGTGTAAGCGCTGATGCCTCTGGAAAGGTGTGATCTTTAAACCTGCAGTAAACTCTGATGTCTCTCAGCAGAGCTCTGTGGGAGCTCCACATTTGTTAGAGGAGCAAAATATTGGAGCTACAGGGTTGTTTTGAAATACAGTGCTTTGTGGAAGAGTAACTGGAGAAAAATAAGCAGATGTTAAACTGAAAGGACTGCGATGGAATTCAGTTCTGGGCTGGTTTATGCTAAGAAAGGGCAGGAGAAGCCAAATGTTTAAGGAGGGCTGGAAGGGAATATTAGACAACAGTGGGAGATGTTTAGATAAACAATAAACAACCTGCTGAGCACAAGGATTAAGAGATCAGTGGGAGAGAGATGTAAAAAGAAATGAAGGGGAAAAAAAAGATTGTAATAAAATGCTGAGAGGATCTGGTCCTCAACCTGTGCAAAGTGGATTAAATTCCTTGCAGTCAGGGATCACCAGCTCCCAGGACTGGCCCCAGCTCCTGGGGCAGGTAACGCCCTCGCGGCCAGCAAGGAGTTTCTCCAAACTAGTGGCAGAACACACAGGTAAAATTGAAACTCGTAAATGTGATGGTGGGGAGGNGACAGACAGCAGTGGAGGAGGAGGAGGAGGAGGAGGAGGAGGTGGAAGAGGAGGAGGATGGTGGCTCTTCCATGGGAGAGGAGGAGGACGGAAAGTTGCTTGGGAAACAAGATTATGTTTCCTGGCGTGATGTGATGGGGGAATTTGATCATCTCTTGATAAGAACAAAAATGTCTTTGCAAAATTTCTGTGCTATCCTGGTAAAAAAAAAGAAAAAGGCAGGAGAGTTGAGTCCTGTGATGATGATGGGAGCTCTGGGATGTGATATCCCAGCTCAGAAGTGAAATGGGATAAAATGAGTGAGGCCTTTGAAGGTCCTTTGAGGCAAAGCACGGTTAGCGTAGCATCCCCGCCTTGCATCCAGCCCACTGTGCGATATGTCGCAAGCAGTGACAGAGCAGTTATACAGGGACACTTCTCTGTTATTTTCTTTCCTTCCTTTTTTTTTTTTTTTTCCATTACACTCCACTGCTGGAAATACTCCTAGGATACTGAAAACAACATCTCTTTCTCTACCATTTACCAAACACTGCTTCTAATTTACAGAAGCCTCTGCCCACCTCGGGAGTGAGGAGACCCGGAGATGCCACCTGCACCATCTGGTGGCTGCCTTGGTTTTTTTTGCATGTTGGACTCTGCAATCATGTTAAAAAGCATTTCAGTGGGAAAAGCAACATTTCTACCTTCTTCCACCGATTTAAGCTTTCCTGTTAATGGCACGCATTTTCCTTTCTGCTGTGTGCAGTATAAATCCAGTTTTAGCTTTGTGCAATGTTCATTGGGCTCTGTGGGCTATTGTGGAGTTATTCCACTGTTGCTGAGAGAATTTGGATCCCTTCCTATTATTTGTCTTTATTCTAGGGAATAAACATGCTGGCATTTTCTGCAGATGTGCCTCTTCTACCGAAAAAATCCCCCACAGCACCAGAAATCAGTGCAGGCACAAAAGACGGAGGTGGAAACATATTCTGAAAATGCCACACTGGCTTTTCCGGAATGACCGTGTTGACATTTTGCGTTTACATTATCAAAAACCGCTGTGTGTGCTTCAGGGAGCAAAGCCATGGGGTGGGGGTTTGCTGGGGCTCCCCAGCCGCCTCGGCTCCTCAGCCACCAGGCAGTTGCTGTTCTTGATCTTTTTTGTCCAAGAGATTCCTCCCAGTTGCCACTCTCGCTCCCCTCTTGTGTTTTATTTAGAAAAATTAAATTGCTATTCCAGTGTGCTCTGATGAATGTGATCCGGTCACCGTACTTAACGCGTACCCTTGGATAACCTTAAAATATGTAACAGCAAACCAAGCTGTGATAAACCTCTCACTACGAGTCGAGAGCAAGCTTATTTACAAAGTACTTCAGTTGGAATTAAAATAAAATTTCCATTTTCCACAGTTACATTCTGATTCTAGTTGTCATTAAGTTACTCAAAAAACCATTTGGTATTTCAAACTTTAGTAAATCATTGTGTCTTCCAATTAACTTTCATACTCCAGACAACATAATGTGACTAATTTTAATCAACTCTGTTGTTTAATAAACATCTAAACAATTCTTTATTTCTGAGTCACAAAGAAATGTGCAGTTATATTATATGGTGCACGCGGTAATGGGCAAAAGGAAAATTACCGAAGAGAAATTCATCTTGGCTCTTTGGTTTATCAGCTTCGGAGAAGCGATGCTCTGTGAGTGATGGGTGCAGCCAGGGAATTAGCCAGCCCTCCCTATCACACACGCGGCATCATTTGCAAGGAGAAAGTATTGCACTTTCATACCAAGCCTCGGGATTTTTGGCTGTGTAAGCAAAGGCACCGCAGGGGTCAGTTGAATGCTTAGCAGCCCGGAGGGTGCAGTGGATGTAGCAGTGACTATAAACTATGATTATTTCCATCCAAGAGACAAGCTACAGGAGCTGGGCCACTGGAACAGCAGTCGGAGACGGGCTGGCAGACTCACACTGTTCTGGGATCGGCCGTGTGCACACACAGCGGTCCAAGCTAAATTTAAGTAATAAGACCTATTAAAGTGATGTGAGCTAAACAATACTGTTTCAATAACAGAACTAAGATGTTGTTAAATTATTCAGTATTTAAAAATTCAGAGAACATGACTGTAGGGGCACAGTCCTGATCCCAGTGTCCTAGAAGATGCTGCTGCAGCGCAGCCGTAGGCAGGCACGGAGAAGGGCGGTGTATCTGAACGGAGGTCTTTCTCACCGACGCTTTCTCATTAAAACTGGCAGTATTTTAAAACTGGCAGTTTTCACAAGGTGGTCAGCACATGTGTAAAATTCTCTGCTGGTGTAATTGCAGAGGACTCTGTGTGCTCACAGGGGGACGCGGTCCCGCACGGCCGCCGTG
This sequence comes from Sula dactylatra, assembly GCA_013389905.1. Taxonomy (NCBI): domain Eukaryota; kingdom Metazoa; phylum Chordata; class Aves; order Suliformes; family Sulidae; genus Sula; species Sula dactylatra. The sequence continues at coordinate 1,698,218 of WEKW01021910.1, read as the reverse complement.
CCTCTCCGGGAGAGTGCTGAGTGCTGGCAGATGACCCGTAAAAAAATTATTAGCATTGAAGAAATGTAATTCTTCCTGATTTTTCATTTTGAATATTCTTTCTGGAAGAGTTTGAGCAGGCACCTAATCAGGGAGGAGAAAGACTGCTGTGTAACTTATCAAACTAATCACGCTTCAGTCTGATATTTGAGCATCTGTGGCCTTCCCAGCGCGCCGAGCCTTTCACATGAAATGTGCTATATCCATTCCAATAACTAGTGTCTTTGAGGAACATGATGTCCTCAAAGGAGTCCTGGAGCAGAGAAGAAAAAAGATTTGATCCCTTGAACACTTTGCTAATTACTGGCCTAGAGCTGGGCTGTGGTATGTGGACCCTGACCTTCGAGACGGAGGATTTCTGTGGTTGGCATCACCCACGGTCAGGGGCATCAGTCTGAAAACACTGTAAAAAACTTTCTGGCCCATTTTATGTCCAACAGCATAAATGTGTATATGTTCATAAGCTAAGCAACTACAATACTGCCCGAGTTGTGGGAAGACATCTGCAGAGGCAGTGCTGTAGCTGAATCCAAGCAGGCCATACTGGGGGAAAAAACGGAGTTTATTTAGTGGTAAATAATGAGTTTATGCTCTGGTGTTTTTCTCAAATGTAAGTGTTTGCAGAGCCATTAAAAGCTATGTTTAAGCTCTGCTCCATTTGCAATCTGATATGCGTTATGCTTCTTCCGCAAGGAGCAAGTACAGTTAATGGCATTGGCTGGCTCTGCCTCCGCTCTCAGGGCGGCTGCACAAGGTCTCCTTGTCCGGAGCTGCTCTGCCAGGGTCTCTGGAGACGTCTCTGAAACCTAAGCACAGGGCTAAATGCTGTTACGTGTGTGTGTGTGTGTGTACCAAACTTGCACGCCAGCATTTGTGACTGAACGAAAACTTCCCTGAATTAGTAATGACATTTTTATTTTTAAGGGACTCAAACTCAGGAAGCATTTTAAAAAATGAATCATGATTTTAGGTGATTTCTTTCTGCATGGATGCTCAGAACAGCCTGGAAATTGTTAAAGCTGCTCCAACTTCTGTCTCTAATGGAGGTGCTCACGCTTGCTAAACTGTTTGGCAAACACGGGCTGTAGCGTCTCATCCTCCTGGATACATTCGGTATTTGCATTTCCTTGGATATACAAAGAAAAAGCAAATCAGCAATGAGCAGAACAGTTGCAGCAGGAATAGCCAAACTGGGATAGAGAAATAACTGCTGGTCCAGACACACACCCGGCCCCTTTGCAGCAGAGCATCCCGCAGCTGCCCGGGCTTCTCGGTGCCCCTCGGGAGCCGCCGGAGGAGCAGGGTGGCTCGGGCCAGTCCTCAGTTTGCTCTCTGCCAGGTCTCTGCTGGGGACACACTGACAGGAGCAAGCGGTCCAGCTCAGCACGGCTCAGGTGCAAGGTGCTGTGGGATGCTCTGCTGCAAAGGGGCCGGGTGCAAGCCGAAGTTTGATATTTTAACACTTGGCCTAATATTAACTAGGGAAACATAGCAGATGTACTTCATCATATTAAAGATATAAGCAATCTCTAACGGTCTGTTATTGATGTGGGTAGCTTGACTGAAAACATTTTGCTTCAATGGCTCTTAAGAAATTCACAGTTCATTTCCAGTCGTTAAAATAATGAGGTGGTGTGCTCTGCCTCCGCTGCTGAGGGCACAGCTATAGAGCCAACTGACCGCAGCGTGAGCGAGGGCGTGAGCTCGCAGCGGCCCCCTCCTCGCTGGGGCGGCACACGCGTGTGCTCCCACCCCGCGATGGAGGCGATGCCGCCGCAGCGAGAGCGAGCCGTGCCTCCGCTGCACCGCCGGCGGCAGCCCCAGCGGTGCCGAGCCCCGCCAGGGGAACGCGGGGCTTAAGTAGGACTTAGGTGCTTAAATGGCTTTGAGGAGCTGGGCCCTGGCCCTGCAAAAAAAGCACATGAAAAACCTGCTCAAGCTGGCCCATTTGTTTTAATGAGACTGCTCCTATAATAAAGATAGCTCCATAAATTACTATGGGATTGAGCCAAAAACAATCACTAAGGATTAGAAGTAACTCATGGGATCAAGAGAAGTCCTTACTTTTATTGGAGGCAAGGGAAAAAAAGTCTATTTTACTTTGCTGGATCCCATTGTGTATCACCTTTACTATATAAAGAGGTGTTGGAAAATGTGAGTTAACCCAGTGAGGCCCCGATATGCTCTTCAAGTGATGTGAGGATGTGAGTTAGAAGGAGCTCTATAATTGCACTTCTCTTCCTATACTATCCTTTCAACTAGTTCTTCATCAAAAAGTCTTTTTTGAAAAAGCAAAGAGATGTTCTTGTAATTCTGGTGTTATGTAGCAATATCTTAAAGGTAATTCTGTAAATATACTTGAAATGTATTGAAGTTGGCTCAGGGGGATTGCTGAGGGCATGCAAAACTTTCCTCCGCGTCGGTGGTTTGGACCTGGGCAAGATTTATAGTGGCAGAAGGGCTGGACAGCTTTCTTTGGGTTAGGAATGTGATATTAGAGTCGGGTCAGCACAAACACAGCACAAAGGTGCCTCAGGCACAGCTGCTTCCGCTGCAGCGTCCGTGGGGGGGCTGCAAACCCGTCGTCGTTAGCGGGGTGCATACAGCTTCAGTCAGTCATTGCGCTCTGATGAACGTGCATCAGGATCTGCTGCTGAAAGTAGCACCAAAAATTAAGCGTGCACCAAAATGCCTCTTTGCCACTTTGCGTTCTTCTCTCTGCCGCAGGGCGGAGGTGCAGGGGGAAGCACAGCCTGGCCGTTAGCTCGTCTGTAACGGCGCGGCTGCTTATCACCGGTCCCGCGGAATCGAAACCAAATGTGAACTATGGTGAAAATCTCTCTGTTTGCCACGTGACAATGCAGGATCTAGTACGATGGTGTCCGTGCCTTCGGCTGGGGCCTGTAATACTCTGACACTAAACACAGCAAAAGTAAAGATGTAAATGGACCTTGCAGATAACCTTCACTTCAGTAAACGAGGAATGCAACGCAAACAAACAAGAACAACCAAAACCAGATCAAACAAAAAAATTAATTGTAACAATCATCCACTCGCTTTAATGGGATCTGCAGAGTTCAAATGTTTGGGTAAGTTTTCTTTCACGATTCCCTTATTTACCTTTGATAACTATCACTCATTGGAGTTTTAGAAAACTAGATTGTGAGTGCGTTAGTGATAGGAAAATAAGAAGCAATAAAAATGGCTGTTCAGATACATGTACTATGAGGAAGGAATTTTCAGAACAGCTATAGCTGAGTAATTATGAACAGGACCAATGTTTCCACTGAATAAATTTATGTTATTCCCTAATTATAAAGATTACTTAAAAGACAAAAGTTATAGAATAATATACACTGGAAGATGCATCTATTTCCAAAGCCCCTGAAACCATACTTAAATCTTCGGAGTTATTACTCACCTTTAACATAGTTCTCATCAACTGCAGTATAAGCCTTAGAGCTGACACTTCAGATAAGAACATGATATAGTTCAGCCCTAAAACCCTTAACAGAAAATACATCAGGACTTACTGCAAAATTTCAGGGAGGATTAGAGAAAATATTAAGCCAATAGTTCTTTAGTTATTAGGAACTTTTAAGGTAATCAATACTTTCCAGCCATATTAGTGCCTACGATGATGAAAGATGACATTAATATCCAAGTCTTCTTTTTTTGGTGTATTTATGTATATCCTTTCTTTAGTCCGTCCTGCTAGAATCAATAGCAATACAAAGAATATGGTTATTTAAAAAATGTCGTCAATATTGATTTGGCCAGTTTCAAGTGGAACTTGATTTCAGGAAAAAATTTATTCTTCCATACAAAAGAATCACCAGTCAGCCTAAAACATTGGAGAACCACCTGACTTTGCCTACAGAGAAATGCATGGTTAGCAGTGTGCTAATGCAGCAAAAACTGGTTTAGGATTAATAAATCCTAAAAATAGGATTAATAGGATTAATTCTAAGAATTCTTTAGACTTACATGACATTTTATGCCCTCAAAGCACTGCCCAGATGTTAATTGAATTTAATTGATATCATTCAGTCCTGAACTTATCTGCATGCAGTTATTAATGATTTAATTATGTTGTCAATGGAATAGATTCTTTGTCTTTGACTCTGTTGCAGAAAACTGAGCCAGTCACCCTACGTAGAGTCTTTAGGCTCAATCCTTTATATTCAGGCGACTCAGGAATACAGCTGGTCAAATGACAAAATTTCCGATCCTTTGCAACAGCAGTGTTCTTGCACGTGCTTTCTTTCGTCTCCCACTAATCATCTGCTGGCTTTCTTCTGCATTTCTCAGGTAGGGATTTGCTTAAAAATTTCAGTGACATCTCAGTGTTTGTCTCTGCACATCCAGGACCTCGTCTGTGAGCTGCTCATTTCCCTGCTTGTGCAGTTCCCCAAACCACTTATTTGGCTGATTGCAGCTCACAGTTTCAACGGGTCCAACAACAACAACAGAAATATTACAAATGTGTCTCTAGCTCATTGTCTGTGATTGCCTTTGCTCCAGAAACTAGTCCAAGTAAGTTCTCAAGACAGAAACTTCCCATAAAGAAAAAAAACCCCGCGTGCCCCAGGAATATCAGACTGTACCTGCTGGTTCTGTCTCTGGTAAACGATACCCTAATGCATTAATGGCAACTAACACTTTCTCTACCTCTTCTGTTGCCCTGATGCAAGGGTTTGAAGCATGCTGCATCACCACGTCTATGGCGGCATCAGCAGCCACGCACGGCCGGTCCTCACGTGCTCCCGACCCTGGCCAGCTCGGTGGGCCTCTGCAGAACCTGCACTGTTTACCCACACCTTCCCCATACGGGGCGGCCCCAGGACGGATGCAGTATTCTAGACGGGGCCTAAGGAGTGCTGGATGAAGGAGGGTAAGCGCTTTCACTGAGCTATTCTCTTGTTAATACAGCTGAGGATGCTGCTGGCTGTTGCTGCCAGGGCTTGCTGCTGGCTCAGGCTCAGCTTGCTGTCTGCCAGGACCCCAGGTCACCCTCAGCAGGGCTGTTCCCCACCTGGCGAGCCCTCAGCCTGAGTTACTGCAAGGTGTTATTCCTTACCAGGCGCCGAACTTTGCATGCGTTCTCGTTGAGTTTGTAAGTTTATGGTCAGCCTGTTCCTCCAGCCTGTTTATATCTCTCTGAATTAAAAGCACATTGACTAGTCCCCCCGATTTCATGCCATCTGCAAACTTGACAGGAATGCCTCCCCCAGATCATTGCTAAAGGTGTTACACAGGGCTGTAACTGTTTCCAAGCTGCAGTTGCAAAGGAAGGCTTCCCGAACAGCTTCAGAGAGCACAACTTCATCAAAGCACTGTAATAATTTAAATTAATGTCTCTGTTGAATGACATCCTTTAGTTCTTTTGTAATTAACAAAATCATAAACATTGTCATCTAATTTAGTCAAGAATGGCTGTGAGATCTGCAGTGTTTGCTATATATATGCCACAGACAATATGTGTCAGGGATAACTAACAGCAGGTCTCTTTAAAGTAGCAGTTTTCTTGTTCGAATGTGACTTTTGCAGACTATTGTTTCTTGTGAAGTGCAGGGTTTATTTGCATGCAGTGATCGCTCAGCTTTGAAGTCAGTGCCAATGAATGAAGAGTGGATACGTTTAGCTGATTATGGAATGCAGAACTACATTATTTCAGCTAGATTTAAACGACATTGGGCTACAATTCTAATCTTGTTTCCAACCCACTTGTACGTTCTGATGGTCTTAGGGACCCAGACTCTTGCAGCAGTTGCCAGCTGGAATTTTGCTTGGAAATCAGCCCCCAGGTGCCTTAAGATCAGCAAAGCTATTTCACATACAGTTTGTCCCTTTCTGAACAATTCTAAGGCAGCTGGAAGAAGGTCTCTTACTAACTACGGCTGGATTTGAAAATGAAGGGAGCTCCTCCTTAAAAATATCCCTGACTACACTGCTTTTAGAAGCTATAATGGGAAATGTTGCAGAATTGCTCCCAAAAATAAAATGGTTGGAAAGAGCCAGAGAGTGGACGCACTATGAAACCACTGAACCATTTACGCTAAAACCAGTTACTCCAGCGGGTCCTAGCACAGGGCGTGAAGCACTTGATATGAAGTAAGTCAGCTCCAGTGCAGCTGCAGTGTTTCCGACATGGAAACCTCTGAATTATCATCAACTTTCTAAACGTGTGTTCCTGGCTGCCAGCGTTAAAATCCTGTTGTGTCTCTAGACTACTTATGCAGAAAGTACCTCTTCCTTCCGAACAATAAACATCTCTGAAACGTAATGGAGAAGGCGTCTCCACTGCAATATTGATTCCTCTTCCTCTCGCTGTCGTGGCCGGTCTGGGCTGAATACAATTAGATGTGATTCATGCACTCAGGGGAAACAAGGCTTCTTTTCTCTAACTAAGCCTTCTTCAACTCCTAATAAATAGGACATTAAAAGGGAATTATTCTATTTTGCATTTTGTAAAATGGCTAGTCTTCTTCCATTTGAGTGTCAGACCCTAATGATCAAGTCAGCCACTGAAAACATTTCTAGTCAGGCCTCTTTTTACTTCAATCCCTTCTTTTCTGGGGGAAGAACAAAACATAAAGAAACCGCAGAAAACCCAGCATTTAGCTGACCCCACAATACGTCATTTGTATAGCTTTCACTCCATCTTTCCAAAAGGCCATTTAGCTTAATACTCTCTCCCATTTTTCATTTCCTTATGCTGCAGGTGCTGTGGGGATGGTTTTCAAAAGAACAGCGCAATGACATTTTACCTGACTTTGGAAATTAATTCCGCAGTGGTTTAGCAGTCTCACGCCTTTTGTGCCTTAGATTTGCCTTCCGTCATACGGAATGTGTGGTAAGGTACTTTAAGAAAACAATAGAAAATTTACAATGAGAGAATACATACAATTTTCTATCCTACTACGGTTTCCTAAAGACATTAGTAAATTGTTTGTATGTCTGTATTTGTAATAAAAGATTAACTGACTAACTGAATTTTCAGAAATTTAGGCAAAGACAAAATGAATCGGCCTCCATTCTAGTTTGTTTAACTATATGCTGAAAAAATTACGTGTACAACATACAGCATTTAAAAAACACTCTGAAAAAAAAACGTATGGTTGATGTATGATACATATTTAGACAATACATATTTAAGCCCTGTAAGAACCTACAGTATTCAATTTACAAGAAACAGAATGAATAAAAAAGGGGCACAAACCAGGTATTTACCTGGAAATTTGGACTGGAGTTTATTCATCTGTATCTCAGTGTTGGTTGTTACTATTCTTATTTGCCATTGATAATGATCGGTCATTAAATGAAGGTCAGTTCATTGTGGAAGCATTTGTTGACTTCTCCAGGGTCTTAAAACTTGTGGAGCATGAAATCAATGACACATTTTGAGGAGGTAGTAGCGTCTTAAAATGTGGAACTTACACGTTGTAGAAAATCAACTGTTTTGTGAATGGCCAACAAAATACGGTATATTGCTGAAAATCTCCTTAAATACTCAGCCATTGAAGGAAATTAATCCTTAGAGGGTCTTCAGTAGCAGAACTTCTACTTTGATGAATTTTTCATGCTTGATAGATAGTGATATTCAACTAATAATGTTAATAACCTTTCTATTTACAGGTAATTATTCTTACAAATAAGCTGTGATGGTTTGAAAACTTGTTTCCTTTTGGAATCGGTGTACATCTGCCCTTAAATAAGGTGAAAACTTGGTGTGATAACTCTGAGGGCTGAATTGCTATTTTTTCTGCAGTGCTGTATCCTCTGCAATTAGAGAACAGCTTAAAATATGATTACTGCATTTTTATGTATCACTGTGTATGTTATTAGCACGTCTGTTTCCTTAATCTCTCTGCTTTATCTGATATTTTAGGCATTAAACAAATCCTAGGGTTGATATGCAGAAGATTTTTAAAAGAATTTTGTTTATTTGCTTATGAAATCCTTCGATGGAGATGTCTTTTTAATGAGCTTTCCCATAACTACTTCCTACGTGGAATCTCGGACCCATGTTGTGTACATTCACCCACACGTTCACCCAGACCTCTTGAACTTTGACTAACACACACACACACACACAGCCTGCGTTCTGAATGCACAAACACAATAAGACTCTCAATTGAGAGCTAATTTGATGCCGGCTGAATATTCAGCTAGTACCCTGAAACTAGTGGTAATCAAATACCTGAAACATCTTGTGCACAGTGAGAATTTCCATTTTTCAGAAGGTACATTTTTCTCCCATTCCCAGCGGGGGTTTTCACCGTCACTTTATGTGAACTCCTTTAAAGCTGTTAGTCGGTCTGGCGTTTCACTAGGAGATTCCCTCAGGTAGAGGAATCCTCTCAATGTGACGGTTGTGCTAGTAAAGGGAAAATACTACTCCGTAAGTAGATTTGTACATGAGAGATGTTATCTGACAGAGGTTTCCTTATCCATACAGTTGGCAGCAGGATTCTTTCTTTCCTTCCAACAGAGACAAAACTGGCAGCTGGATGGATTTTAACCATGGGGCAGCAAAGGAACCTGAACCCCTCTCTGAGGCTGTAACTGCCCTCCCGAGGGGACTCAGCTGTACCAGGAGGACTAGTCACAGGTTCCCATGCTGGGTAATGCCGTGACTGGGATTGTCATCAATCTCCACGGCTGAAACTGGTGTGTGACATGAAGGTTGCAGCTCTAATATTAGACTATAGACCGGTATGAGCTCGATATAGCTGGCGTGGCCAATACGAGTTGTAAGGCCAGATTCTCTGTGATTTTCCAGCTCTTTCATGTCTCCCATGTTCTTCAAAGTGGCTGAAAAGCAGTTAAAGGGTCTCCTGAGATTTCTTTCAGAGTGTGAATGTTCTGAAGCATCACACCAGGAGAGGGTAAAAAACACATCAAGGCAGATAGCTAGTCTCGCTATGCCCAATCTACCATTACCTATGGGACCTAGGCTGCTCTACCCTACGTGAGTGTCAAGGACGATGGCAGTCCTGCAAGAGCAAAATGAGAACTGCAAAATCATGAGAGCATGTCTAGGGTGCCCATTCCTCTGCTAGCCCAGGCAGAAATCCAGCAGAGTTTGGCATTTATGTCCATTACATGTAGTTTATGTCCATTAAGTATAGCGTATGGTTTTTTTCCACCGCCTTTGCAGTGCAACCATTTTTGGATTGGAGTGATGCAATACGCAGTACCACTACTAAAAAAAAGTTAGGGAATTATGTTAACAATATAACTTTCAGCCCAAGAAGGGGAGAAAACCTAAGTAAGCAGACTACAAAGAAAGGGTACCCAGTCTCTACTACATTTCAGTACTTTGTGATGAAAAAACCTCAGAAAGGTCTTGGTTTCCAAGCCTTTGCTGTGTCTCTTTCACTCTTTGTCAATGTTAGCTGGGATTCGGTAATCCATTTTCACTGCCATCATGCCTTCTTCCCCAAGACAAACTGCAGCCCTGTGAAGCCAGCAAAAGCCTCCAACAGTATCAAGAATGTTTTCCCCAAGATTAAGGACAATATTGTTGTAAATGTCACCATATTAAGTTCTCTGAACCCTCCTGAGTGCTGAGTGATTTTCCTGCATGGGTAATGGAAGCAGCATGCTCTATATACACAGTGCAAGGAAGACAGTACTTTTAACTGATACTTAGGACTCTGTATTTTAAACTTAAGTCAAATTTATTAACTAGTTACCTCTATCTAAATGTATAGAAAACCATTTACATTATTTTACATAACACATGGAAACAATTTAATTGTCTCTGTTGGTTAATATGTACATGCATAAAACCGACACTGCTCGCACTGTGAGTAGGGATTGCTGCAGTGAGCTCTACATAAACTCCTGTTCAGGCAGGGTTACTTGGATCTTCTTCTGTCTGGAACTATATATACATTGATCTTTTTGGTAAGATGGGTGCTGACAGATCCAATAAGAACAATGGAGAAAGAAAAAGAAATGTTATAGCTAGTAAGACTCAATGGAATTACTCTTGTTTATGCTGGCTAAAGATCTTGCCAAGTAATTAACACAAAGACAACCAAAAATTTTGTTATGGAAAAAATTAAAGGAAAGATCAGACCCTTATCTCTGATAAATCTTCTTCGCAGCTTGCACCAGCTGTGGACACACCAGGTCTGTGCTAACCTACATCTGAAAGCTATGGACACATCTCATGGTGGCCCAGGCTCAGTGCGAACCACAGTGGTTTCCAGAGCAGGTTAAGGAAGCCCTAACAAAACTGGTTTCTTTCAAGCTCTCACATCAGCATGGTGTAACTGGAGCTCTGCTCAACACTACTGCTCTTTTCCCACTGGTGCTTCTGAAAGTGTCTTCACAGTGCAGTTCCCCACAGCCACAGAAGGGAGCGTCTGGAGCAGCTCAGTATCTGGCTTTAGGGCCCATCTTTAATTCACATTGGCAACTGTAAGGCTGCCCATCGACAATGCTGATTTACAGCTCTCATTTGTAAGAGCAGCAGTCACACAGAAGCAGGTCTTGGCCCCTTTTCTCAGAAGAGTACACTCATCTCTAAGCTGTCTGGAAGCTCTGGGTTTATGTAGAGGCAATACACCTAAAGGATGTGGGGTCTCTGACTTGGTACACCCTTCCAGCTAGCGTTACCTAAAACTGAGTTTCTCCTCACTTTCTATTCTCTTTATTGAACCAAATTTCTGTTTATAGTCACATTTGCTTTCTATGCCATGCTGTCTGTCACTTGTGTTGAATATGGGTTTTGCACACATGCCAAATAGTTTGCTACTTGGCGAGAGTTCACTGGCAAGAGAATTTGCTTCTACGCATAGTAATAGGCATGTTTGGCTAATAGGCTCTTTGTCTGAAAGCCTTTTGCATATTCAGAGCTGCTCATTTGTCATGCTAGCCTGACCTCGGCAGCAAATATTAAAAAAGAGTCATAAATATGCCCTCTTCTTACTAGAATGCCAACTAAAGCGTTAGCTGTTTCATGATAGTCATCTGCTGCTCTTTAACTTCACAAGCGTTGTCCAACCACACTTGTTTCTAGAATAGTTCTCCTGTCCATCACTGATTTTTTTTTGCTTTTGGAATTGCCTTACTCTGCTGTCTGTGTTCTTTTAGACTACATTTAATATTGAAATGGACAACTCTGATGATGTAGTAGTTTTGGGATGGCAAATTTGATAACCTGGTATATGCGAAGCTGACAGCTTATGATCTGTTCTGGTTTTACAATGAAAAGAAGGAATTTTTCCCTGTTTCCTGGGTGCGTGTCCCAGGGCCTTCGATTGGAAGTACTGCACCGAACTTCTGCGCCCACTTGAACGCCATGCTCCGTGCTTTGGGTGGCAGGTAATACCTGCATTGCCTGGCATGTCTTCCAAATTTGTGCAATGAAGTTGTGACAAAGGGAGTAGTAAGTTCAGCTGGTAACTTGTGTTGATTGAATTGAAAAGCCAGGAATTTCCTTAGGCATGTGGAGATGGCGAGTGTCCTTAGTGCTGGGACTGCCTGGTTGGTGGTATGAAGATGGCTCCATGTATCTGTTGTAACTGGCTTTTTTCATCTCTAAAGTGTAGATTTTATTTTTGTCTTATAATTCTTTTCTTACTGTCAGTATTTAATAAATCATCTCAGGGTTAAGAGTGACTTTTTATTTTTAAATACTTAGACGTATTAATTTGTTCTGCCTATAACTAGCAGCTTGGATGTGTAACAAGCCAGTTTATTGGCAGAGTAGAAACCAATGGCATACACATACAGAACTCTTCCTATTTTAATTAGACTATACAGACTACTTTTTTAAACAGGAGTAGACAAAGCAGTATGTTACAGAAACACATAAAAACCTAATTTAAAGGGATTAGGCCAGAGATCAAACTTTTCCATTGTTTGCTGTGAACCCCCTAGAAAAAGAAATCCCAAAACTAACAGTGCAGCACAGATGCCTGATTCACACCAAGAAACAAAATCTGCAAAAGTGTAGGTTACAGCACCATCTAGTGCCTCTTATCCCAGCAATACAGTAAACTAATTTAATTTTCCACTTGATTCAAGTATGTAGGTGGAGAAGACAGAGTGCATTGGCTGTTTCTACATTCTGACAGCCTATTTTCTCTCAACTAGTGCCGAGATAGAAGGGAGCTGAGGGATGTAAATGAGCTTTGGCATTTTACACGGCGGAGATTTTACCAGTATATCTGCTGTTATTTCCTCTTCTTTTATCCTCTTACCAGTCACATAGTTTCTCCTCCTGAGGATCGTAGGGAAGTGGACACAGTAGTGCATATACCAACAAAAAGGGGGGAAAAGTACCGCGACTGAATAGCAAACTGACCAAACGGTGTATTTCGGGGGGTAGAGACAAATTTTTGGTAGCGCATATATTGTGTTTCATGTGTATGAATGACTGCCGAGAGAGAGGGTCGTGTTTGTTTGCAAACACCTTTTGTTGAGAATTGCACCCGTAATTAATGTACTTGTCTCAGGTAACCAGCACTCAAACCTTGGTTTTCTTCATCCCGAGTATGACCCTCAGCAACACCAAGTGACATTCTAACCATTGCTATGTTTTAATATCCTTTACATTGCCATCCTTTTATGAGTTTTTTCTTCTGGAAAGGTGATTAACGTCCTCTGACTCCAAACTACTAAGAGGTTAACCAACAGCAACTTTGCAATTAGCCTCTATTCGCAACCAGCAACTGCAAGACACAAAAGAGACAATGTGAATTTGGGCGTTAAACCCCACAAGGTCTGGTGGCACGGTATTTAAACTTTGTTTCTAAATCAATAGCACTCCTAAAATAAAATGAAAATTCATCACAGCTGGCTGTGTGTATCTTTGATAAACAGCTGCTAAAAAGAAAAAAGGCCTTCATCATGTTGAAGTGCTCCGACTTCATCTGAATTACAGCAATTGGGGCCACTGACAGACAGATTGGCACTGACCAGATTAACTAACATACTCTGGGATATACATATACTCGCCCTCACCAAATTTAATAAAATAACTTGGGATTTACACAATAGGTCTTCAGTCTACAACCTGCTGCTTTCTGTCTTTAACCCGACCCAGGGTTAATACTGCTGGAAGAATAGGAAATGGCTTCCAGTGATTCCCGTCTGAGTTTGGGAACACGGCACATGCTGGGATGGATTAAAGTGTGAGATTAGCAACTCATACTCCTAAAGTTAAAGACTGCCTTTTGTGATAATAAATGTAAATATTTACATGTTAAATGTATTTTCTAGCAGGTTTATGTTAAAAACCTAAAAATTAATCATACTTCAGCATATTAAATAAACATCCTGACAGTAACGTGTAACCTAACAGAGGTCACATAGCTCAAGAAAAATCTTCACAGTGTCTTCACTGTGCCTCTGTAGGAAAGGCTGGTGGATAGTAACGCCTGTCATTTATAGCTAATGCCCAATTTGGGGTTTTGGATTTAGATTTAAGGCACTACCTAGCATCAAACATGCTGCACACGAATATAGCCCTTAGCAGTGTTAAGGTCACAAAGAGATGCAATATCATCCAAAATAAGAACTAGGGAACTCTTGGGTTTTGGTCCCAGACTTTCCAGTACTCATCAATTTATTATGATTATTGTATTCAGTGTTTCCTAAAAAAAAAAAAAAAACCAGCTCCTTCAGTCATGTGAATTGGGAATCTCAGTAGCCATTAAAAAATAAGTTCTATCCCTTAAGACTGCAAGAACAAGCTTAAAAGTGTGACTCAAGTGTACCCTCAGCAATTAAGTAAAAAACCAACAGAAATCAAAACAGATCAGCATATCAAAAGAAGCCAAAAATATTTAGCATAACCGTTTTTAATCAAAACCCAGGGTTTGGAAAAGAAATGGCTCATGTTTTTTTAATACTTCAGTTTGCCAGACTGCAATCTAGCCTGACAACAAAAACATTTGATTGTTTTACGATGGTATATGTAACCAGATACAATACCCTGGAATTATATATATTATACTGAGATAATGCAGGAGACATTATGGAATCATAACTTAATCATTTAAGTGATTATTGTATTCTTAAAAATGCTTAATGTATCATCACAGGCGTTTGTGATATATTCCCCGTTTGGCAAATGTGATATTGATTGTTGCTCTAAAGACATATTCGGTTCAGTATGGATAGTGAGTATTTTGAAATTTGCCACCCATGATGGTAAGGAAATTAGACTGCTATTTATCTTTAAAATGTGTTTCTCTAAAACACTTTAATTCTGAAAAAAAATTATTATTTTGCTTGCGAGCTAATCATTTGTTTGCTCTGTCACTGGTCCAGGGAGAATATTATTGCTGAACTGAAATTGGACAGAATAAAGAGAACAGCAGAACGTACAGAATTTTGCCCTGTGAAAAAGGCCTTATTTGGGAGATAACAAACAGGGCTGAGATACTGAGGAACTGTGAAACGCTTGGGAGCACTGGATGGGATTTAGTGATGTGTAACAGCCTCCAGTGAATGCCAACAGCAATAAACAGTAAGCATTTTAATAGAAAGGGAGAAATCCCAGAGCCATGATCTGACAGGTTGGTTTGTTTGGGGTTTTTTTAAAGGGGAAGGTAATGATAACCAATGATGAGGTAGAGCATTTGTGTAAGAGCTGGGCAATGCAGAGGCAGCCCCACAGAACTGACATTTTTGGGGTGTATCAACTGGGTTTGCATCCCGCGAACCGCTTCTGGCGATCACACCAACGCTTTGCCATTTTTCCTGACAAGTCCCAACCACTTTTTTTTCAGCAGCACTACGAAACACAGTTTTTTTGTGAGTAAAAAATGATTTTTACTAAAATCTCAGTTCTCAAAGAGAGGAAACCGTTACTTGTGCACCAGTAAGTGCCACGTACAGCAGACCTCAGGCTTGGCATTACAGAAGACATTAAGGCATGGGTGCACCTCAAACACTCCACCAAGCACCCAGATGTTTTTCCAAGGCCCACGTGTGGCAGCAGTCCTGCTTTTGAGGCGGTTATATCTGAAGCCTGTCGAGCGTTCACACAGCGGTGTGCCAGAGGAGCAGAGCCGTGGTTCCACGGCGGAGGGGAGGTGACGGGACGGGCAGGATGTTCAGCTGCAGGAAGCCGATGAGCGAGGCCCAGCAGCGTTAGCTGTGCGAGGGTACTGAGGTCTGTCCCATGAATAAAGCAGGTCGTTTCAACCTTCCTGCGCCATGTGCCACAGGTAGCTCCCCTGGCTCCTCTCCAGCTGACGGTTCCGCAGCAGCGAGATCTGGTCCCCCTCAGGAATCTCTGCTGGGATTGCACATAACTAACGGGTGTGTTTATGGTTTCCCCTTCAAGCTATCTACCCAAAAGGTGACCCGCCATGGATTTTATTCACATCCATCGCCTCTCCCACGACTCAAAGACGGGGCTCGGGCCTGAAGCGTCTCTGAGCGAGGCAGCGGCCGCGGCCCTGGGCGGGTCAGCGGGGGTCAGCCATGGCCGGCTCCCCTGAGGAGAGGCGGCACCGGGGCGGTCCGAGGGACAGGCACGGCCTCCCCCGCTGCCCCCGGCCTCCCCCGAG